>LPNX011070947.1:54379-96788 GCA_001517045.1 Pseudotsuga menziesii
CTTTGATGAAAGCTACCTTAAGGGTGTCCAAACTACAATCTATATAGGACAAAATAGAAAATCAATTGAGGTAGGAAAAGGTAGAGAACAAAGTGTACTAACAGTAAATCAAGAATCTTCAAGGAGATTTATTGACATTGATAATCAAGCAAATAAAGAAGAGGTGACACAGAAGATATTGGATGAGAAAGAGAATGCAATTCAATTGCTGAAAAGAGAAGTTGAAGATATATACAACACAGTTAATTCAAGATTCAGAATTAACTGAATTCGGAAAAGAAAAAGAGTTGCTAACCAAAGAATTGAGTGGCAGTAAGGAAAAGCTATTTAAGCTTGCTAATGAAAAGAATGAATGGGAAAATGGAAAGGTCTCTTAATTGCAAATATTGATGTTTAAAATGAAATTTAGTTGGTTCTAGAAAAGGATAAAGACGAGAAAAATAAAGAAGATGAGGTGAAAATAATCCAGCCTACTACAGAAACAAATACATAATCCATTGTACAGGATATGTCTCAAGTAAGTCTAAGAGACTTGGATATTGTTGGATTAAAAATTCAGAATAAAAATATAGTTGATACAGTCTTGAAGAAAGAAGAGGAAAGGAAAGCATTGGAGAGTAAGAATAAAGAGTTGCTAGATAAAATGAGAAATTAGTAAAGAAATTATCTGGACAATTTCCTATGCAAGGAGCTAGACATATCATCTAGGATATGATCATTGCTAAGGCTGTTAAAATTGGGCCTTATTTAAATTATATTCAGGAGAAAGAGATGGTATTAAACACTGCTAGAAAAAGTTGTACAACAATGAAAGAGGCCTTGAATAGAAAACCAGTGGACATAGCTAAAAACACAATCAATTTCCTAAACACTATGTCTGAAGAAGATTTGAGGACAATGGGTTTCAAGGACAGAATTACAGTTATCACCTAGGCCAGGAAAGTAGTAGGAAAACATCAACACATAGAAACTGTGCAGGCTAATATTGACATAATGCAACATTAGGTGAAGATTTTCAAAGGCTCATTTGTGTCCCTTTTTCATAAAGGTTTTCCTTCATTTTGGGAAGAAGATGGTAAAATTTTATCTCAGGAAGAATATCAGTATTTATTGGTCAAATGTAGGTTGGATCACAAAATATTTGAATATGAACCAGACTCTGTCAGAGAAAATTGTGGTTGATAAATTGGCAATTGATTTTGAGATAATCAATACTTTCAGGACAGTTTTTACCTAGCTGCCACCTATTTCGTATGTATATCATGTGGAAATGGCAAATTTGGAGCTTCCATCTGTGGACCAGTGGAAAACAATAGAGAAATTTCGCAAAACAAAGTACAAGTTGCATCAATAAAGAGTTTATTTGTAAACTCATGAAATTTCGAAGACAAGTTTTATTTTGAATAATGAAATAGGTTTTTGAGTAGTTAGTTTGTTAGGAGACAAATGGCAAGTGTAATAAGGAAGTTACTATTTCCTATTTTTAGCATGTAAGTAGTTATCATCTCAAGGAGCATTTTGATGTATTTAAGAAACATTTTGTAATGTATTGAGGGTTGGAATCCATGAGCAAGAACTGATTTTTGTAAGAGAGCTTCACAAATTAATAAATATTTCAGATCCAAGTAGGGTTTCTACCATAGATTCTTGTGTTATTAATTTTACAGTCTGTACTTTCTTTCCTTCATGTGAATGTGTTTCCTATTTACATTTCCATTATGTTATATTTTCATGCTTGATTAAGTGTATATTAGGTTAGAAATCATAATCTTATGATTTGATCCTTTAATTTCAAGCATTCAAAAACTTTTTCCACCAAAGTTAATATTGGATTCATCTTTATATGCCCATATAAATGGATTGTTTCTTATTATTCCTTATCACCAGACAACCATCATTTTGACTGTAAAAGAGTAACTACCCTATCTCTGTTAATAAATCCATTGCAAAGCACTATCATTAATTGTTTTTTGTATTTCACTCCATTCCCATTGACCACCAGTTTTAGCCAATGTTACTATTAAATTTGATTTCTTTCAAAATATCTGGCCTTTGTGTTTATCAATTAAGAGATCCCTCCCTGGTAGGAAAGTATGTAGCTTTCCTCCTAAAGATTGGTTTTGTGGTTACCTAGGTATTATCCTTTCACAACTGAGGGTAAATTATGAGTGATAACCCTTACTTTCATAGAGTTTCAATGGGTGTAAGTCTAACTGCAATGTCTACATTTAGCAAAAGGGAGGTTGTTTAATATTGATTGTATTGTATGTGGATGAATTGTTCATCACCAATGGTTCATCTACTGGATTGAGGAACATCAAGTCAGTTTTGATCAAAGACTTCTCCATGAAAAATATAGGGCTATTAATACAGTTTATTGGCCTTGAAGTAATTCAAAAGGATTCAAGGATAATTGTTTCATAATCAAGATACGCAGCTGACTTTCTCAAAATATTCCACATGACTAATTGCAAATCAACCACTTTTCCTTTCCTATCTGGCATTAGAATGGAATAAAGTATTTCTTCACCCTTGGTTGATATCACTCTATACAAAAATTTGATTTATATCTTACTATACTCGACACATTCTAGAAAAGACATGTCTTATGTTGTTAGTGTCATGGAAAGTTTCATGCAAGAGCCACATGAGTTTCATTGGAAGGTAGAAAAGAGAATCTTGCACTATGTGCAGGGTACTCGAGAGCTTGGGCTTCACTATTCTGTTGGTGCTCAGTTAGATCTGGTTGGTTTTACTTACTCAAAATAGGCTAGAGATAGTATTGACAAAAAATATACTTCTATAATTTTGTATATGTTGGGATCAGGCCTAGTCTTTTGGTTAAGCAATAAGTAAGCGAATCTTTCATTCTCTTCAGCTGAAGTAGAGTATAGGGGGCTATAAATGCTTCCATTCAAGCGGTTAAGTTACATGGGATTTTGACAAAGTTTGGCATTCCAACTTCTCCTTCAATAGAATTTTTTTGTGATAATCAAAGTGCAATTAAGATTCCATTGATATAGTACAAAGCAACAGATCAAACACATAGAAGTACACATTCCCTATACCAGGGAACAAGTGCACACCAAGACCATAACATTTCATTACTTCCATACAGAGGAGAAGATTGTAGAAATTTTCTCAAAGTCTTTCAATCAGAAGAGATTTGTCTATCTCGAATATTTGCTTGGCGTGAAGGCTGAGTGAAGGCTAATTGAGGTCCCTACTGTTCATTTTTTATGAGGGGGTTTTCCCATGAGGTTTTCCCCATTTCCTTAATTTCAAGAGTAATTATTTGTTATTATTATTATTGTATGGGTGACCTTTGGTCTCAGTTTCCAGGTCCAAGTTTTTCCAATTTTGGATTAAGGGGGGGGGGGGGATAGGATTACTCAATAATCCTAGCCTATCCACCTTAGTTATTTTAGCAATTTCCTAGTTTAGGATAATGTTATAGACCCCCTAGTGCTATATAAGTTTCATAATTTAGGATAATGTTGTATACCCCATAGTGTTATGCAGATGTTATCTAGGGCCCACTATCCACTTGATGCACCCTCATGCATGAGTTTGGGATCTCCAGACACCAATCCCTAGATTTTAGGATCCCATTATGAGTTCTGGAAGTCCCACCTTCAGTTCACCACCACCAGAGTCGATTTAGGATTCGATGGCCACCTTCAGTTCACCTCTAGTTAGCTATTGTGCCTTTTTTGAATTATTTGAGGATAAAGGCACCCATGCTTACCTACCAAGGTTAGTTAATTGGTTGTTGATTGATTCAGTTGTCCAGAGTTGCACTGGTGATGTCTACAATGTTGATTTTTCCTATGCTAGTCATGTATATAGTCAGGAATTCGAATCACTCATGAAGTATTCAAATTTCCTCTTTTGTACAATGTATTGTTCGTACACATATTAATGAATATTGTTACCAATTATTGCTTCCAAATTGTTTCCTCTTCCATGTTTAATTTCATAGTGTTTTTTTACCAATATTAACACTGTAATTCATCATTCTTCCTAATTTATTTACTATAAGGTATTATTTATCCTAATGATCTCATGTGGTTCATAATTTCACATGACCCCATCATGGTGGCGTTGGACAAGTTCACTAAAGTTGCACACTTTAGTCCAATAAATACAACTCATAAGACAACTAACAATATATACATTTATATGAAAGAGGTTGTCACGATGCATGGAATTCTGAAAGTTATAATGTCAAATAGAGATACAAAGTTTACTTCTAACTATTGGAAAGGATTGTTTAAAGGATTTAGAAAAAATCTGAACATGAGTAAAACATACCATCCTCAAATATATGGTCATGCAAAAAGTGTCAATCATTTTTAAGGATATGTTTATAATGTACATGATGGATTGGACATCCAAGTCGGAGGATTATTTGCACTTGGTATAATTTCCTTATAATAATGAATATCATGCCTTTCTAAAGATGAGTCCTTTTGAGGCATTGTATGAGAGTAAGTGCAATACTCCTATAAGCTAGGATAATTCAACATACATAATCATCATTGGAACTAAACTTATGAAGGGAATGGAAGATCAGATGATTAAGATCAAGAAGACTATGAAAGTATCTCAATACAGGAAAAAAAATTAGCCAAATTATAATAGAACTAAAAGACAATTTAAAGTTCAAGATCATGTATTTTTAAAGTTAGACGCAGGAAGAGCTCCTTGAACTTAGGGAATTATTCCAAGCTATCTGCTAGATACTGCGGACCCTTTGATATATTAGCTAGGATAGGTAGCATTGCATATGGCATTACTTCACCCTCTTGCATAAAAGTGTGTAATTTATTTCATGTATTCTTAGCTAATCATTTTATTGATTAGAATGTGATTCAGGTGGAACAGGAAGAAAATTTTCTAGTACAACCAATTTCCATATTGTGCAAAAACGTCAAGTTTCTACCGAATCAAGAGATTAGGCAGGTAAAGGTAAAATGGACCCATTACAATCCTAAAGATGCTACTTGGGATATGGAAGACACTATGAGGGAGGCATACCCTCATCTTTTTTAAATTTTGTGTTGTCGCATGTATGTAATAAGAATGCATCGATGAAATTGCATTCTTTTAATGATGAGGGTGATATAATACCTCGAATGTTATGCCTGAGACATATGCTATTATTTATTTTGTTATTTTGGCACAAGGTGTTAGGACTATGGAATTATTATTATTATTATTATTTAATAAATAACTAGCTCAATATGGAAAACTAACTAGAATGAGGGGCCATGGATTCCACATGTGAGGGGGTTTGGAACTAGGAGTTGTATATGTCCCTAACATTACTTGTTGGACCCTATTTTTGATTATTTTGCTTAATGGAGGTACTATTACACCCTATTTGATGTTTGGTGGGACCCTATTAGCTAGTGCAACCTCCTTGAATATTCCAAGCCTCTTATGATGCTCTGTATACTCCAATGTTCCCTCACTAGCTATTTTTAGCCTACACTCCTTGAAAAAGTATAACCCCCCTCTTGTTTCACCCTTTTCTATTACAAGAAAGGGAATTTCTAATTGTAACCTCTCTCTAATGAATTGAGTAACCCCTAAAGAATTTGAGTTACCTCTCTTGGAATTTGAGTCACTTACTTAGAAATCTGCATGGTTATAGAATGATTTGAATTGACTCTATTTCACGCTTCTTATCTCTCTGAGATCTCGAGTCCAGGGGATTTATCTCTTGTTTGGGAAATGCATGCTCTCAAGTAAGATATGCATTGTATTGCAGGAATATTAAAGGCCTTGTAATGAGGTTTGAAGACCCTGTAATGGGGACTGAAGATTGATTTATGCTTATAAAACACGAGTCCTTCTCCCATTGTTTGTCTTTGTCCAATCTAAATAATAAATCCTGGGTGAGGGTGGTGATATTCTAAGGGATTGTGTAGTAAGGGAAGTCAAAAATCACCAAGTAGTGTAGATGGAAGGGAAATTTGATATGGTAAAAGGTGTAGTTGTGGTATTCTTACAGTGTTGAGTGGGAAGACACCATATATTTTGGTTCATATATTTATGAGAATTGATGGGTTGTTAGACCTATTCCATTGCATCTGGAACGTTATTTCCATAATGGAATACTTTTTTTCAATGAATAAGATTTGTGTTGAGATGAATGAACTGTACATTTTGGTTTAAGAGTACCCCTCCTATGGATCTATGGCCTCAACTTAGGAGTGACTTCCATGTTGAAATATGCATGAGCATGGCATGCCTATGGCTAGGTGGAACATTGTCATGTTGAAGCTAGTTTCTTTTCATTAAGATGAGTATATTTTTATATGTTTATTTACTAGTTTTCTGATATATATGTGCTCATGGATCTTTTTTTTGTTGTTTACATGGTTGTAGGTTTTATCCATGAGATCTCATCTATTTATCATTTATATGGTTGTAGATGGTAGCCTTCATATCTAATTTTGTTTATGTTAATATGGATGTAAATGACATTCAATAGATATGATTTTTAACAATGTTAACAAGGTTGATTGTGGTAGTTGTTGACACAATTATTTCGACAGGGGTTCACTCCACATATCTGTTGACACCCATCGACGGAAGCTCCCTAAACATCATCCCGGACAAGTTTTATCCTATCCCACAACACCTATGAAGAAGATGCAGTCTCACCCAAGATGTAAGAGGGAGGGCTACAGGAACCACATTTCCGAAGAAGGAAGAGGTCTTTCACACTATCACTTACTTTATCGCAAAAATACTAAGAGATATAGTGTTTGCGCATATAACATCTGCTACTTGTAATCATTCGCAATCCTTCTTACTCATATTTGGATTGACACATACATAATTTAGATCCATTTGAATTATACATTAACACAAAATTTCTTTATCAAAGACATCAAAATGTATTAATTCAATGATTCAAGCATGTAAATTCATAGATTGCACCATCATTAAAGTTCACAAATTTCACAAAATATAGATAAGAACAAAACTTCCATCATTAAAATCATCCCTATTCCAAAAAAAATAGTAAAAGATAAGCATTCTTCGGTCGAATAGCCTCGGTCCGAAAAACACATTCATCAACAGATCAAACCAGTTACAATATGACTGATCGCATCCTTGATCAATGATAGAAATCGATCTTCTAATGAATCTACTATTAATTATATTTATAGGATTGAGCCATTACAAAATGGTTCACATAGGCTGACTTCCTAACTACTTTTGACCCAAAACTTCTAACTAATTCAACCAAAATGAACACACTTGTCGATATCTCCTCTAGTGCAGTTGACTCTTTCTTATGTCGATGGCAGAAGCACATATTGTGCATCCTATCCCCTTTCCATCAGGCTCCCAACAAAAACTTGTATCTCGTTTTCGAGCCACGTCAGCTGGAAATTACTAGTGCATCCAACTTTGTCTTGGATTCCTTATAGATATTTTTTACTTCATTAACAGTTGCTTGGACATTCTTTTTTATCGTTGCGCACTACTCAACTTCTTTCTCTGTTGAGTGTTCCTCATTCATCTACTGGACGGTGGCTAATTCCTCCTTCGTCTTTGTGATCTCTTCCATCACTCTAAGTGACACTTTCTCAGCTGTGCCCAGTAATTCATTTAACTGTGTCGACCTCCTCTGATGTCTTGTTTGTTCCCTATTAACACATTGTTGCAAATCCTTAAGATATACTGCCTTGGTTACCTGTGCTAGTGAGGGAATTCCTTTGAGAGATCCTCGCAGAGCTGACAATTACACTTATGCTTCATTCAATTGTACTTCTAGGTGGTGTAGTTGCTCATCTTTCTACAAATTCCCACAATACTTGCTGACCTCATAGTTCTGTCGATAGGTGTTCGCTCCAAAGATCTGTAGACACCCATCGATGCAAGCTCCCTAAACGTTGGCCCAGACAAGTTTTACCCTATCTAGTAACACCTGCGAAGAAGATGCAGTCTCACCCAAGATGTCTAAGGGAGGGTTGAAGGAACCATGTTTCCAAAGAAGGAAGAGGACTTTCACACTATCACTTAATTTATCGCAACATTACTCAAATATCTATCATTTGCACATATAACATATACTACTTATCACCATTCACAATCCTTCTTACTTAGATTTCGATCGACACGAACATAATTCAAATCCATTTGAATTAGAAATTAACACATACTTGCTTTATTGAAGACATCGGCATGTATTAATTCAATGATTCAAGCATGCAAATTCATAGATAGCACCATCATTAAGTTCACATATTTCAAAAACATATAGATAAGAACAAAACTTTGATCATCAACATCATCCATATTCCAAAAACATCTCGCAAAAGATAAGCATTCTTCGGTCGAATAGCCTCAGACCAGAAAACACATTCATCCACATATATCCAACCCAATTACAATATGACATATCACATCTTTGATCAATGATAAAAATTGATCTTCTAATGACTCTACTCCAAATTCTATTTATAGGCTTGAGTCGTTACAAAATGGTCCACATAGGCTAGCTTCCTAACTACTTTTGACCCAAAACTTCTAACTAATTCAACCAAAATGACCACACTTATCGGTATGTTCGCTTACGATGTTGTCTTTTTATTCTATCGATGTCTTCCTTGTCTATGGAGGAAGCACACCTTGTGCATCCTATCCCCTTGCCAACAACATCTTGTAGAACTATTTATTTACCTTGTTTATGGTGTCTTTCATATCTAATTATATTAAAGTTTAAATGGTTGTAATAGATCCGATCTTTCATTTTTGAAATCATGTTAATGGCTTGCTTATATCTAGTTTCATTTCATGCCAATATTTACCTTAGTTTATTGGGGAATGATCCTTATTTGCATTCATGCATTTCATTTTAAAAGGTGAATGATTTATTTTAGTGGCTCTTTAGCATGATGGCCTATACTTAGTTACCCTTATTCCATTCTACATTACCTTGATTCAGCCTTCTCCTTGGGTTTCCAGGTGTCCTTGGACTTGGATTCAAGTATGGGGACATCACATAATACTCCTTATGGAGTACATATTAAAGTATAGTATATTAGAGGTTACCACATTAGAATGTTTCCCCTTTGAAAAGGAAGGTGAACTCTATTGAATTCCTTCCGTAAAATAATAATTGTACAATGTTTCCCTCCTTTAGTAGTTTTATGATAAATAAAGTATTGATCATTTCTAAATATATTGTTTGTGATTCAATCTTAAAGGTTAGGGATCATAACTTAATCAATGTATTGAGTGTTTTTTTTTCAACGTGCAAATGATTGCATTACTAGATGATACACACTTTAGTGTTATAAGGATTTCTCATCCACATAAGACAAATGAAGATCTAAATAGTAAATTTAATAATAAAACAATTATTCTTCTATATGATTAGAAATTTTTATATCCCAACTACTTATCGTTATATCTAATATATATTGATAAAATTATATGCCCCTTATATGCACTCATATCATGGTATGTGCATCTAGAATCTCATGTCTAATACATTGAGCTTATTTAAAAACAAAATATGAATTAGAGGATTAAAGATTATGATGAAGTAGAGATCAAACATGTGTTATATGAAATTCTGTTCAAACACCGTATTCATACAACCCTTATGAAAAATCACAAAGGTCATTTAAAATTCCAAATAAGTGCTTAGCTGTATATTTATATATTACACACCAAAATCAATATAGGAGGCAATTATGCAGCTCATTTGTAACATAGTTAAGAATGAATCTTGCCAACTCGAAACATGATCCCTCACATGAAACCTTGTTTAACACCTCTTCTCTTTGTTTGTGTCCACCTCAAAAAAACAAAATATTGAAGGAGAATGTTTAAGGAAGGAGATAAAATAGTATTCGATACTTACCTATGAATATCACAGTTTCAATGCACCAAAAAAATCATTGCCCCTCCATATTGTATAAGCATGATAAGACACTATATATATTGTCCTCACCACTTAATTCACAAATCAAATGTCTTCACAAATTAAATACAGTTAGGGGGAATTTTTTGCTTCCCATTCAATCCTCAAAGATAGAAATCAACTTGCACTTTCATACAAAATTTATTACAACATATCATTTGGAGAGAAATTGATTTAGTAATAGGGGGTTTACTCTAACTTGATCATGAGGTAGAGGAATGCACATTTCATTTACCAAGAAGAAACATATGTCGTTGTGTTACAAAAGCAATGTAGAGTTATGAAGTGATGTGCTGATCTATTAGAGAGGCATGTTTAGTTTGAGAGAGGCTTCTGTTGAGTCTTTTCAAAGACATATAGGACAAATTTATAAAGGAGTACAAAGAGAAACTTGAATCCATAAAGCAAATAAATAACTTATTGATAAATAAAAATGTGAGATTGGTCAAACCATAAGAATAAATTGCTTAAGAAAAAATTTTCAATTCTCAAAATCTTGAGCAAATGTTTGGAAGAAGAAAATTCATTATTGTTGTTCAAAATGTTAAGCCTACCTATCTAGGAGATAAGACCAACCATCACATTTAGGTTAAAAGTCACATCATTATAAAAAGAAGAATCACCAATTAAATAAAAAAAACATCATAGTCAAATTACAACTTTACATTGGGAATTAAGTTGTGTGACTATAAAAAAAATCATTATTATGTCACTGACATTACTTACAAGACACTTAGTCTCATCAATTTCATTAAAATAAGTGTGAAATATATAGGTTCGACATCACTTACAACACACTTGGTCTCATCAATTTCATTAAAAAAAATGTGAAATATATAGGTTTTCATTCTGAAAAGAATGAGATCCTCTGAATAAAGAATTAAGAAGAAACAAACTCCACCGTTTCTTGGAGACACTAAGAAAGAACGCCTATCATGCTTATATTATCACCAAATTATAAGCACTAGAAAAAAAATTATATTTATTTAAGAGTAATGCATACTATATATATTTTTCTTAAACCAAAATATTTTATTTTAAAAAGATAAATATATATAACTTACACCTCATAAATCCCCTCAATAAAATTGCATTATTTTGAAACATGCACAAACATTTGTCTTATAATAATTTATTCATAGAGCATTATAGTATCTTTGAGAAAGAAGCATAGTAGCATACTTCAAGGGTATATTTTTCAATTTCATATCACTGAAATGTATGAATACCATATCTTTGTGATGGGATTCAAGGGTATATTTTTCAATTTCATATCATTGAAATATATGAATACCCTATCTTTGTGATGGGATCAAAGTTAGAGTAAGACATATTTAGTGTCTATGGGTGTAACAAAGTTTGAAGATTGGTGTTTTCATAAGAAGTATACATTTTGTGTAGTTCTTCACCGCAACTCTCATGACATGTACACAATTTTGAGACAGTTACCATCTAAGATTAAGTAGTTGAAAGGGAATAACATATCAAATCATGAGAAAAAATCTTTATTTACCATCACTTGGTTGGCATCATCTTTTTCAATGGGAATGGAACCTATACTTAAGGCCAAACCAAAGAAGTATGGTAAGTAAATCATAGAGTATGTTAACTAAATCATGGATGAAACCTTGGTGTGAACATGGAGCTAATTGAGGGTTGTCATTCCTCAACCAAATTCATTGGACCATTATTTTCAATTTGCAAGCTAACTCAAGAATGAAAGATCAATGCATAAGTCAGTAAGATCACAATGGATAAGGATTTGATAGTCATTTATGTTCAGGAGAATGGGATAACATCCAATTTTGAATTAAACAATGAGTTTATAAAACAATATAAAGAGTTATTTGGTCATCATAAACTAGATGAGATCACTAGATAAAAAGAATTTACCATTAAGCTTTTGGGGCCTTAGGGAGGAAAATGTCCAAATATGTCTTATGTAAAAAGTATCCTTTGACCTTATTAATGAAAAATATATATATATATATATAATTGAAATGAAATTAAGCATCTAAATCATTTATAGCTAACAATTAACCATTCTTTAAATATCAATACATTACAAGCAGTCATTCGCCGCTTAGAGTTACATAGCATAAATGTAGATGTTTGACTTTGGACATGGATATTAATGAGAAGAAAGAAATACATGATAGAAAGTATTCCTCCCTCTCTGTAATATGGAGTCATCATGAAGTGGACGATCATGAACAACACTTGGGGTCATAATGAAGCGGATGATAACGACCAATGTGTTTTGGATAAGTTATTAAATTATTTTGATATTTTAAGAATAATATGTGAAATATTGCCTATGGTAAGAGGCAAATTTTGAAAGTATAAATTTTTTAAAGTTTAATTTTTGTAAATAATCAACATAGATTTAAATCTTAATTTTTAATCTACCAAGTGTCCAAAGTGATAAAACTTTTTAAGGTGCAAACAGTTCCTTAAATTTTGCACCATGAAAAGGGTTTCATCTCAAAAGATTAGATTTCTCTCTATACTTTATAGCTCCGAAGTTAAGATGGATCTATTTTGATTTTTTTTAAATTAATTTTTTTTGTAGTTTTGTAGTTTCTCATTTTTACCCAGGTCATTTTTTATTTAATTGATTTTCAAAGAATAGTTGTGAATCTTCACTTTACATTTATTTTATATTATTATTTTTTGAGCCAACATATGTTATAGATGTGACACATCTCATCCATATAGATTGTAAAAAAAGCCTCTCGACACAACATGTTACTATAGAACATATACATAAAGCTTTAGAGAACAAATCTATATAGTGTACATAAAACTTAAAGATTTATAAACAAAACTTTAACCACAAGAATATAAAATAACAATTATAGTATTTATCACATAAGTTTTCATATGACCACAAGTTTTCAGATGTTGAAAATAAAATATTTGTAAAAACAATGCAGGTTATAATTGGAAATAGTAAAATGTCAATAAAGATAAGGTCAATAATAAGATAACTATAAAATTATAAGGTCAATAATAAGATAACTATAAAATTTCTAACAAAGCAATAAAACATTATAAGTAAGATCAGATTTTAGCATTGGAAACAAACTTCATATAATGGATTTTAATATTGCTAGTTTATTAGGCACTAATGTACAAGTGAAATTAAGTAAGTAAATGATGAATTATTAAGTGCATCCATTATGTAACTATTTGAACATTAGTTTTAGATGGCTAAGTGTGCTCATAAATAACATTTTTTAAATTTATGTTTGATTTGCTTTCTTATTATGGCTTGTCTTAAAGTATTCAATGCATTTTTATTGAATTATTATTTGAGAAGTTTATTTAGCATTCTATTTATTTCTTTTTAATTATTTAAATGAAACAACTATTTTAATATATTTTATGAGTGGTCAATTTTCGCTAGCTTATTTGGTTAAGGTGCCATTCTCGTTAGCGAAGCGACCTAGGTTCAATTCCCCTTAGGGGTGAGCCAGTTGGGAGGACACATAAAAAAATCCAACCATGTTAAGGGTTGGTGTGGCCCAGGTCGGTTGTGATCCTTGGGCGATTTTGGCGGCTTAGATGCCCCTGGGTTGTGATTCTTAATCAATGGTTCATTGCTACCAACCCCAAGTGACGGGTATCGAACAAAAAAAAATATGAGTGCATGAACTTGGTGGACCTTTTAGAAGCAACTGGATTTTTAGAAAATTGATCATGTTTATGCCATAACTTTTTTTCTTTTCTCAACAATTTCATAAAATATTATATTTCGCACTATTGGACAGTGACCTCTACATGCTATAAAAATTCAAATCCATCATCATTACATTAAGACCTTTAAAACCTGCACTAACACTTGGCATACTAATTTCAAGGTATTCTCACTTAGATAATACAAAAAATATTAAAAATACCAATTTTATTTTGGAAAAATAATGTCACATTAGTACTATTTGATATCTACATATTTGTCATTTTTGATGAATTGATTCCATCATTTAGGTATTCAAAGCTTGCACTAGCATGGACATATCCATTATCATTTGCTAAAAAACTAAAATGTTGTTAGAAAAAATCAAAATTTAGTTGTGTCCATTTTCAATAAATAAAATTTATATATTTAGAAAAATGATTCAATTTCCCATGTTTCATATTTTTTATTGGAACCAAGATTCATTGAGTAGGTATATCAAACTACCCATGTAAGATAAAGAATGTTTGTTTTTTGTGTTGCATTTAACTCACAAAAAAATACCATCATTAACTTGCACTCATTTTCCATAAAATTAATTAATTTAAATAGTAATTATTAAATGTACTTAATATTTTTCTTTTAAATATACTTAGTTTAAAAATATAAATATACTTAATATAAAATATAAATATAATTCATTCACTTATTTCACAACTAATTATTTAATTTAAAATTAAATAACATGATATTTTAAAATAAATTTGATAAAAAAAATTAATATTAAATTATAAATCAATAAAAACAATTTAAAGCAAAAATGAGTATAAAAAAACTGCTACATAAAATTTAATTCACTTTTTCTAAAACATACATAAATGCTCCATAAAATTTAATTCACTTTTTTAAACATGCATAAATGCTTAATATCGGAATGTTTATGTTTATTTGAAATATTTTATTTATTAAATAAATATATAGTGATTAAAAATATCATAGATTTTGGTAGTTAAGTTTTATTTACAAATCATTATATAATAGTATTGTTTTAATTTTTTATTATATGACTATTATGATATTAAGGCTTATTTGAAATATTATTATTGTAATATATCTATAGCCCAGCAAGAAAGAGATGTGTGTAACTCTTTCACTCCTCATCATAGAGTTGACACATGTCATTTATAAATAAAATATTATTAAAAATAACATGTGGGTTTAAATTAAATTTAAATTATTTAGAATTGCATATATATAAAACAACATAAATTAGATAAACTAAAACCATAAACATTGGATTACATATTTACTCAACATTTCTACTCTAAAAAATTATTTGCATTTTGAGAAATTTAGATCCCTTTTTAGATGGATCTATGATAATATTAAAGAAATATAAAAAAAATAGACTTTATTAAAAATATCTTATATTTCACACCATAATATATGGTTAAACTTCATCTACAAATCATTATATAATAGCATTGTCTTGATAAAAATAATAAGATAGATTTGCTTAATTCATATACACTTTATTTTTTACATAATGGGTGGAACTTTTGGCTCGAGGAGCCTTTTACTATGTAGGAAATCGATATACCCCATAAAATAGTCGTGGTTTAGTTTGGGGAACCATCCAACATCTAGCTCTCTTACATAATATAAAAAAAGTACCACTCCTCCAAATCCAATCCCCATTCCAATCCCCAATGCTATCAATGACATTTTCCATCCACCCAATTCAACCATCCTAGTTGAACATTATTCCTTGTAGTGTTACTATTGTCTTCTCCCTTTTTAATTTTTTTTCAATGCATGTATCTAAAGGACACCCCGACAAACACTTATTTCTTTGAAATGAAGTTACATTGAAAGTAGAAAATTGTGTCCCTGCTGGGATTTTTCCACAAAGACTATTTGATGAAACATTTAGAACACCCAACCAATGCAAATTAGAGAGTTCTTTTGGTATTGGTCCACTTAGATTATTTATCGACAAGTCCAGTTGCTCCAATGTAGATTTCCAACCAATAGATGAGGGGATTATCCCTTTCAAATGGTTCCTCGAAAAATTCAACAATCTTAAGCTACTCATTCTTCCCATGGTAGCAGGGATTTCTCCGATAAGATTATTGCTAGATAAATCAAATATGGTGTTTGTAGACAACTCATATGAGAGACTAGTCTCCCTTCCTTTGATGCAAATTGTGATTTCTTCATTAATGCTTGACTGATTTTTTTGTGAAGATACATTGATTGCAAATCCAGAGAGTTTCTCAAGATGATATGGTATTGTTCCATTGAATTTATTGTTAGATAAATCCAACATATACAATTTGCTGAGATTTGTGATGAATTGAAGAATAGGACCATGCAAATTATTATGACTCACATCTAAAATTCTCAAATCCTGAAAATATGAAAGGAGTGAGGGAAGCTCTCCTGTCAATTTATTTTTACTTAAATCTATAAGTTTAAGTTTGATACAATTGGCCAAAGATGTTGAAAAAGTTCCTGAAAAATTATTTGAATGAGCAGAAAAAATAATCATAAAAGTGCAATGGTCAATACTCTCAGGAATAGTTGCATCTAAGTTGTTTTCTGATATATCCAATGTTGTTAGGAAAAACAAACCACTAATAGTATCAGGAATTTTCCCAGTTAAATTGTTTGAATTCAAATATAGATAACGCAAGGAATGAAGTTTTCCTATAGCATTAGGAATGTTACCAATAAATCTATTTGAATCAAGAAAGAGGACGACCAACTGATTTAAATCAGGAATGTTACCAGTAAACCTATTTCCATCCAGAAATAGGTGGGTCAGTTGACTTAAATTAGCAATGGATAGTGGTATGCTACCTGTGAAATTATTTGAACCAAGATCTAGGATACTTAACTGATTCAAATGGGCTATATCTTTAAGGATGTCACCTGTGAGATTATTATCATAAAGAGTTAGGTAATTCAAATTGGTCTAATTGGCAATAACTCGAGGTATGCTCCCTGTCAAGCTATTAGAGGCGAGGACAAGTTCTTCCAGCCCTTTAAGGTGTCCTACCTCAGCAGGAATTCTTCGTGTAAAGCTATTCGAGGTAAGGTCAATTGTTGCTAGCACTTTAAGGTGACCAACCTCAGGTGGAATTCTTCCTGTCAGCTTATTATCCCAAAGATTCAAACTGCGCAACAATGAGAGGTTTCCAAGAGAGGCTGAAATGGTACCTTTGAATGCTGATCCTCCAAGGTCTATCGCTACCACGCTTCTAGAGTGTTTTGTGCAACTAATACCATCCCACAAGCACATGTTCTCGGAGTTCTTGGCAGTCCAGTTAGAGAGCCTTCCAAATGGATCGGATTTGATGTGGTTTCTGAACGACAAAATCACTTCCACATCCCTTTTATGATGCTTGTCAGCTGCAGATGCTGCGGCTACAGAAGCTGCCACCACTATCAAAGAGAAAAGCATCATCAGACCACCCCCTTCCATTTCTTCCTCTCCGACTTCAACGTCCTCCAAAGCGATTGTGTTTAGTTGTTCACTACAGCTCTCAACATAAAGACCAAAACATAAATTGAACAATGCACCTTAAATATGTAGTTTATTATGGTGAACAAGTCCTTTGATTAGAAAACATAACTTAAATACGAGAATGAAGGAAAACATTCTTGAGATACTTTCAATCAAAATATGTTAACTTCAAGAATATATGTATTGGGATGTAAGTTTTACTTAGTCAAATAGATGAATGATTATTTATCAATATCTTTAGTAATTGAGTAGTGATCTCAAGTGTTATCTTATTATATCATATTTTCCTATTTGTTTCCCCAAGTCGAGTTTTAGAGGGATACTAGTGTTGTAATCCAATATTGTCTTAGTGACTTGTGACCCTTTATCATACACCTAGATTGATTGTAGACCAATAATGATCAACAAGAGGTTATTTTTTCTATGCAATAGTGTGAGGATGTGTCTCCCCCATGTGTCCCAACTATGTGCCTATGTGTGTGGTGAGTTTTATTCCTTGATGATGCAATGCAGTATGAGCTAATCTATTAAATCACACTATAATAAACTTAATATTCTTATGATCATGACAAAGGAAATTTAGGTGCTTAAATTTTTCTTTGTTACACAATGGTGTGTTGTTGTTTACACCACTTTTTGTTTCTGTATGTATCAACAACACATGGATGTTTAGCAATTCCCTTCAACGTCATCATCGCCACCATCGCCATCATCATCATCATTGTCATCATATTCATCATGATCATCATCACCATCATCACTGTCATCATCACCACCAACATCATCACCATCATCCTCATCATCCTCGTCGACATATTCATCATGATCATCCTCATCATAATCATTGTCATCTTCATCCTCCTCATCATCATGGATAGCATCATCATCATCATCGCCATCATCATCATCATCATTGTCGTCGCCATCATCGTCGTCGTCATCATCATCAACATCATCATATGGCTCAAAAGTTCCACAAAATATTGCCACAAATAAGTTAAAATCGAATTTTTCATGGATAATTTTCAAATGTGTCGCTATAGCTAGTGATGAGAATAGCTCGTTAGAATAACAACGAAATTACATAGTGTGACGCTATAATGACGATTATCGAGGGCCAAAACATAAAAAGTCATCATAGTAATGGGCATTGGCTGTCAAGAGACAAAGAGCATGTCACTGTCATCGTCATCATCATCATCATTGTCATCGTCATCGTCATCTTCATCATCATCGTCGTTGTCATCACCATCTTCATCATCATCATTATCATCATCATCATCACCATCTTCATCATTATTATCATCATCCTAATCATCTAAATCATCATAAAATATGTTTTGTTGCTTATTAGTAAAATCATAATTACCTTATTAGCATCCTTACTTCTATTCAGATTTCGCTATCTCCATATATAATATGTAATTTTTTTAAATGTTCTATTTCTAACATTAACTTTGTTGGATAATAACTCTCGAATTCATTTATTCCATTGCAAAATCATTTATTTATACATTACATATGTTGGTTGAGTTTCATCTTCTGACCAGCCTTTTCAGCTTCCAACATAACTATTCATTTTCCTTTATTTATTTACAAAATATAATCCCGACGGATTATATTCCAACAATCCCCCCCTTAATCCGAAGGGGTGTTAGTAAGTCCGAGTATGTTTCTGAATCTTTCAAATTTTTCTCGTCCAAGCTCTTTGGTGAAGATGTCTACAACTTGATCATTTGTGGAACAATGTCGAAGATGGACTGTCTTGGCCTCTACATGATGTCGAATCAAATGATACTTTGTGTTGATGTGTTTGGTTCGATCATGGAATCTAGGATTCTTAGCCAACTTGATTGCAGAAGTATTGTCGATCAATAATGGAGTGGAGTTCTCTTGTTTTTCTTGCAAATCTTCAAGTATCTTCCTGAGCCATACTATTTCTTTCGTTGCTTCAGCTACAGCCACATATTCTGCTTCTGTTGTTGAATCTGTCGGAACTGACTGTTTGCATGATCTCCATGAGACAGCTGCTGATCCAAGACTCATAGTGTATGCAGAAGTTGATACTCCTGTCTCCTTATCACCATCAAAATCTGAGTCTGAGTACCCAATAAGTTTGAAGTCATCCACCTTAGAGTACTTGAGTCCAACGTCTTGAGTCCCCTTCAAGTATCTTAGAACTCTTTTTGCAGCTAACCAGTGTCCTTCACAAGGTTTATGCATGAACCTTGAAAGTATGCCAACAACATAAGAAATATCTGGTCTAGTTGTTGTAAGGTAGATAAGTCTTCCTACAAGTTGTCGATACTTGGTTGCATCTTCAAATTATTTTCCTTCGCTTGATGAGAGCTTCATTTTCTGTTCCATTGGAGTAGAGATAGGGTTGCATTCTGTCATGCAAAATTTGTCTAAGATTTCTCCAACATATTTTTTCTGAGATAGGAATATGTACTTAGGATGTTGAGTGACTTCAATTCCTAAGTAATAGTGGAGATGTCCCATATCTGTCATTTCAAAGATCTTTTTCAAATCTTTCTTTACGGATGCTATATAGCTCTCATTGTTCCCTGTCATCAAAAGATCATCTACGTACACCACAAGATACACAACAGATCTTCCAACATTATTTATAAACAGTGTTGCATCATCAAGATCAAAATGTTCGAAATTTAACTTCAAAAGATGCTCAGTTAATTTTTCATACCATGCACGAGGCGCTTGTTTTAGGCCATACAAGGATTTGACAAGCTTGCATACCTTTTGTTCTTTTCCTTTCACAACAAAGCCTTCTGGCTGAGACATGAAGACATTCTCTTTCAAGTCTCCATTCAAGAAAGCAGTCTTCACATCCATCTGATGAACTTTCCACCCATTCTGAGCAGCTAAAGAGAGTAAGGTACGGATGGTAGCCCATTTTGCTGTAGGAGAAAATGTTTCTTAATAGTCAATTCCTTCTTTCTGTGCATAGCGTTTTGCTACAAGCCTCGCTTTGTTCTTGTCAAGTGAGCCATCTGATCTGTATTTGTTCTTGTACACCCACTTGCAGCCAATTGGTTTGGTTCCAACTGGAGGGTCAACCAGCTTCCAAGTTCTATTCTTCATGAGTGCATCATACTCATTCTGCATAGCTTCTTTCCACTCAACTCGAGTAGAAGCTTCTTCAAAGGAAGTTGGTTCAAAGTTAGCAGATAAATTAAATTCACAATCAAATGATACATCCATGTCATCACCTGAATTATCTACTTCTCCTCCATCTTCATGTATTTTCGAACTTCTCATTCCTGTCTTTCCAAATTCATCCGGATGGACACTTTCAAGTGTCTTTGTGGCCCATTTAGGAATCTTCCGTGATGGTCCTTTTTGATCCGCTGGTGGTGCTTCATCATTGATTGAGAGTCTTCCAATTCTCTCAATCACATCATCCAGTTGAATCTCTTGTCTAGGTGAAGTAGCAGGAACTTTTTCATGCGGGGGAGTTGGTGCTTCATATGGAAATTCCAAAGGTTGATCCAAAATAGGAATCCCCCCTTCAAGGTTTGGAATTTCATATTCATTTTCATAATATTTCTTTGGATGAGGATATTTTTCCAAATGATCAAGCTGTCTCTCAATGGACTGGTCATTTTTATTAGTCTCAAGAAAAATGACATCTCTGGAAATAACAAACTTCTTGTTTACCTCATCATACAGACGGTATGCCTTGGAGTTTTCTTCATACCCCAGGAAAATGCATTTTCTGCTTCAAGCACCAAGCTTGTTTCTTTTCTCCTTTGGAATCAAGGCATAACAGGTGGAACCAAAAACTCTGAGATGCCTGACTGAAGGGAGATGGCCAAACCACATTTCATGTGGAGTCTTGTTATCAAGAGCATTTGAGGGAATTCTGTTTCTCAAATAGGCTGCACATTTCACTGCATCACCCCAAAAAATTAGTTTTACATTCTTGAAAAACATCATTGAGCGTACCGAATTCATTATGGTTCTGTTCATTCTTTCTGCTACACCGTTTTGTTGAGGATTGTAGGGAACTGTAGTCTGATGTGCAATTCCATGTTGGCGAAGATAACCTTGAAAAGCATTTGAAGTATATTCTTTCCCATTGTCAGTACGAAGTGTACCAATTTTTTATTGTGATTGTTTTTCTATCAATGCATGAAAATCCTTGAATGTTTGAAATGATTTTGATTTTGTCTTTAATGCATAAATCCAGCACATTCTCGAGTAGTCATCAACAAAGGTCATAAAATACTTATTCCCATTAGCAGAAGGAGTTGGCATTGGGCCACATAAATCAGAATGCACTAATTCTAATTTCCTACTTGCCCTGAAATTAGATTCATGGAATGGAAGCTTACTGTGTTTCCCTAATATACATGCATCACATTTGCTCTTATCTTTGGGAATGGTGGGCAAACCAAATACACCATTATTTCTCAACAAACGAAGACTGTTATAATTCAGATGACCAAATCTTGCATGCCACAATAAACTTGATGACAAATTACGTTCTCCATGCTGAGAGAGGTAAGCATAGTTCTGAACCCTTGCAGATGAACCCTTTAGCTTCAGCAGCTTCCCATCTTTGTATCCAGTCATGATGACTTGGTTGTCAGAGGACTTTCTTATTTCTACGATTCCATCAAACATGTGGATGGAATGGCCTTGCTGTCGAATCTCCACCAAGGATAGCTGGCTTCTCTGCAACTCTGGAAGATAAAGAACATTCTTCAACAAGAAATCAAGGAATCCAGGCATCTTTAGCCGAATGGTGCCCATTCCCTTTGGTTTAGGACTTGACTTATCTGCAAAGTAAACTATGCCATTTATTGTTTCATTAAGTTCTTCAAAACAGTCTTTTCTAAAAGTCATGTGTGATGTTACACCAGTATCAAGTAGCCAACAATCTTTGTAAGATGAAAGTGAAGTCATTTCATTAATACCAAGATTACAATGTGCAACAATACAATGAGCAGAATCTGAAGATTTACTAGCATCTTGGTTTTTATTATCTTTCTTCTGGTTATGTCTGTCTTTGATGGAGTCCCATGAAGCCCAACACTGATCTGCTGCGTGTCTAATCTTTCCACAACGCTTGCACTTCAAATCTGATCTTTTGCTGGAGTTGTTTCTGCCTCCTCTACCTCTGAAGTTTCTTCTTCCTCTACCTCTCTCTTTGCCAGAGAGAGTGGCACCAACTACAGATGTTATAGATTGCATCTTCTGTGATTGAATCTTGCAACTAAAACAATAGGAGAAAAAAAGAAGAAAGAGTAAAGGTGCAGGTCTAAGTCTCTGCCACCTTCCTCAAGCTTTACAACAATGTCAATGTTTATGCTATTGTCATACTAACTTTGAAATACAAACTCAAGCCTACAATATTTACCTGACTGCTAACAGATAAGAATTGTCAATGTGCACTATATGAGAAGAAATTAATTGTAAAATATGATTCTCCTTTACAAAAAGTGCAAATACAATTCAATCAATTCAGCCAGATCTTATAGCATAGACTTCCTCTAAGCCTTAGGCAACCCAGTCTTCTACTAAAATAAAACAAAATAACTTCAATCAGGCAGTTTTCCAGACCTGAGAATGGTAAACTTGGATTTCACAGAATGCGGGAAGGGCACGCCATTTTCACCGAGAAAATCTTCCAGAACTTTCTTCACTTTACGGTCTTTAATGCAACTAGAAATAAATTAAAGTCTTCAATGTGACAGTCACGGTTCCAATATAGCGATCACGAGGCTCTTCACTCGATGAAAATAAACAAATGCTTGCAGAAGTTTCTAGATAGACTTCACACAAAAATCTAGGGTTCATGAACTAGGATGCACTGAGTCTTCTCAACACATGCAGTCCTCTCAACACATTCTTAGCAATGCCCTTCACACCCAAAAGAAACAACTAGAGGCTTGGATGGACTGAGACGCAATGCCACAAAGCTGAATACAAGCGTGAGCTTCTTCACTCACGTGCAGGCTCAGTCTTCACGTGCAAGCTCAGGCTCAGTCTTCAGGACAATCGAAGGAAGTCACAGCAATTTTCTAGGACAAGATTCAAAATTGCAGCATATATTTTCCAACTCATCAAATACATAGCAGTCATGGCTCATCAATATCATCGTTCATACATCAACTCCACGTACTGAGTAATGGAGTGAGTTTTTCATAGTTGTACATTCTCCACCAAGAATATTTAGTCACCAGTATTTAAAGAGCTCGCATCAACAGATGAGCAATACAACTTTAATCTTCAACAAAATCTCATATCAATACACAACATAAAATTAGGGTTTCCACCCTAGAGAGGACGCACCACAGAAAATTAGGGTTTCTGTATTCCAATGAGCAATTTTAGTAATGAACAAAACGCATTACCTCCATGTGACTGACTAAGAGCGCGAGTCTCTAGTGATTTCTCTTAACTTGTGTATATTCTTCTGATGACTCGACCAACGATCTTTAATCTTAAAAGTAGTCGCAGCAGTGGTCCAAATAGCTCAAAACATAGCAACAAGACTCATCATATTCAACATATTCTCAGCTTTAAGTACTGAGATTTCTTCTTCGCAGGCCGCAACACACAATATATTGGCTCTCAAACAGTACTCACATATTAACTTGCAGCTTACATTGTGAATCTAAAAAATACGACTTCAGATATTTGAGCATAAATCACAATAAGTCCACAACTGACGGGATTGTAGATGGGATAAGAATGGTGAATCGTTTGCATGGAGAATGTCTTAGCAGGTGGTGGAGTGGCTTTTAACCTGGTAACAATTAAATAGTGAGAATAATCACAGCAGTAGAGTGGGAGCACGATGAGACAGTTTAGAAATTCGTAGCAGTAGGATGCATGAAACGGTGATAAAGAGAATGCATCTCCAAAATTAGGGCGACTTATTCAGCTTAGAGAGATACTATCGCATCACTCATGAATGATAGAGCAGCCAACGCATGCACCAATGCATGCAATCTACAGACTGAGGAAAGCCCAGGGTGCAGATAGCAGCAGAATGCAGACTGTACATGTGGGAGTTATGAATCGCTCTGATACCACTGTTGGATAATAACTCCTGAATTCATTTATTCCATTGCAAAATCATTTATTTATACATTACATATGCTGGTTGAGTTTCATCTTCCGACCAGCCTTTTCATCTTCCTACATAACTATTCATTTTCCTTTATTTAATTACAAAATATAATCCCGACGGATTATATTCCAACAAAATTATTAATAATTGTTTGTAATTGGTGGTTACAGGAAACGTGTGTATGACGGATTCTTAAAAGTAATTGTGTTTTATTTTTTCTTATTAAATACTAGGTTTCTCGTTTCATGTTAGCGTGTTGGTTCTAAAATATATATATATATATAAACTATGTAAAGTGAATATTTCAATTTTTTTAGTAAATATGTCTGAAATAAATTAAATAAAAAAATGATAAAAAAAAACTACAATAAATAATCAATATAATACAATAGATCAACTTAGATCTATCTTAACTTTAGATCTATAAAGTGCAGGGATCAAATTCCTTGGGGTGAAAACTTGTTTTATAATGCTAATTTTAAGTAAATGTGTGTAGCTAAAGGAATTTGATCCATTTCGACACTTCATAGATCCAAAGTTAAGATAAATCTATGTTGATTATTTAAAATCCGGATCTATTAAGCATAAGAGGGATCTAATTTCTTGAGGTGTAAAAAAATTAAGATAAGAAAATTTACACCTCAAGAAATCGGTGCTTAATATATTTGGATTCAAGAGGGATCTATGCACCTCAAGAAATTGGATCCCTCTCGGTGCTTAATATATCTAGATTTAAGATGGATCTATGTTGGTTTTAATATTTTCATTATAAGGCAACATGAAAAATTTTAATTACTTTATATTTTTGATAACTTAAGATCCAACATGAATATGTTAAGTTACATAATGTGACTAACCTAATAAAATATGACAACATTTCTCATACTAGATTATAAGCACCTAGCTACTTAAAGCAAAAATATATATATATACTATGAATAATGTCTTACATATTCTTTTTAATATATGTTTCAGATATTATTTTTAATTTCTTAAAAGGAAGTGGTATCTCATATTACTGCAATATTCATTTGAAATGTCCATATTTTGAACCTTGATCCATGTTCATCTTCAATACAAGAGCCACGTGGTGGCAATGTCCCCAACATTGCCACTAAATTTGTGGCTAGTTATTAACAAAGTGTCACAAGGAATCAATGAATTAAACGAAGTGTCCAAAGGACTTAATGTCGATTGCATAACAGAATTGAAGGATGTTTTGAGCTAAAAACATTGCAATTATATTTTGAGCAGAAAACATTTCATTTCAAGAATATTATAAAAAAAATGGTATATTTCAAAGCCCTTTCTAAGGTTAAACGACGAGTGGTTAAAGACCTTCATATTGTCTTCCCACACATATTTAGGAAAAATACAAAACGAAATAAAATAAAAATTATTTTCACTACTAAAAACATCAAAAGGGAAACAAGTTTCTACATAGAATTGACTCTTAAAAAGGCTTTAAAAACATTAAAAAAAAAACAAAAACAAATTTCTGCTGAGCGAAATAAAGATTTTCGTCTAATTCACTTATAATTGAAAGAATTTGTTAGTTTTAAGGATATTTCAAAAGCCAAAAAAAACCTGAAGTCTCTACAAGAATAAATCCAGTAGTCACCTCAGATTTCATGATTTGGGATGCATTTGATCCTTTATGGAATCCTATGTTAACTCGATGAAGATCATTTGAAAACTCGAGCAAACAAGAGTGTATAATCATTGTGTTAAGGCCAAGGAAGGAAATAAAGAAACACATGACAGTATTGTAAGCATGGGTAGTAACTAGTTGATGGGAATAATGGTTGAGTAAAGGAAATTGATGTTATTAAAGGTGAATATAGGCAAATTTGACCATTATTCTTTTAAGTTAATTATTTATTTGGTGTCACTTGAAGACCCAATAATTTTGATAGCTTAAGTGGATTACTTTGTCTCTGGTGCCCGGCATGGATAAAATCATGTCTCTCTTAATGAAGAGAGAATATCCGAAAATCCCAAGGGTTAGGGTTAGGGTTAGGTGGGAGGGCGATGTAATTCCCGAACACATGACGCCGTTGGAGTGGTTGGCAAGGATTTCATAGTTATACTATTAATTCTTCAAGGATCCCCAGTTGTTTCATTAATTCCTGTTCGGGTTAGATCCCTAGTTGTTTCATTAATCCTTGTTCGGGTTTAGATGGATTTAAGCTGGAAAGAGACTTAAATATTGACACTTGTTTGCAGCTTTCCTATACTTTAAATAGATATTGTATAGATCGTGTAACTTTCCGTACTTTATATATATTGTATATATCGTGAGAAATTTATGGTATTAAAATTGATATTAGGGGTCAAAAATGTGTAGCAGAACAAAAACAATACGTGACTGACTTACTATCCATATTAATGTACTTAATCTGGCTTTTTGGAATGGAAGAAGTAAATGAGATCATGGAACAACAAAGGTTTCCCTTGTAGGAAGTGAACGATCATATAGATGTGAGCAAGAATTGCATTGAACAATCCCTGTATGAAGTGAACGACCATACAGATGTGAGCAAGTTTTGTATTGAACGATGTGTATAACATTTTTTTCTCCAGTCCTGTTCAGTTACTAAATTCTCCATATCAATAAAAGAGCAACCCCATCTTTACTACCTGACATAGGTCTACAGATTGTCTTGTTCACATGTAGAAAATTTACTGAATTAAATTCATAAAAGAAAAAATATTTGTAAAATTTGGTTTTTACCGAAAATTATGCGAAAAAAACATAAAAATTTCTTTTGAGTTAGAATTAATACAATCTACCTATCTATATATATCACAAGTTGCTGGTGACATAATAATCTATTAGAATTCATGAACCAAATTATAACTAAATACTAGTTATTAAAATTCACTGCTTTTATGGAAAAAAAAAGCGAATTCACTGCTTTTGTGGAAAAAAAAAGCTAATTGTAGTCTTAAACTATTTGTGACAAAACTATCTGCAACCCACAATTATTCAGAAACACTCCTCATTGGTTTTTGTGGCACTCCTCTTATTATTTCCTGCTTCTGCTGCTATAATTCTCTCTGATGCCTTCCTGGATCGCATCCTCGTTGCCAAATTGGCACTAGGAATCCAATCTGCCTTTGGTTACGGTACTGCAGGATTGATCATCCCAGGTCATCATAACTATTACACCTTGCAACTATTTTATCATAAGCTATCTAAGACAATATTGTCTTATGTACTCCACTTTCCTTTTCTGGCCACATTTTCACTATGGGAAAGATCAGCAGTTGCCCTTAAAGTTGCTGAAACTTATGCAGGCAATAGACCTTCATGGCAGAGGTTGATTCAACAACTGCCCAAGCTCTGGAAACGCCTCGTGGGGACTTATATCTGGGTGTGTTCGTTAATCCTGCGATTCAATGCTCTAATGTTTTTGTTAATGTCTGCAATCATTAATGGGGCATCTGTTTTGGGATTACCTGCAATATGGGGAATTGGGGCTGCTATGTGTGGGGGGATTCTTTACTCAATTGTGTTTGCACATGCCATGATAGTCTGCAACTTGGATACAGTTGTGTGTGTGATGGAACCTTATTGATATTATGGCCTGGATGCTATTTTCAAGGCCATGGTTCTCATAAGAGGGAGAACGTAGATCACTCTTCTAATGGCACTCGTTATAAACATGATCCTGGCCTTGGTTGAGAGCTTGTTTCAGTACAGAGTGATGGGCATGAGGCATGGAAGCAGCTTCTATAATGAGAATAGGAGATTAATTTCATCAGCAGCGTGGGAGGCTCCTCTGCTTATATCTATGTATTCAATGGTGGGAGTGATGGAAGGTGTGATGAGCTGTGTGTTTTACTACACATGCAAGTCAGCTCGTTTGGAATTGGGGATCAATTCATGCCTCAATTATTCTTCCTCCCAAAATTTGGCAGATTACTTTTCGTCCAAGCACAAAATCATTTCAGTCCAATGTATGGAAAACAATGTCTGATATAATTTGTTTCTCCGAAGTTCCTTCATAGAGCAAAAGTTCGATCTGTCAGGGCATGATAACTCTTTCTATATGTATGAACGAGAGTGTTGTAATTCACAAGAGGATCGATGCAAATAACTTTGGGGGCATTAAGTTGTATGATTGGTCATCTGTTGGTTGGTATGATTACCTATGAGTGTGACTGAAAAAGAAATCAATTGTAAATAAACAAGTTGGGCATTAATCTTTTCTTCGATTCAAATTATGTCCTGCATTACGACCATTTTGACAAATTTGGGAAGCTGAAAAATATGATGAATGTGTAAACAGTATTGTGTATCCAACTCTGTTTGCACTGTTCATGAATGAAGTTCAAGATTGGGGTTGTTTAGCAAGACAGTAGACGGTAAACTAGAAAGTAAAGTTTGGAGTGACTTCAATTTCTTTCTCCCATAAGTTTATCTTACAACTACAACATAATGATGAAGCATCTTTAATATCCATATTTAACTAAATAGTTGTGAACGGTATTTTACAATGTTGTTTCTCTTTCTAAGCACCATCATATGATTTCTATTGAACTGAAAATAATATATAATTCTTTTTAATTGAAAATATATGTATCTGTCCAATGATTACCCTTAAACAAGTAAAGTAAAGAGTATCATATGAACCTTGACAAAGGGAAATCAATTTAACAAGGTTAAATCCCTTTCCTAATAACAAAATTAATATGATAACCAATTTTGGAAAGTTAAACAACTTCTTCATATACCAGGGTTTTACACACTGTCAGTTGGTTCTAACACATCCAATACATTGTAAACAAACCTCCCATTCGCGTTTAACCTTTGTCAATTAATAGCCATAAGCATCTTATTGTAAAATTAGAACATAATACCAGCTATTGGAATTCATTGCCTTCATGGAAGAAGAAAAAAACGTATTGTAGTTTAAACTATAAGTGACAATGGCCTCACCATCCTTCACATTAGTGATGCAACAATCAAGGCTGGTCCTTTTGCAACAACCTAGAAGATGAAGATGAGGTTAAGAAATTTTGATTTATAGGAAACTTCATAATAACCGTTTTGCAACAACCTAGAAGATGAAGATGAGGTTTAGAAATTTTGATTTATAGGAAACTTCATAATAACCGTGATTTTTAGAGTTACTGTGGAATTGGCACTACTGCTTTTGATTGTGTCTATATTAAGACTTATATAAAACTAATAATAATAACAATTTATTGACTAAGTTGTTAACGCAACTACTAACCAAAATAATTACACTTCCAAAAACTTAAAAGCATAGATCTTCACATGCCTAGAAATCTGAAACCTGCAAACGCCCTCTGCCTTTCTTGTCCTCAAACTCACCATTGGCGTTCTCAACTAACTAACACTGATATGAATGGTTATCTTGGTAAGCCTGCTAGATCTCGTTCTCAACAAATTGAGCCTCTGAAAGAGAGCTTTATGCGTCTTCTCTTTTGAATGGTAGCTTAAATTCTGCTTTCATCTTGTAATTCTACTTCAATATTAATGATTTTTTTTAAATGAAACATCATTATTTTCTCAAGATTATTTTTTAATAAATGTATTTTCGATTATCTGTAAACTGAGACCATGCTCCATTGAATTCATTCTTTAACCCAATTCAACCTAATTTTTTGCTCATCTCTATTTTTCGAAGATCTAGACTTTTCCCTTTTCGTCCCTCTATATTAAATTCTTCCTTTGTGGAGATCAAGCAGAATTTTGAGTAGCGTCTCAATCAGTACCATAGATAGCTTTTCTGAATTCATGTGACAAAAATCCATGATGCTTGGTGATTCAAGCCCGTCATCAAACATACCTGATTTTTTAAGAACATTTTTCAAAAAAAATATTGATTTCACTTTTGATAAAGTGATTTCAATAAAACATTTATCCAATACATTTCTAAACAAGCCTAATGCATTTATGAGAAGTAGAAAAGTTGTCGCTTCCACTTTTGATCATGTAATTTCAATCCTCATTAAGAAAGATGACAAAGACGACCATGTAAAAGCCCTAGTCCGAATATGATAGTAAAATGTAAAATTTGTACAATTGACATAGTAAGAGTGCAGAATTATCCGGAGGACTGCAAACTTTTATCCCGCTGGTCGACAAAGCCCTTCTCCTGCAAGCTTGCTATGGGAGTAAAGACCACTGTGATATCATTCAACTTCATTGATGGATTGTTAACATGCAAAGAATTAGGGTTTTTGGTACTTAAACTGCAGGAAAATTAACCATAAGAATTCAAATTACTGAAAGTCCATAGATACAAAAAAATTAGGGGTTTTCGTATTGAAACTGCACGAAACATTAGGTGTACAACAATTCAAATTACTAAAAATACATAGATACAATTATTAGTATAGCAAGACTACAGATCCCATTTATACTGCACAAGGCATTGAGATGACAAAGAGAATATGATCAAGTTTAAAATCTTACCGTTGTACTTTATACTATAGACATATATTGGCCACAATCTCCACAAAGTCACTTAAAGGCAGCTTCCTCAAAACACATAGATGTCTCCCTCATGCTGATGGGGTTTCATAGAGCAATATATGTGCTCTTGCCAAGTCTTTTACATGCACACACCCTAACCAGTAATTATCGAAGGTGTGTGTATGACCCGCATTTACATTGTCAAAATAGTGTGTATGACCTGCATTTACATTATCAAATTCACACTAACTATATATCCACATTTATAGTCTGTATAGTTTCAAAGAGATTCACGAGGTATTCATTGATTGAAACCTCCTTTTGGCCTCTTTTTTGGCCTCTTCTAATCATACGTGTAGAACAAAATAGCACTACACTTAGGTCGAGTACTTTTTAATACATAAAGGTACAATCCCGCATGTAGAAATCAAATTTATGTTATATTTAGATCGAGCCATGTCTGAATTTATTTGATAGTTTATGCAAAATAGTTAGAAAGATTTATTTGATAATTTATGCAAAACAGTTGAAAGAGTCGATTAGAAATATGTAAATATCAACAACTAGTGATATAAGACTATAATATATGCTTTGATAATTTTTCTTCCCAAGGCACATTTAGTATTCCATAATGATAAGAGACAACTGTAACACACCTTGTATAATCCCTTACCATTAAGAATGAGACCCCTTATGCAAAGGGTAAAAGGCACAAAGATTTTTCAAACAACTCCATTCTATGGCCTGCCATGCCAAAGGTAAAAGGTGAAGACATGCCAATGGTTAATGCATGCATGCAGATTAAGAGGGCTACATTCTGACTTCATTCTTTGGAAACATACCTGTTATTAATGCTTGGGGATACCAAGTTGTGAATAATTTTGAGAAAATACATTAGGTTGTGAATAACTTTGGTAAAATACACCAGCTTTTAATGATTGCAAAAACTTTGGTTGTATTTAATTTTTGCTGACCAAAGCTCGCTGCCGAGTCTTGGGGCACAAGACTCTAGAGAAACCTCACGTGCATTAACCAATAAATAGGCACAAAAATAGTTTTAAAAAATAAAAATAATACACAACCTTCGGCTAAATTACATGTTTTTGTTAAAGTTACTACAAATTAGTCTAAATAATAGCCTTAGACCAATTCATATATATCCCTTTGTCGGGGACATAATAATGAGCGAAGTTGAGGATAAGTAAATTAGCCATTATTAATATTTGTGAGAAAACCAAGAAATTGATAATGCTCACTTTTAAAAATAAAACCTTAACTTTAAAATTATCAAACTATATAATCATAATGGAAAAAAAACAAATCTAAATCCTAATAAAATCCTAACCCTAAGTCCTAAGCGCTAAAATTGATGAACCTAAATTAGTAACATTATAATAACATTACATAAGAATGACTAAAATATAAAATATAAAACTAAGTGATTACTATTAATTTCAGGATTTAAAAACAATAATTGAAAAATATTAGGACCAAGATTTTTATATTTTTTTAAAAAAGAATAATAAAAAATAAAATACTAAGACCAATATTTTTATTGTATAACCTATATAATATAGGTTACATTAGCCCCAAGAGTTAGCTCAATTGGTCGAGTACTCGTAGTTAGGCCTCCCAGCATGCGAGGTCGCGGGATCCATTCTCATCGACTCTCTTGGGGTTAGGCACGCAACAGCCGCGTCTGCCAGAAATTATTTTGTGGATGTAGCGGTCGGCTAAGCCGATTAGTGAACCACATGGAAAAAAAATAATAATATAGGTTACATTATATTTACATTATAGTTAATAATATAAAAATATTGGTCTTAGTATTTTATGGTTTATTATTGTTTTAAAATTTTGAAATTAATAGCAATTAGTTAGTTTTTGTGTTTTAAATTCAAGTCATTTTTCTATAGTTATTGTATTTTAAATTTAAGTCATTTTTCTATAATGTTATTAATTTAGGTTGATCAGTTAGTTCTTACCACTTAGGGTTAGGGTTATTAGGATTTATAATTTTTCTTCATTATGATTGTATAGTTTAATAATGTTAGGGTTAGGGTTCTCTTTTTAATGGTTGATATAATCAATCTCTTCGTTTTTTCAAAAATATTAATAATTGCTTATCAATTTATCCTCAATTTGGTTCATTGTTTGGAAGATGAACCTTCATTTAGGTTCAAAACATTTCCATTTCAAATGGATACTACGCTAATCCTAGATACCACTTCCCAATCAAACTGATGCAAGAATCTAAGAACAAAAATCTCAAAAGGATTTAATAACTTATTTGAAACACTTTCATCATAATCTTATCCACTTGGTAGGAATGGTTTATAGCCTCGTATATTTCTCTCTTCTGAGTAATATCCATATTCAAATCCAACTGTTTACATTTATGCTTTATAACTCTAAATGATTCAAATGATTACATGTATTATTAATATTCAAATAGTGACTAATGATTAGTTATAAATTGTTTAGATATTTAATTCTATTTATTAATTTAATTTTAATTGTTCAAAATTTACCAAATATTTTATTGAATTTTCTTGTTAGTTTTCAATAAGTGAATGGATACTTCATGTTTTACATAAGACAGACTTTGAGATTGCCATCCCTAAACCTTGTCATTTTAGCTTCAAAAATTGATGGATAGTTCCTTGTATCTAGTGATCTCATCTAGTTTATCACGGAAAAATAACTCCCCATATTGTTTTATAATTTCACATTTAAATCAAATTTGAATGTTATCCCATTCTCCTCAAAATATATGCCTATAAAATCCTTATCCATTGCCATGTCACTCCCTTTGATACATTTATCTTTCATTCTTGAATTGCTTGCAAATTGAAAAACATGGTCCAATAAATTTGTATTTTGGTTGAGGAATGATAACCCTCAATGAGCTCCAAGTTCATATGAAGGTCTCATTTGTGATTTACTTACCATCCTTCTTTGGTTTTGCCTTAAGTTTAGGTTTCATTCCCAATGGAAAAGATGATGTCGACCGAGTGATTGAAAGGAAAAGTGTTTTTATCATGTTATATGATATTCCCTTCCTCTTACTTAATTTTACATGGTCCTTGTATCGAAATTGTGTGCATGTCATTAGAGTTGTGGTGAGGAACCACATAAAATGTTGTGCATGTCATAAGAGTTGTGGTGAGGAACCACATAAAATGTATACCTCTAGTGATGATACCAAGGTTCAAACTCTATTACACACATAGACATTTAATATGTTTTATTATATCCTTGATCTCAATGCAAAAATATGATCTTCATACATATTAGTGATATGAAATTGAGAAATATATCCTTGAAGTATGCTACAAGGTTTCTTTCTCCAAGGTATGGTAATGTTCCATTAACAAATTAGTATAATATATGTTTATGCATGTTTTAAGATAATGGAATTCCATTGAGGAGATTTAAGAGGTGTAGGTTATTTATGTTCACCTTATGAAAATAAAAATTCTATGTTTAATAAAAAATATAGAGTATGTGTTACTCTTAAATATCCATAATTTCTTTTTTAGTGCTTATAGCCTGGTGATGATATACGCATGATATGCCTTATTGCTTAGTGTTTCCAATAAATGGTGAAGTTCTTCTTAATTCTCTATTGAGTGGCTCTCATTATTTTCAAAATCGAAACCTATGTATTTGGAACTTGTTTGAATGAAATTTATGAGAGCAATTGTGTTGTAAGCTATGTCAACGACATAGAACTAATTTTTTATAGTCACACAACTTAGTCTCGAGTGTGTAGTTATAAATTGGTTATCATGCTTTCTTTTGATGTAATTGGTGGTTCTTCTTCTTATGTAATTGGTGGTTCTTCTTATAATGATGTGATTTTTTACTTAAATGTGATGGTTAGTCTCATCTCTAAGATAGGCAAGCCTACCATTTTCAACAACAATAGTGAATTTTATTCTTCGAAACACTTGCTTAAGAATTGAAATCTATTTCTTAAGAAATTTATTCTTATGGTTTAACCTATCTCGTGTTTTTATTTATCGATAATTTATTTCTTTCCCTCGTGACTTCAAGTTTATTTATCCACTCCTTTCTAAATTGCTTTAGAAATACCTCAATAGAATCCTCTCTCAAACCAAACACACATCTCTAATAGATCAACACATCCCTTCGTAAGTCTACACTTCTTTTAAAAGGAGTAAGCACCTACCGACGCGACGATTTTGCCCGGTGGCAATCGTCGCGTCGGCCGTCCGACCACCGGACCGACATTCCTCCCCGTTGCCGGGCCCCGTTCACCCACCATCGCTTCCACCCCATTTGCGGTCCCCGTTGCGCTCCCGTCGTTGTCACGCCATCCGCCGTTAGTCGCCGCCTCCACCTCCTCGACATCCCACGTCCCACGCCATGTAGTTAAGACTCCACCCACTCCCTCCGTCTCGGGCTTCTCGACCGCTCCATGATTCAAACTCCATGCTCCACAGCAGTGTTGGAATTTCACTAGAATCTTACCTGTCAAACAATTTATTTTTGACGTTTTTGGGTTTCACATTACCCTTCATTAAACGGTTTACTTAAATATGTACCTGCCAGTAATAACAACATTTTACTTAAATATGTACCTGTCAGTAATAACGTTTTAAAACATTTTAGTGTTGTAGTTTACATTCAGGATTGCTTCGAAACCAAATATTCTGCCAACATCCCATTCATTGTCTACAACACCTAAATTTAGCTCAAAATCTGGTGCTCTGCCTGGAGGCTGGAACAATGGATGATTAATTTCCTTGGATTCCTTGGATGATTAATTTCCTTGGATTCCTTTAGCTGCCACGTGTAGAATCAGCAACTCCAAATTTTGTTGTCAGATGTCCTACAAACCTCATGTCAATGTTTTGTGCAATGATTCGACTATTAGCTTTATTAACAAGCTTGCTCTTCAACCTGGAATTTATATTATTCGTCTTCATGACTTGTAACCTTGGTGCTGGCTGCTCCATCGAAATCTATAAATTTCATAAATGCCAGAACACTGGAGGTCAGACTTTTGATGAATGTTTGACTGTCATCTATGTCATGAAACTTTAAAATACATTTGGGAAACTGAAGAAATCATCTCGGCACTTGCTCACTCAGATTCATTATAATCATTATAATGTGAATGCGTTGTCTTGGACAGTTTAAACTCTTAGCCTGTTTATTTTGCATTTAGGGAGCACTCCCACATGCAACAAAATAAGATAACATTTACAGTTTTATATACCCAGGTGCACTTGTTTCCTTCCAACTCGTAGTGCATAAAGCTTGATCGTGAGCCTTTACAATTTTATATATACGCTCTATTTTAATCTATTGGGTCTTAGTAGTTATCCCTTTCTCCACTCAAACCTGAGGGAAAGTTTCAATCTAACACTATTTTCAATCATAATCCAGAAAAACTCATCATGATTTTAATCAATCATAATATAGAAAAACTCATCATTATTTTGATTAAGCATTTAACACAGTTTTATTCCAGAAAAACTCACCTTGATCATAAGTTTGATTAAGCATTTAACACACTTTTATTCCAGAAAAACTCACCATAATCATGATTAGTGTGAGAACCTAAACTCTAAAGCTAAAAAATTCTCATGATTTTGATAAAGCCTGAGAACCTAAACTCTAAAACTAAAAAAATTCTCATTTAACACAGTTCAAAAAATTATTATTTAGCACAGTTTAAGTTTCAAGTATTTAACAGAGTTTAAGTTTCAAGCATTTAACATGATTTTGATCAAGCATTTAACTAATCATAATTTTTTTTTATTCCAGAAAATACTCATCATCATAGTAAACAGTGAAGATTAGAAGCATCTATACCTTAAATTTCTCTGATCTCTCAATCACAAACTTTAGAATACGGCTCTGCCTATTGCCAAAGCTTCCTACTCTCTCTACCTTATCTCAAAGGCCACGCAATAGCAGAGAAAGCGTTCAAATCTTGGATTTTGGAGTCTGCGGCTGTAGAAAATAAGGTTCACAGTTTAGTATTTTAGGTTTTGAGGAGCAGAGGATTAAAGAAGGATTTATTTTTGTAGCCTATTTACTAGCAAATCTAATTGAAGCTCAAGTGTAAATGTGTACAAGGACGAAAATACATTTCAAGGGCAAAAATTGAAAAACCACTGACGCCTAAATATATGTATATTGTCAACAATGCAATGCTGCAACCCAAGAACAACAAACATGTCGCTGTTAAAAAGAAATAATTTATTTTTATAGAGTCTGTTCATGGGTTAGGTAAGTCCAGATCCTTTGGCTGTACCAAGACCAGATAAGGCACATTCATTAACATAAAGCACCTATAATTTGCCAGAGTTGTTGCGCAGAGATTCATGGCGATAGTAAACTGTAAATGTCGATGGGCATTACTTCTTGTCGGGATACTTGCAGCTAACTTCTTGTTTTATTGTTCTGCTTTTGTTCATTTAGCGCCAGGCAGCAGCGGTGAAGGCGATAAAGCACAGAAGAAGGATTTGAGAGATAAGGGTTTATTATTGGTCAAAGTATGGTGCCTGGTTATTTTGTTTGTAGTGACTTTTGCAGGAGGGATTTCTCCCTATTTCTTGAAGTGGAACCAGAGCTTTCTTGCGTTGGGCACTCAGTTTGCAGGGAGCGTGTTTTTGGGCACCGCCCTAATGCACTTTCTGAGCGATTCCAAACAGAGAATTCAAGATTTAGGTCTCAAAGAATACCCCATGGCATTCATGCTATGCAGCCTGGGATACATCTTGACAATGCTGGCTGATTGTGTTCTTTTGTGGGTTAACCAGAAGAACAACGTGGGGAAATTGCAGAGAAAGGAAAAATACTTGGAAGTTGGAACTGGAAAACTCGTAAAGCTTTCCACTGGTGGAGAAAACAATTAGCGCCACTTCTGCATCGCACAATGAGAGCTCGTGAGTCGTGGTCTGTGACCCAACAGAGAGAAAAATAGAAGAAAAAACGTACATAAATGGCATAAAAGAATGCGATGGGTGGATGGCAAGCCGTGGCCCGTCTCTGATACTGGAAATTTTGGAAAATACCTCGAATTTGATAAGCTCCAGCCTCCTTCCCCTATTGTAACTTGTTATTGATGGAAGGCTCTGCTCGGTGCTCACTGCTGGGAGTGGGGGAACTGAATCCTGATACACAGATCGTCGAAGTCATTGTTCATACAGCCACATTCAATGGCATTCACTGCCAGTTTTCCATTAACTGATGGCCCATGGGCCATGGAAAATTGTACTTAACATTTATTATTTGAATCAAAATTCACGTGGATGGTGTACCGTATCACCATTCCAGCCCTCCAGGTGGACAACACTGTTTAAAAGGCATAATGAAGTTTTGATGAAAAATTAAACCGCAACTGGCTGTTTAAAGGCATAATGACGTTTTGTTGAAAATTTAAACAGTCAATCTGACGTTTTACCAAAATTTACAGTCGTTTTATTAAACGGCCTTCGCCTATTTCAACCTGTATTTGACGGGGAAATTGCTTATAAACGGGCAAATGCCCGTCAAATTCCACCTCTGCCCACAGTGATGACCATGCTGATGATGCATGTTATGCCTCCTCATGCCATCGCTCATGCTCATGTTGTAACTCAAATTTGAATTTTGAAAATTTGAAATTGCCGCGCTCCATGGAGGACCTTTTCACCACCCCTCTTCGCTAAACCTACATCTCGTTTTCATTCACTCCCTCTTCACTCAACCAATGCAGAGAACACGCTTCCAAGCAGGAAATTTACTGTGGTGGATGCAGAAATCTAGTCTTTGAAGGATGCAATAATCTTTCTATGGGTATTTGCCAAAACAGACATACATATTGTTTGATGGCATTTCTTAGAACTGTCTTCATAAAATTCGAACTATTCAATTTTGACCGATTTTGATATGTGTTCTGCAGGACAGGTTACCCATAGTTCACTGCGCAAAGAATAAAGGTTCCAACTTTCGAGTTCCAACCAGCATGAGGATTTTCTGATAGATCTTAACACTCAATGCCCCATTATGAACCCGATGAAGTGCAAAAGAACAGAGCAGGTATTTCCAATTATTTTACATTTATAAAAAGCCACAGATTGCAGGGTGAAACCATATTTTGAAATAATAAGCTACAATAACAATCAAAACCAGATGATTTCGCCTCCTTGAGGTTTCTTTAATCTCTCTTGCACCATAATCTCCATCTATCATTTCAACACTTTGATGGAATCCATATATTTGATTTGATTTCGCCTAAGAACCACATGATTCTTCCTCCTCATGTTCTTCTACTCTCTCTCTTATGCACCATTTTAACAGTTTCTTCGGCTCCATGTTTTTGATATGATAGAGACGATCTATTTATTTCATCATAATACATGGATGTTCAGTCCATAGTAGAATAACAATGAGTGGAAAGTTAATTTGGAGAATTATTTAGCCATATTTGTGTTTGGTTGTTTTCTATTGTGAACAGGGTATCAAAGTATCCGCCAAAGGGTGTCAAGGAGACTATCCTCCACCTCGACAGGACTACGTTCCTGCTCAGACAATGCAGAAAGATGGTTGGTTGACGACCGAGAGGCCTTCGCAGAGCTAAAGGTGAAGGAAATAAAGAAAGGGCGGCTGGCAATGTTTTCTTCACGTTCGGTTTCTTCGTGTAGGCAATCGTGACTGGCAAAAGGGTCCTTCAAAAATCTCTTCGACCACTTGCGGGACCCATTACCAACAATGCTTGGGCCTACGCTACCAATGTCCTTAAGAAGCAAGTGAAATGAAGTGAAAAAAAATTGAAATATCGCTCTAGTCCATGTATCATAAATCCATGTCTCTGTGGGACTTTCATGTCACACGATACCAGCATTTGTGCAAAGAAATACAATTCAAACGGAGACATTTGTCTAACGTGGTTATATATCTTGTTTCAATAGATATTTTGTAATATCTTTGCTTCGCATTCTAATGCTTGAAGCCATTGACATTTTTACAATTAGTTTCCTAAGCAATGTGGTAAAAAACCATTTTTTTTTCTTAAAATACACATCAAATGTCGGATACCAATAGGATTACGTAAGTTAAAAAATATTAATATTAAAAAACTGTTTTTTTTCTTAAAATACACATCAAATGTTGGATACCAATAAGATTAAGTAAGTTAAAAAATATTAATATTTTATAAATGCATAGTTGAACTTTGTTAGTAATTATATTTGAAGAATTAGTAATATATATATGTTATAATTAAGTGTTTTTAGATTTATGAGAATTTTTTTTTTAACAAATGGATGTTTATTTATAACAATTTGAAATGAAAAAAAGGAAAATTTAAGTAAAAAAATTTAAAATTAGGGCTAATGGTGAAAGCTTATTTCATTTATTTAATAAAAAATTATTATAAATTATAAATCATTAAAATATATGTTTGAAAATAAAAGATATATAATCATGAACCAATAAAGATACACACAACTATTTAAGATGTTGCATAACAAGGAGGCTAAAAACATTTTAGTGAAACTAAATGATTAAAAAAAAGTATAATTAAAAAATTGAAAATTTATTATAAATTATTCATAAAATTATATTATTGACTAAATAACAAACAAATAAATTGTATTTAAAAAACTTAGTTTCTTGAACAAGAGAGATCCTAATATAAATTAAACTAAGTTTTTTTGAACAAGAGAGATACTAATATAAAAACTTAGAAATATGTACGATATTTGTTCTTTTTTGTTTAGATGCATTAAATATGAATATCATAAAAACTTTCCCAAAGTTTCATCATATAAGAAATTTGGAGACACTTAAACAATGTCCTTTTAAAAAATGCAAAGGTAAATGCTTTATTGGTAGTCTCAAAAATTGTTGGGGTGTATAAAGAGTTCCATTCCCAACCAATTAAAGGAACTCTCTTGCTCAATCTTTTTTATGAACTTCTTATTGGCCTCTTTGATGGGGCTTTAAAGGTAAATGCTTCATTGGCAGTCTAAAAAATTGTTGGGGTGTATAAAGAGTTTCATTCCCAACCAATTAAAGGAACTCTCTAGCTCAATCTTTTTTATGAACTTCTTATTAGCCTCTTTGATGGGGCTTCACAAGAAGCATATTCTGGAGTTGGAATGGTTATAATTGTAAATAGATTTTAAAAATATCCTCTTTGGATAGGCTATGGGGAGGGAAGGCACAAACACCATGGTGGAATTTATGGCATTTTGGGGATTGTTATTTTTTACTTTTAACAAAAATATCTTATCTTTGCATGTGGTTGGTGCTTCTAGAGTAATTGTAGATTGGCTTGATGGGAAGGCTAAGCCACAGGTCTCCTTATTGGCTCAATGGAAATCCATAATTGACAGTTTGAAAGGGAACTTTTATTTTATCTCATTCAGGCATGTCTACATGCAATTCAATACTACAATAGATAGTCTTTCCAAAACGTCTATTGGTCATGAAGAAGGCCAGATATATTTTGAAGTATACATGAAGCAAAGAGTAACATAGAGAGACAAATTCTTAGGTTTTCTTTGGTTGTTGTATAAGTTGTGAGACAAATTCTTTAACCTTAAAATCTTTCTTTTTAGCTATTAAATCTCTTTGTATATGAGTTAGGAGGACTAAGCTACATGTTTCTAGTTATTTTTGTATGTATAGCTCAAAAGAGGATTCTTCACTAGATATTGGGGACAAGACTAACGAGAAATCATTCATAGGAGTGAAGATAGAGGTGACTCGTTTGAGTATCTTTTGTTGTCTAGTATACACCCATGTGCCAAAGAAGAAGTGGAAGACGTTATATCCTTTAGAGCCATCAGAGCGAGTGGTTCTTCCTAGAGATGTTGCAATGATTAGAAAGAGGCCAGTGTTGCTTCTTGATACTTTGCAGGATGTAGAGAAGTATGCCATTTGCGTCCATTCATTCCATCCATTTGCATTTGGATTGTGATGGCCCTCCCTTACTTTCTTGCAGAGCAACCGCTGAAACAAAGAAATCAAATTTATTTTCCATGCTATTTTCTACATTTAATATAACGTAAAAAGAGTATGCAATTGAAAGTAATGCACATTATAATATAAAGGAGAGATCATATCATCTAATTCCATAAAATTAATTAAATTCATTGTTGGTGATTTTACTCGACCATAGGTTAATTGTGATTTGACTCACTAGTAGGATCCATCTATTACAATTCACTTCATAACCTATAAATTTAAAGTAAAATGCAATTCTCATTGCCCCCATTCTATTGAATAAAGCTAAATGTACTTTCATGGAGTATACATTTATGATTAGATATTTATATTATAAATATAAATTGCTCAATTTAAGCAAATAAAGGCTTCAATTGTTACAATTCACTTCATAACCTATAATTTTAAAGTAAAATGCAGTTCTCATTACCTCATTCTATTGAATAAAACTCAATGTACTTTCATGGAGTCTAAATCCATGATTAGATATTTATATTATAAATATAAATTGCTCATTAAATCTAAATCCATGATTAGATATTTATATTATAAATATAAATTGCTCATTAAGTTGCTCATAAATATTATAAATGTATATTATAAGTCTAAATTGCTCATGTGATACTCAAATGCTTTGATGATCAAAGGATTGCACTAATATGAGTTGGAATACAACAATGTATAGGGTACTATTCATGAAGAACTAGATAATCATGAAT
>LPNX011070996.1:0-60657 GCA_001517045.1 Pseudotsuga menziesii
CAGTTCTAAATAGATCTTCATTAACTCTAGTAGCCCTAGCCTCTGGAACCGAGACTGAGTCACCCAGAATTTAATTAGGAGCAGTTTCACTAACCTACATAACTGTGTAAATTTTTTTTTTTTTTTTAAATCACTGTTATTACACTGCTTATAAGATCACAGAAGCATTGCCATAGATACTAGTTCTCTAGTTATTTGGTTAACTCAATGGTATTACTTCCCTTAATCACATAGTTGAGCTTATAGGTTCAATCCCTATACATTAATCATAGCTCTTTTGCATAATCAATACTAGTAAGAGAAGAGCTTATACAAGAAGTGAGCTTACAGTGTTACTAATACGTATGTGTTCTGCTTTGAATAAAGTACATAATAATTACTATTACATACGAGTCAATAGTAGTATAATTACTTATGTGAATAACCATGATGCTTAAGTAGGATGCTGTATTACAGTGAGATCATGATTAGGCTTAGAACATGAAGAAGCCGTATATGACATAATAAAAGCTTAGATACAAGGTTAAACAGAGTGTCACTAGAACTGTTTGTGTTCACTATCTATATTACGGGAATAGTATTGGATACTGATTACATGAATACTGAATACGTTATATGTGTTATCTATGAACCAAGTGGAATCAAAGCATATCCGTAATTATGAAACACTTGGAATACACTATGAATGAGCTTTAACTAGCTGGTAATGGAAAGGGATTGACTGAATACTCTACTGATTTTTTACCTTAGCTTATATCGAGCTTAGCAATCATAGTAGTTAGCTAATATGACATAGTAGTCAAATCAATGGAAACCAAAAGGGCTGCTTACTTATGAATATGGGATTGGTACTATATAGATAGCTTCTATTTGGTGATATAGCTAACTTAACTTGGCTAATGTACTGCCATTAGTATAAGTAGTAGCCTTGGATATCTCATTAGGTTGACTAGTTGCCTATTCCCCCCTTATATGTGTGCTCTGAATGTTCCTGTATTCCCATAATAATGGTCATACGGAAGCATATAGCACTCAATAAGAGTCAATTAGGCAGTAATGGATGGTATTCTACATAATAAATCTAACTGCTTATCTATAACCAATGTTCTAGTTCCAGATAATAGATTAGCCTTATGAATAGATATGGCAATAACTATTCATAAAGGAGAATCAATATGGCTGGTAACTATACATGGTGTAGGGTTACTCTATTAAATAGACTCCTATGATTCCAGTCTAATCAAGATATCAAGCATATCAGTAATCAGAACTAAGCTAGTATCACTTCCATTATTTCACTGCTTAGCTAGTAGTACAGCTTATATAACTAAAAGTACTTACATATATTATATATGATAGGTTACTCAATCACACTATGCTTACAAGTTGGTTCTTATCAAAGCTACTTGTTACTTTCCCTGTCTCATACTTATCCCTTGTATCTACATAATAAAATCATATACTATATGGTGGGTTATCCCTTTCAGCCTGATTACAGCTCATAGATCTAATGAGTATTAAGCCCATATCATATAGGGTTATTGTATTCTATTCATACCATATCCTGTTGCTTACTTTCCCTAATATAAGGTACATTTCAAATCATAGTATAAGCTTGTACTAATCTAGACTAGTAATGAGCATGTAGAGACACGTATTTCCCCTAATCTATCAAGCAATGGTAATACAGGAATCACATACGATAATCAAGCTGAGCTCGTACTAATCATAGTAGTTACAGTAATGTTAATCATATTAGTGTAATAAAGCTTCATGATCCTTGAGCTTATGATATGTGATAGTTAGTGTAATCAAAGCATGTATTATGAGTACGTTATAACCCTAATCATTCATAGTAATATAATATCCATTTTCAATCTAATGGAAATCAAACATAGAAGCTCTGTAATACATCCTATTTAAGAGCATACATTTTATATAAGTGATAGTAATCAGTCTTTAATCATTTGTTACTAGTTCTTTATGGCTCATGGTTCGTTTCTCCCCTCCCAGCCTGTTCGTGTCTCTTTGGGTAATACTAATCCAGCTCCTAAAACTCCTTACAATTAATGGACATGCAATCTACTAATAAGGAATCACATACATTGTATAATTATCCTTTAGTGCCAAACATTGGGATCCTAATTTGCAAATATTGTTTTTTTTTAAAAAAATCACAGCCGTCGCTTAAGCGACGCTTAGCAACCGTCGCTTATCCGACATATTTTTTTGTCTCCGTTGCTTAAGCGACGCTTAGCAACCATCGCTTATCTGACAGATTTTTTTGTCTTCGTCGCTTAAGCGACGCCTAGCAACCGTCGCATATCCGACAGTTAGTCTTTGTAGCCGTCATTTAAGCGACGCCTGTGGGTGCAAAAGTTCTACAAAATTTTCGTCATTATCGCTTAATAAGTGTCGGATAAGCGACGATTTAAATTCAAGCGACGGTTACTTAAGTGTCTCTTAAGCGACGGTTACTTAAGTGTCACTTAACCGACGCCAAGTTTCCGACGCTTCAAAAAAAAACTAAGTGTCGTACATGCGACAGGGAAGTGTCGAAAATCCGACATGACGGCCGTCGGATTTTTGGTCAAAATGTAGTAGTGATTGGTATGACAGAAACTTGGATCCCCTCTTGCACAACCATCCACTACTACTCTGTGTGCTTATGATTGCCACCCCACAAAATCTCAAGGCATCATCAACCACGTTACCATATCATTATCTGAAAAAATAGTGTTGATTGACATAGAGGTGGTCAACGCACAATTGGACTATAACCTTCTCTAGCGATGGAGCTACATGTATGCCATGAGAGCCATGGAATCCACCATGTTCCACCTTATGATGTTCCCTCACGATGCAAAGATTGTGACGGTGGACCAGCTAGCTTACCATCATCCGCAGGGGCCAATAGCACCACCCAATGTTATCCCTACTATTTATACTACCTTAGACAGTATGGGAACCCCATCTTTATTGGAAGTAGTCCTCGAGTTATTCACCGACACTTCCATGATGAATTCCTTCCCCTTGGTACCATCTCCACTAGTACCAAGCAAGACGACAGATTTGTGCATGCTCTCATCCAGCACCAGTGCTCCCAAACCCCAACTACAGCCGCAAGCCCAACCATATCCACAATCCCATCCATAGTTGCAACCTCAAACATTGTCACTAGGGATTTATTGGGGTTCCCTCCCAATCCATACAATTCCCTTCCTTTTTCCCCCATCTGAAATTTCAAGCAAGCCAGTAATGGGTACCTTAAACTTACCCAATATTACATTGGGGATCCCTATGTGGTACCTTAATCCACCAACACAACCCTCAATTCCCCAAGTCATGTTGACTCTCTATCAACCCATTGTGGTCGAGACATACCCTCCTCCAGGATCACCAAAGCCACATCCTGCACCTACTCTCGCACTGACCCACCCAAAGGGGAATAGGGGAAAAAATGCTAAAGTAGCAGTTGAACCTCGACAAATTCCACCATGTGCAGTGTGGGACATGTAGGGTCACACAACCAAAAACTTTCTAGAGATCCCCTTCCTTCACTCACACTTGGATGCCATGGATACAATAGAGAATGCTATGGTGGTCGACCTGTCGAGTCTGCCAATGGCCAAGAACAAGTCATTGAGGAAAAACCAAACATGCACCATTTGCAGTTTTTATGGACATTATTCTCACAACTACCAAGACCTATCCGAGTTCTCGATTGCTCTTACTAATCTTTGAAAACAATCCATTGAATCCAAGATCACTGTTATTGAGGAAATCCACCCTCCAACTCATTCCTCAAGAGCCATGACCATTTACATGATATCCAGCTCCAACGACCCTTCCACATCCGAAACCATCAATGATCATGTGGCCCTATCCAATCATTGTTTCAAAAACAACAAGGAGATACTTGAGGCTTTGACTACTCCTGAATACCTTTGGGAAGATATGCACCATCGTTCGTTCTTCATCCCCGAAGAACCTCTGTCGTTTTCTAACTTGTTTTCATTTGATACCAAGGATTTTATCCACAAGAACATTGACTGGTTCAAAAATCCCATCTTAGAAATGGATTCCTTTGAAGAGGGGAATATGGAAAATATCTCACCCACCATCAAGATCAATATCTCGACCAATCTCGAGATTGTTGAAGAAATCATGCTGGGGGCATCATGCTCCTCTAAGGAAGTCACTGCCTATAAATCACTTTTTCAAGAGTTTCAGGACATCTTCGCATGGTCATACATCGAGATTCCAGGATTGGATACATTAATTATGGAGCATCACATTAACACCTAGATGGATGTAGCACATGTCCACCAAAAGCAGATACCCATCCATCCTTCCAAATCTACTGTGGTCAAGGCAGAGGTCGAGAAACTACGTGCAACCGATTTCATATAGCCCATTTCATACACCACTTGGGTTTCTACCCTGTCCCCGTAAACAAAAAGTAAGGCACCATCTGGGTTTGCATGGACCTTTAGGCTTTGAATTTGGATTTTCCCAAAGTCAACTTCCCAACACCATCTATTAACAAAATCATTGAGGCATGTCCCAGACATGAGATATTTACCTTCATGGATGAATTTTTCGAATATAACCAAATTCAGATCCGAAATGAAGACCGGTACAAAACCGCATTCACCACCCATTGGGGAACATTTGCATACCAAGTAATTCCCTTCAATTTAAAAAACACTAGAGCTACCTTCCATTGTGCCATGATGTATTGCTTCCCTGACCTCATCAACATCATATTGGTTTATCTTGATGAACTCACAGCTCGGTCACAGAAGTGAGCATGGCACATAGACGACTTGCGACAAGTCTTTTTTCAATGTTGCAAGTACAAAATCTGATTGAACCCTTTCAAGTGTGTTTTTTGTGTCCCAATGGGCCATCTCCTAGGATTCATTATGTCTCACAAGTGAATGACAGTTCACCCTCTAAAATCCAAACCACTTTTCCTTTAACATCACCTCTTTAAGTAATGTGTAGTACAATTTTTTCTTTTTTTGTTTTGCATTTCTTTTACCACAAGTTATTTACCCCCTCAAGTAGTAGTTACACATCTAGTTGAATTGATTTCATTGTAGAACTCCATTGTATCATTTGCATGTGAGCAGGTAGATATGATCCCTACCCCATTACCACAATTAGCCCACTGGAGAGTGCGGTCCCACATATGCACATGCAAACATTATGTCATACATATGATCTAGCTACCACCATGTTAGCACACCATCAGGTCCCTAGACTTGTCCTGGAGGTTGACGTCTCTCTGTATCTTTCCGGTTTTCCATGCTCACGTATGGATCATCCTCTACAAGAATAGGAAGCTTCCACCATGTTGCGAAAATTCCCTGGGTCGAGAGACAACATTCTAGACTGCCTCCCTCCCTACTGATTATTTGGGCCATATTTCCAAAGTCACATCAATTTTTCTACCACCACACAAATCAAACATTGTACATTGAGTTATCTCCATACCCAGGGGTCCCCATTGGGTCTAGTTTTTTCTTTTACATCACTGTACTAGGGGCAACACCATTAGCTGCTAGTCCAAGTCATCCAGAGTCTATTGGAGACATCCTTCACACTTTCGGGTTTAGTTTTCCATCCTCTGTCTTCTGATGAGACCACTGTCTCATGTTTAATACACTAATTCTTCAGACCTATTACCATAGGTCACCTCGATTTGTGTGCCTCTTCTGCATAGGTTTTCATTCCTCTTCCGTGAACCATCCAATACATGTATTGGAATGTTCAAGAGCTACCTTCTCCATCCATACAGCATGGTTGGTCACCTTTGACCACCTTTCACTATCCCACCATGGGGCACCACTAGTGCCCTTGGCTTGGTTGACCATAATGGAGTTTCTATTAATCTATTTTCTGACTCCTAAAAGAATGAAAAGATTGTAGAGTTCCTTTTCTTCCTTTCCCGCTCATTAAAGTATAGGAAAGAGCATCTACATTGTCTCATTTATCTCCTTTTCTAGACTATGTAGACTACCATATGAAAAGGACCTCCTTGGCACATTCAAGCCAAGAACTTTTCTCGCTACATCCTTTTATGCTTTCTCAAGCATTATGACCCAATGTTAAGAAAATGCTCTCCATGGGTTGTCTTTAAGCTCTTTTCCACCCTTCTCATGAAGAAAATATTGTCGAGCAAACTTGGTTTCATTCATGCTTGTAAAAGTATGTGAATGACCATCTAGTTAGTATAGGTTTAACCTTTTCTGGCCTGATTAGAATACCAACAGTAAAGAATTCTCCCATCCCCCAAAAGATGGGAAAGCTCTCCTATGTATACTTTTATCATTTTTCGAGCACATGAGACTATAAATGAAAAATAAAACCCATTGAAGTCTTCTTCATTATTTCAAACTCTCTAAAATTGAAAGAACCATCGAGCAGTTACTTTCTTGGGCTCGCTCAAAATCCACAAGATCGTACCGCAATGGTGTCTTTTGGTGCCACCCCATGTGTTACAGTTTAGCAGCATTCCCCCTTTGGGTTTCCTTTGTTCAAGAGTATTCTCCAATGAGTCTTCCTTGGATCCCATGAATACCAAAAGTGTCTACCTCTCCCAAGTATTTTCCATCTGTAGTTCATTCCCAATATAACAACTATGATCCCCCTCCCATCAGACAATTTCCTTTGTTGCCAGGTCAATTCTGTTGTCATACTTTGAACAAAGGAAGTTTGAGTCCCCTGTAATTCCCTGCCCCTATTCGCCATTCAATGTGTCAGTCCCAATATTTTCACACACCTTTGGTTATGTCCCTCATGCTTCTAGCCAAGGAAACACCATTTCCTTGGTCAGTTGTGAGTCACCCTCTATCGACGAAAACACATCTATTCCAAAGGATAGACCTAGAGGTCCCTATATCCTAGTTTCATTAGCCTCATTGATGAGTTCCTTGGTCCACTTGAGAGGAGTCCTTAGTGCCTCTTAGGATGGTTGTGTCTCACATGCTTGACTTCAGCTACATCATCACACTGTTGAGATTTGTATAGGGTATTGGTCCATGCAGTATTTGGTTGAAGACCCCAGGTGTCACCTGACTCTAGCACATTGGTGAGTATATGAAGGAACCCAGATACGTTCATGTCCTTTGTGATTTCTAGGTTGCATTGGAGACAGTGTTCAGAAGCCCCAAATCAGTTCTTCTGTATAGATTCATAATTGTTGTGACATATTATACCATAGGAACTCTGATTCTCCATCAGTGAGTCCTTACACTTATTTACCACTCCAGATCTAATAGACCATCAATTATGAAGATATAGCATTCCATGAGAATGCCATGGGTCTGATGTATCATTTCTTCTTATTAGTATTGTGTTCAACCTCTAATTGAGGCCACCATTATGTAACACTAGTTGCATTTGATCAACTCTTGCAGTTAGGAGCCGAGATCACATTATTCTTTTGACATTGTTACGAGAATAGGGATTCCTGCCTCATCCATATACATGTCACATATTCATTGTATCTCACCCATTGATGGGAACCAACATTAATAAAAAAACCAAAGCCACCATATCCCGAACCAGGAAGCACTCCCTCTCCCCAAAAAATCCTATGATGTTCATCAGCCATACAATGAGCTATCACCCTCACACATTAGGGGCCAATCTGTTAACCCAAAAAATCACCAGACTTGCTCCATATGTCCTACAACACATGAAGACATCCATTTCACAACCCTTATTGACCCACACACCCTTACGTAACCTATGCTTTCCCCTCAAAGGCTCACAAAACATAAAAAGGGCTTAAAAACCCATAAAAGAGCCAAAATAGCTCACAAAGGGGATAAATCCTTCAAAAGGGGGCTAAAACCTATAAAATGGGCCTAAGAACCCCAAAAGAGCTAAGAAAGGTGGGGAAGGGCTTAAAACCCTGACTAAGGGCTAAAAACTCCAAAGCAAAGAAAAAACATATAAATAAACGGCAGGGGTCACTCTCAACACACTCATTCTCTTCCTACCATTACTCTGACCGTCTGAATGCCTTGAGAAACCATCATTCTCAATCCATTCATCCCTCTCACTCCATTTTATCCACTATCCAAACTTCCTGTATGTTGAGCATTGCTCCATACCACCCAACCTAGTAGAGAGGTAGCTCCCTGAGCTAGGGATTTGTGGCCCCATTTGAATCCAAATATAGAAGGCATATTATTTTATTTACATTGTTAGTTCTCATTTTATATATTATTTTGATATATATGTTGTGACTTCTGAAGTTGTGTTGCAGGTTCTCCATTGGTTCTCTCTAACAACTTGTTGCAGGTTTTCCTTCATCCACTTGACTCTATCCTTTTGTCCTATAGATGGAAGGTAGGAGCAACTGCACATAGCTAGGGATTTTTCCCAGCTACAAACATGATGTTCATATTATCATTGAAAAATTTCTTATCTCAATTAAATCCCTTTCTGCACTAAGAACAATTGGATGTGCTCCCTTTCTTCTTTACTTTCTTACCTGAATATTCATCAGTAGGATTCCAATCTTCATCTTCAATTTCTTACTTTGGATTCTTCAATTTTACAATTTGCCTTTTTTATGATTGGAATTCTTAATTTCTTGAACGATAAGAGCATGATCCTTTCCCTTGGAATATCTGAGGGAACCCATATGGATTACTTTATCTTTCTCCTTTTTTAGTGAATCAAAGAATGTATTTAATGAAGGAATTTTCCAATTATAAACAACAAGCCTAACAACTTGAAATGTAGAAAAAAAATTAGTAATCAGAACCCAATTTAGAAACAATGAAAATGATTAATTAATCATATTTCTTCTCAATCCTACAACGTTTGAGGATTAAAACAGGTGATTTGAACTTTATGAAGAAACCCTCAATAGAATCAAAATTGTAGATAATAACTCAATCTCCAAGTGATGCACTTGTAACTCATCTTGAACTCCAAAGAGAGAATCCAGTTGGGTCCCCACTTGTTTTGGAGTGGTCAAACAATATAAATGAAAGAGTATATTAGGATAAATATAGAGAGAAAGAAATCCATAGGCTTCATCCAACCTACTATGCCACTTATATTTCTCAATCAAGATGGTGGTATCATTGTCTGAAGCTAGAGTAACTCTGTATGTGGAAATTGAACCCAAGAGATAGATCAATTACACTCACGAAATTGCTAATCAAACATGCAAAATTCACACGAAAGGAGATTGAAATTGGAGCATAAATTAATCCTATATTGAATAAGTGTACATTATCCAACCATATCAAGTAATAGGATGCTCAAATATATAATTACACGAGATATTAAAAAGCACTAGGTTTCTATTCGAATTGGTCAAAAAGCAGGCTTACTAAAACAAGTCAAATCCCCCATAGGTGCAAAAAGGACTTTCCAAATCCATGAAGANGTGTGGTGGAAATACAACTCATTCATGCTTTTTTATGGAGAGAATGAAGGAGGATGACGTTGCCAAAAAATAAGGCAAGTTCCCCTAGACTAGCTTTTCCTTTATGCCTTAAATCATATGTAAAGCAAGGCAGCTTTCAGAAAAAATAGATATGCACTTTAAGGAATTAGGAATAAATATTACATGCTAAATATGGTTCCAATATGATTCCAAAGAGCTCCATGACCCATTTTATAAAGTATTGACTTCTAGGAACATGTAGAAGTCAACTAGCATAGAGAGGGAATCTAGGATTCTAGGAATAAGACAGAAATGATTTAATTAATGTAGAATATGGATAAATATGGGTTGATTATTATAACACCCCCCCTTAATCCTGAATTTATGAGTAAATATCAGAAAATTATAGGGCCTATAAACAAGGCTTAGTCACCCTTTTACATACTGCATGTCCATACAACCAAGGAAAGAGGAAAAAACCCAGTGGGAAAATCCTCTCTTAAACATGGACATGAAAACAAAATTTTGGAAATATTTTCACCAATCATCATTCACCACATGATAATAAATCCCTATCATTGATTTGGGAATACTGAAGGTCTTCTTACAGAACACTTTGGTGAAGATGTCTACTACTTGTTCTTAAGATGGGCAGTAGAGTAGAGCAATGGTACCATCATGCACAAGCTCCATGATATAGTGCATATGGATCTGAATGTGCTTGGTTATTTATCTTTCAACTAGATCAATGGAGATGCGAATGGTGCTTTTATTGTCACAATAGATGAATATTGAAAATTATGATTCAAAACCACATTCTCCAAGTATCCCCTCCAACCATAAAAATTGAGTAGCTACATTTACAAATCCTCTATACTATGCCTCTATAGATGAGAGTGCTATGGAACTCTGCTTCTTGCTTGACCAAATAATTGGTCCTTCTTCAAGCATGAACAGATATATTGAGGTATAATTTTGATCTTTGTTGTCACTTTCCCAATCACTGTCAGTAAATCCAACTAGCTCTAAGTCAAATTTTGCTTTCGAGAAAATCCCATGAGTCTTTGTTCTGTGAAAAATTTTTAGGATCCTCTTGGCTGCTCTCCAATGTATCTCATGAGGATGATCCAAGTATATTTAAGCCACACTAACTGCATAATATAATTCAGTTCAAGTATGTGTAAGATAAAGCAAACACCTAATCAACTGCCTATACAATGTATTATTTACCATAGGAGAAGAACCTGCTTCTTCAAGCTTAAATCCTGAAAGGAATGGATTCTTTCTTGGCTTGCAATCCTTCATGCTGAACTTTATGAGAAAATATGAATTATACTTTTACTAATAAACCTTTATTCCATGTTGGGATTGAGCAATTTCAATACCCAAGAATTGGCTCATTAACCCCAAATCTGTCATAGAAAAGGCATGGTTCATTGCATCCTTCAAGGAGGCAAACTCTTTCTTTGAACTTCCTACAATCAGAAGGTCATCCACATAGAGAAAAATAATCATTAAAGAACCATGAATCAGCTTCAAATATACATTAGGATCAAACTCGCATCTAAAAAAAATAAGTGACAGCAGAAAGCCATCATTCTTGGCATACCAAGCCCTGGGGGCTTGCTTGAGCCGATACAATGATTTCTTCAACCTACACACTAAATATGGATTAGATACAAAAAATCCTAGTTGTTGCATGTAAATATATTCAGTCAGATCTCCATTCATAAAGGCACACTTTACATCCATGTGATGTACCTCCCTCCGCTTCGAAGCTTCAATGGCTAGGGAAAGCCTTATGCAATCTATATTTGCCACTGGTGCAAAGTTCTGATTGTATTCAATACAATGTACCTGAGAGTATCTATTAGATACCAATATTTCCTTATATTTCAAATTTCAACCATCAGCTGCAAACTTAGTTTTGAAGACCCACTTACACTTCACTAGCTTCGCCCTGGGGGAAAATCAACCAGTTCCCATGTGTTGTTCTTCTGGAGCGAGATGAATTATTATTTCATGTATGTTTTCCATATTGTATCATATTCTGCATATTCATATGTATATGGATCAAAATATATCATCAAATAACACTTCTTATCAAAGAGAGGATCTTTCACACAAAGGCCACTCTCAAATGGAGATCTAGTCCTCCTAGTGTCATTAGGATTTCCAGCTAGTTCCGCAATTGCACGAATGGTCCTTGCTTCCCACTTTGGTATTGTAGGGATATTAGGATCTGCAATTAATTCATCATTATCATACTTATCAGAATCAACAAACTCATTAGTATCTTCACTTACAATCAATGGTTTTTGTGGTGAAGAGGACTCTCCAACTTCAACTGGTGCTAAAGGCTCTTCTTTGAAATGAACACTTCTTTCAATGAAATATTTGTTTGTGCTCAATTTTATCATCTTGTACCATTTTTAATCTTTAGAATTCCCAACAAAAAGGTGCTCTTGGCTTTGGGGTTGCAAAGCCTTCCTCTTTTCAGTTGGAATTCTAGCCCAAGCTTTTGAGTCAAAAATCCTAAAATGGGTCACATCTGGCTTGTGCCCACTCCAAGATTTGAAAGGAGTCATACCATCAAGATGATTATGTGGAACCCTATTCCAGATGTAGGATGCACAATTTATAGCATCAGACCAAAAATATGTTGGCAAAGTTTTAGCCTCCATCATACAAGTTGCCATCTCCTTCAATGATCTATTCTTCCTCTTAGCAACACCTTTTTGCTGTTGTGTGTAAGGGATAGAATGATGCATCTGGATACCTCCATCCTTGCAATACTAGATGAACTCAGACTTGACATACTCAGCACCATTTTTAGATCTGAGGATCTTTATTTTCCTCCCAGACTGGTTTTCAACCAAGGCTTTAAAGACTTTGAAGAGGTCAAAAAATTAATACTTATCCTTTAGGAAGTGAACCTACCAATAACTGGAAAATTCATCTATGAAGGTGAGTGCATATTTGTCTTGACTCATGGACATATGAGGGAATGGACCAGCAATTTCACTGTGGATCAACTCAATAGGTGCAGAGCTTCCCTCATGACTAGCTCTCTCATACTTCTACTTTGGGTGTTTTCCAAGGATACAACCTCGATAGACTCCATTAGAAAACTTGATCTTTGGTAACCCTATGACCATGCCTTTTTCACTCAAATCAGAAAGATACTTGTTGTTAAAATGGCCAAATATTTCATTCCAAAGCTTGCTTGCTTCATTAGCATGAATAAGAAGAGCAAAGGGGTTTGAGTAGGGTAGAAAATGGGAAAACTTGTATACCTTCGAAGTGTGATCAACAACACCTTTTGATATGACTTTACCATTCGAAATCTTAGTGATTTAAACTTCATTGGGGGAGAAGATGACTTTCTTTGGAGACCTAATGTGAGTCATCTGATACACTGACAAGAGATTAGAGGTAAGACCTGGAACATACAACACATTATTGAACTTACCATGGTCAAGATCAATCCTACCCTTTCCCATATTGTCAGTCAGAGAGTTATCTCCCAAAACTATTGGTGGACATTTCAACATGTCTAGAGAGGAGAAGATCTCTTTTGTTGAAAACATATGTCTAGAAGCTCCAAAGTCAATGATGAAACTAGGTGAGCTTGAGGTTCCAGAAACCAAGGCATGTACTCTCTCCTTGCCTTATGAATTTGATACTCCTTCCCTCTTCTTTGAGCAATCAAGAAGGGAGAAGTTGTTCTTATCTAGGAGTTGGGTCAACATGTCTGTCTTCTTTTTCATACAAGAGATCTCAAGATGATAGCCCTTACTACAGTACGTGCACTTGCTCATGTCTCCTTTGTTCTTCTTTTTCTGGGGGTTCTTCTTGGAGCTTGAGGACTCCTCTTGAGACTTTGCCTTGTCTCTCTATTTCTCAAGTGGATTTTTGGCTTTTGTCTTTCTTTTTGAATCCACCTTCAAATATCCAACAACCAAAGAATGGTCTTTGGAACATTTGATGGTGCCCATCGTCACCAATTTATCTTGCTCCCAAGCAAGGGATTCCATGAACTCAACAAGCTTAGGCATATTCTAGGTTCGAGCTGTCAATTTAGTGGCATAGAAGGTTGAAACAAACACTAAATAGTCAAGACGAATATTTGAGAGAATGGTTAAAACAAGTTTCTCCTCCTTATTTCCAATCCCAGATTGTTTAAACTGCAAAACAAGGGCCTTAAACTTGGTAAAATAGAGTTACAATGATTCGAAGCTACTGGATTCAAGGATATCAATTCATTCTTGATTTGATGTCCTCTCATCTCATCCTTATTTCCAGAAATCTCTTCAAGATTCTCTCGTGCCTCATTAGGAGATGTCAATGAATCAAGATGGACGGGGAGGTCTCTTTAAATACTCAAACACAAAAGACCATAGGCCTCGTCCCTCCTGTTGTGCCATTTGATTTTCTCTATAGCTGCATTGGGCTCTGTCTCAATAGCCATGGTAACCATGTAGAGAAATTTCTCTCTCAACAATATCTCCATCTCATCTTTCCATTCGAAGAAATTGAATGGATTCAAGATGATCCTTTGAGATTGGTCCATATCTCAGCTCGTGTGCCCTTCAGTCAGCAGAATGCGCTCCCAGTCAGTGATGTTGAACCTGCAATAACAACTTGGAAGAGAGAAATTGATTCACAAACGCTCTGATACCATGTGGAAATTGAACCCAAGAAATAGAGCAATTACACTCACAAAATTTATAATCAAACATGTAAAATTCACACAAAAGGAGGCTAAAATTGGAGCATAACTTAATCCTGTATTGAATAATTGTACATTAGGAAACCATATTAAGTAATAGGCTTCTCAAATATATAATTACATAAGATATTCGAAAGCACTGGGTTGCTATTCAAATTGGCCAAAAAGCAAGCTTACTAAAACAAGTCAAATCCCACATAGGTGCAGAAAAGACTTTCCAAATCCATGAATATCCTCATGAATTAGATAAAGAAAGTGGGAAAGCTAATGTGTGGTGGAAATACAACTCATTCATTCTTTTGTATGGATAAAAGGAAGGAGGATGATGTGGTCAAAAAACAAGGCAAGTTCCCCTAGACTAGCTTTTTCCTTATGCCTTAAATAAGATGTAAAGCAAGGAAGCTTTCAGAAAAAGAAGATATGCACTTTAAGGAATCACGAATAGAGAAGACATGCTAAATATTGTTCTAGGATGATTCCAAAGTTCTCCATGACCCAGTTTGGAAAGTATTGACTTCTAGGAACATTTAGAAGTCAAGTAACATAGAGAGGCAATCTAGGATTCTAGGAATAAGACAAAAATGATTTAATTAATGTTACATATGGGTAACTATGGGTTTATTATTCTAACACTGTATAATCCTTTACTATGTAATAGAATGCGTATTTTTTATTTTCATTCATGGAATTTTAAGGGATTAAGGATCATATATGAAGAGGGATCCATAGTGCTGAATTGATGTGCTCAAGAAGAAAAATTTCTACAACCTGCAAAAAACAAGCTATGATAAAATATTGTAAGCTTAGACCAAGCTATTCTGTATAGAGGGATAGGAGACTGGATGTGCTCCTCAACTCTGTAGAACTTGAGAAACGTTTCACTTTGATACTGTGTAGAAATATTAACTCCAATCCTATGAGAAAATATGCTAAGAATAAGCACTGGAAATGGATCTTGCTACTAAGATAATTCTCACAAGCATACATAGGAAAAATAAAGATAAGAAAAGAGATAAAATAACATGAATGAAGAGATGAATATTGGAGTGTATCCTTCCATTGAATAATGATGAATAATAGTGTACATAAATATTACATCCCTCATAGATAAACTTGATTTATATGGAGACAACTCATAAAGCATAGAAAGGTAGAATTACCAAATTTGATAAAACCCAATAGGTGGCTAAAGCACTCCCCAAATTAGTCAAGGACCTCACGAATTAGAAAAATACTGAGTGACTTGTAAAGAGTGATGGAAAATCTTGATCGTCCTAGAAAATGGAGATAAGATCATGGATGATTGGTTGTCAACAAAAGATACCAGTTTCCTAGTTAACTTGTTTTACCTTATCCACATGAAAGCCGGATAAAAGCAAAATAAGGCAGAATCTGCAGGAAAGTGCAGCTACTAATCCTAGGTGTCCATAAAAGTGATCAAGATCAACCCAGAATCATAACTAAATAATTCCTGGGGTATATATGGAAATTGTTGAATTTAAGGTTCAAGTGGATGACAACTATCTAGGCTAGTGGGTAGAAAATTAATAAAAATAGATTAATCATTTTATCCTAAGTTATGAGTGGGTTTAATAATATCCCAACACTCTTGGACTAGTGACTCTATAAAAGGATCTCAAAAAGAAATTTTCCAATTTGGTGTGGATACTCTTTCATAGTGGAATATGGATACAAAGACTAAGAATTTTGATCCAAGCTTGCTCAAAATTGTCAACACAATCTTCTCATCCTTCCTTGCTATCCCACATTGCTTGCATTGCAAAACTAGGTCTTTGTATTTTGAGAAGAAATGTTGAATTGTATCAAAGTTTCTAGGATGGAGTTCAATCAGCTCACTCTCTAGAATATGGCCTCTAATCTCATCTTATTTTCCAAAAAAATATTCAACCTTTTACCATACTTCGTTCAGAGTTCTAAGTCCCTCAAGGTGGAACAATTTCAACTCCCTGAAAAAGCAGATGCACATGAAGCTGAAGGATTCATCTAGCTTATTCAAAAAATTGGATTTCTCAACATACTACTAGGGTTCGAATTCTCTTCCCATTTTTCATCCTATACATTTCCTTTTTGTGTGAGGCTATCTCTATAGTTTCCATCTAATCAAATTAATTGAAGGGTGTAATGATCCTAGGTGATAGACTAGTTGAATTCTCCATTTCAGTGTATGTTGATCAACAAATATTCGATAGCTCTGTAGGTACCTACAAAATCACTACAAAATAAACTTCAATTCGCAAACATTTTTCAGTTCAAACCTTTCCAGCTCGACATGTGCACCTTTTTCAGAGTCCATCACAATTGGATATACTTCTATTGACAGAATCCAGAGGGAGAAATGCAATGATTTTAGGAATGATGTGGAAAGGAAACTACTTCTTGTGCAAGCATTGAGGTTTCTAAGGGTTTTTTCTGGTTTGAACATAGGCTCGGATACCATGTAATGTTTTATGTTACACAAAAACTTGTATATTTTGATGAACATATTAAACCAAGAAGAAGGCCCTATTACAAGGAGTGGTAGTTAGTCCACATTTTTATATTCCAAGAGGTGTGGTGGTTATACCATGTGGTTGTACTGATACTCCAACATCCTCTCTCTAGCATAGCTTGGTGGAATTGAACCTGAGATCTCATCTCTGATACCATTTTAAATTTCATGAACAATAGATCTCCAGGATAAAATCAAAGCTATCTAAAAAGTAGTATGCAATGGAAGTATGAAATCAATGTAAACTGAAAAACGGACTCATGATAGAAATCTCAGATAAATGAGACAAGTATTTCTCATATTATCATAACATCAATCTTCATTAATTAATAAATAATACAATGCTCATATAATGAGTACAATTTGAATAATATTGATAGGATTCAAATTCACCAATTCAATATGACTCGTTAGCTAACTCGGTGTGGAAATAATCACCTTCGTAGATCACTCATTAACTATGGATAACCAAATCAGTCTACAATCATTTAATTAAGGATGGTAGGTGACTGTAGGGGAATAATGGTTCCCAGACTCCCATGAATCATGAAAACTGGTGCTAATCTAACTGATTGTGATCCAGCTGATGGTGACTGAAGCATAACTGAGCATGAATGACTTCCTACCACATACAACTAAAGGTGATTGTTGGTGGCACTCCTATATTGTTCCTATAATGTAGGGATTAGCACCATGGCACTGCTGGCACCAAAACTCAAAAGTTTAAATGACTCTTGGGCGTGTCCCTCATCACTCTAGTAAAGTGAAAAAGACCTTCTAATCTAGGAAAAAATGACAAAATAGACTATATGGATAAATTGAGGATTAATTAATCCTAACAAAATGGAATCTGTTAATACTCCATTTGCAACAGTCGATTTAGGGGCTTGATAGAGTTAGAGGAGGGTTCCATTCCTTTAAACATTATGTGAATACCCTTTAGGTTAACAAAGGTGCATTGTCCACATTTTAGAATTGTTAGACGATGAAGAGAGATCAATATATGGTGATAGACTCTTCCGGAGGTAAAGGATCATGGTAGCATGGACGATAGAGATAGGAATCATAACCCAGTGATCCGGGATCACAAGGAAGACGAGCAATGATAGATCGTGGTTTTGGTCCAAGACGCATGAGAATAGGAAAAGTTGGCTTTAGCTAAGTCTGTTAAAGTAGGTAAACATATGAAAGGCCGAGATCAAGGCAAAGCTAGATCAACGGCCCGAAACAATTTCACTGAATAAACATGCTCGATGGAAGGATCTTTTCCAAATCATGAAACAGTTAAAATCCAAAAAAGTTCGATGGCAGAGATGAAATCAAAAGTAGATCTTCGGTCCTAGACGATTTCATAAACCAGACTTGTGCAGATAAAGTCATGATTTCAAATCGTGAAAAGTGGTACTGACCACAAATATCGACAGTCACAACAAAGAAGGGAATGGATCTATGGTCAAGGTTCTTTTCGCAATTCAAACTAGCAAGGACAACGTCATGGTCCCAGTTCACAAAGAGGTGGTAGGACTCACTTAGATCGACGGTTGCATGAAGGGGTCAATCCCGATAGATGGGTAAGAACATGTCAAGATCCAAAGATACTCATTGTATCAAGAAAGTTGAAGTTGGTGGCCAAAGTGAAGAAACGTGGATGGTGTATGTGAAAGGTCCCTCCCAAATTGAAGGGATAAGGGGGCCTCTATGCTACAGGTATCACATCTAGGATGGAGATGAGAGGGGAAGGGATGTCCCTAAACATCCTCTTTGATAAACCTAAGGCAAAGTTCCCATCCAATGACACTAAATCCCTCGACTCCATAGGTCTGGCACGTGGTTCACGTGGGAAAAACAGTAGGGAAATAGGAAGTGTAGGTTTTGAAATGACTAATCAAACATCTACACAAAGTCAAGAAAAGTCGTGAACTGAATCCCCTCAGTGCCACTGTCACAGTGAATCAAAGGGAAAGAAAGGTCAAATCCACAGTACTTGAAACCAACTTGGCATCCATGCGGAAATTGCTTGGAATCTTATCCATATCAAATAATATAATTGAACAATAGAAGGAAATATCCCCACCCTGGCGTCACACATGATACTATCACATTGGCTGGTATTTAATATTAGGGCCATTTCGAGGCTATCTCGGTTTGTCCTACATAGCTCCATCTTCTGAAGTTATCGAGGGATGTAAATGTATAGCTGGTGAGAGGTAAAGGTTGGACCCTGAGAAGTTTTGAGTCCCTTCACAGACAACCATGGCTGTGTGGTTTGAGAAGTTAGTTCAACAAGGGGTATTGGTGGTTGGCGAATAGGAAATCATTGAACACTAGGGCACAGCTGTTAAACACCTAAGGAGGTTCAACTATTTGCACAAATACTTACCCTCAGATGCATAGTGCATGGGTTTTTGAATCCGAAGGACATTTCTCTAATGCCTCCAGTGGCTGTCACGACCTTCGAAGTCCCAACGCATAATGGTGGTAGAGTTGTTGGAGCAAAGGCTTAGTCTAGGACAGTGGAGTTCTTAAGCCTTCATCAACACCCTTATGATCTCCACTTAACGACCTTGCCATGGACAAGGAGGATGTCAGACACATACCTAGCTATGTGGCCTATGATAAAACCCTCCTCATAGGGAGGAGAGAGCAGTACAAGGATGATAAGTCTCTTAAGACATTTATCATCATCAAGTGCATGGACACCCTTTTTTTGGTTCCCTCCTATAACCGTGCTACTAGAAAAAGGAAGGGCGGGGAAAATGTCAGGAACCAGGGCACAGACCTTCTTGTCATCCTTTGAGTGACGTGGTATGAAAGAAACATGCTGGTCAAAGGAGGTAGAAAAGCATGTTCGAAATAGCCTAAGTTGGCAACTGGCCATCAGTAGGCAGTGTAAGGATCGCTTTCACATACTAGGATAAATAAAAATCTATGCTATTAGTCCACGTGCTACAGCTCCATAATGTTTGTTCATATTTGTAAATCATGGCAATAATTCCACTTTCTATACTATTAATGCATGATTGTAACTGGAAAAAGTTTCTTAGGTTTGTTTTGGAGAATAGTCTTAGCACTAAAGTATTATAAATGCACTTCCGAAAGGGGGAAAAATATTTAGCTAGAGGGTTGGGAAACCTTCAAGGGCTGAGGTTCTTTGTTGTAAAATAAGATCTGGTGCCTGTGTTATGAATAAAATTGCAGAGGAAGCGTTGTTTCTTAAGACGAAGATTCATGTGTTGTTGCTTCTTTCAATATGTATTTTCTTTATGTGAAATGTACATCCTATCTTCATTCCAATTCGTTGATTTCTTTCATCTTTGTAACTGAGTGCATAACAGTTTGGAATTCATACATGCTATGCTCCATCTGTTGTTTCAGACATTTACCAAGTTTTCTTCTAAATTCATGTGGAATTCATCTTGCTAGTGCTCTACGTGATGGGTTGTTCTCTCTCGTCCCCTAACCACCTGCTAAATATCTCCTGATTGTGAGATCGATGGCTATCTTGCCTTTGTTTGCAACTGTATGCCATTCTTTTCCTCCTGCAAAAATTTTCCCTACTCGGTTTTTCGACTCCATTTCCTCCATCTGTTGTCTCTATTTGAAACTTTTTTTTTGGAAATCCATACAATGTAAAAATTTCCTTCATAAAAGTATTTGAAATTGAATTTGTTTTATATGTAGGTTTTACTTGTATAAAGTGTTATGATTTTGACAATTTATCGACCACAACCATGATGGAATCATCCTTCTTCATTGTCATTGGAGAACCCATAATAAAATACAGGGAAATTATTTCCCATTTCTATTCAAGAATTGGCATGGGGTGCAACAAACTCGGTGGGTGTTTATGCTCAATTTTTTCTTGCTAACATTTCATTCCCTTAGAAATATACTCAACAATGTCTCTTTTCACCCCTGGAAGAAAATATTGCTTCCTGGTTGTAGCAATTGTTTTCTAATATCCTAGGTGAGCATAATATGACATTTTATGCATTTCAACCATAATAATTCTTCTCAAATACGATACATTAGGAATATTGATTCTATTTTTGTAACAAATAATTCCATCATCTTCCGAATGATAACCATCATACCTATTTAAAAATGTGTTGTTGTAATTTACCTTTTATTTGCACATAGAGTTCATCATCTTCATCAAGATGATGTAAAATCTATTTTCTTAAATCTGATTGGCAAAAACTAAAGGTTTCTAGACACATTATTTTCACATTTTTTCTAAGTTGATCATCCACTTTCTTTTCCTTTAATTTCATGTGTTTAATTTCAAAATCAAACTCACATAAAAATTCCATCCATTTAGCTTTCCTAGAATTTAATGTTGGTTTCCCAAATAAATATTTTAGACCACAATGGTTTGTTATCAACTCAAAAAAATTTCCCATTAAATTATGTTTCCACATATTAATGGCATGCATTATGGTTACAAGTTTCAATTCATGGGTAGAATAATGATCTTCACTCTCCTTCAATTTCCTAGATTCATAACGTACTATATAATTGTCTTGCATAAGTACTCCCCCATGTCCTTGTTTACATGCGTTTATACACAACACAACGCTTCTTAGTCTACAATTTTCATAATTAAAGCACTGTTAGAATATTTTTCAATAGTTGGAACATTTTTTCACATTTATGCTTCCATTAAAATTTTAGTCCCTTCTTTTGCAAAGAAGTGATTAGGTGTGAAACCTTGGAGAATCCTTCAATGAATCTTCTATAATAACTATCTAGGATAGTCACTAGGAAATTAATCAAATGATGATTAAATATTTTATCCTAAGTATTAAGTGGGTTTACTATATTCCCACACCCTAATTTAAGTCTCACCTGATGGTAATATCTATGAAAAAAATCAGAAATATAGACTTATATAGGGCCCAAAAAAAGGATATGGTCACTCTTAAACAATTATTGTGTCCAAAAATATCACAGCAGGATTTGAACCCGAAATCTGATGTCATCCGACATTTCGTATGGATGTGTCGGATAGCAATCACTAAAAATGATGGCGATCAAAAATGTTTTATAGCGCCATCAAATATCCGACACATTAGGCGTTGCATATCCAACCCCCAGAGTGTCGCATATCTGACACCTAAGAATCGGATCTTCGATGGTATGGTGTTGGATATCCGATGATATGTGGACCCAATAGTGTCAGATATTCGACCCCTTAGCGTTAGAGATCTGACGAAATGTGTAGGTTTTTTTTTTTTTAAATGTAAGGTTTACATGATTTTAAATTTATGGTCCCATATTTTCAACGGTAACTATGTTCAAGGTGTCGAATATCTGATGCATGGACATTATAAATATAAATTATTTTAAAAAAATCGACATGTTTGTTGTAGAAGCAACATAGGATTTGTGAAATTATTTGTTCCTCGATGGATGATTTGCGAAAATTATTTGTTTCTCGACAAATTTTTTTAGGAATGTTTTATTCTTCAACGGGTGGTTGTGGGAAATTTTTTTTTTCACTGATAGACAGTTTGCCGGGAATTTTTTATTCTTTGACTTCTCTCCGTTTGACAAAATTTTAATTCATGGAACTTGATTGTTTGAGACAACCGGTTATATTCATTAACGAAGTTTGTGACAAAATATCAAATAGAAATATTCCATATCCAAACAAAGACAACCGACAATTGCTTGCTAGACTATGGGATGCAGTGAAATGAAGGTGTGGTGGAAAATGTTATTGTCCATGTAATTAATGTAGAGGATTTAAGAGGAGAAGAATATTGATCTCAATAGCCACAAAATATTGCAGGGAAGATGGACACACTATGGGGGGAACGAATATCATCCATTTGTAGGTTTAGCATTATAAAGTTTATTATGTTCGTTTTTTTTATAATTGCGTGTATTATTTTTATTTTTCATATATTAATGTATAACTATTGATGTTTCCATGTATTTATATTAAAAGAAAGACACCCTACAGCATATCATCTAGACGAAGTGTTTTCAGAACAAGTTCAGAATCATGATCATGGAGCGTGTATGTTTAATGGAGACCAAGTGAATGATCATATTGAACAATATGAGCATACCAATAATGTAATTGAATATGATGGTACAAATACATTAATCCATGATTCATTTAATGTTAGAATGGATGATGATGATGATGTTGATAATGAAAATGATGATGACTTTGATGATGTTCATGATATACCTCTTCTCGATAAGGAATATGAACCCCTTTATGAAAGCTCCAAAACAAATATTCTCTTGTTGATAATGAACTTGAAGGTTATGAATGGTCTTTTAAACATTGCAATCACAAGGATGCTAAGGTATGTAAAATAATCCATCACATATATAGGATCGTGATAAAGTTTATATGTATTCCTCTAATAATTGTATTTTTAACTCATTATTGATCATCGTACGGATGAAGCATGTTTCATTAATATTATTTATTTATTACATTAACAATTTTTTTATTTTTTTGTAGCTTGATAGCTGAATTTTTTTTACCACCATCAAATATTTTACGTCGCACATATCAATATTTATCTTCCATCATGAAAGATATTGGAATGCATTATGAAGCAATTCATGCATGCCTCGATGACCATGTTATATATTATAATCAGCATGAATTTGCAACAGAATGTCCGGAATGTCATGTAAGTAGATATTGTGCAGATAAAGTAACAAAAGAGGTGCCTCAGAAGGTTCTTCATTATACTCCCATCATTCCATGTTTGTAATGACTGTTCAGGTGCAAAAACATAGCGCAAATTATGGATTACCATGCCACGAACATAATTCAAGATGATGTTATCCAAATGGCTACAGATGGTTCTAATTTTAGAGATATGGAGGAAAAGTGGCCTCACTTTAAAGAAGAACCACATAATCTTAGGATTTCATTGGCAGCAGATGGTGTTAATTGATTTGCATAGATGAAATCCATTTACACGGTGTGGCTTATTTTTGTTATCAACAATAACATTCCTCCATGGTTGTCAATAAAGAGGGAGCACATAATGCTGTCAATGTTTATTCCAGGTTTTTTTGTCAAAAACTGTTTTATTTATAATGTAGTTGTGGCATCTCATTTTCCATATTATGTTTCTTTATTTCATATATATATCTATTATTTTACTCTTTTGCATGGTTTATATATCTTAATGTTTCTCATAATGATATATTTTATATGTACTTCAAATCAATCAGGTAAGTTCCAAGTCAAAGATATGAATGTATACATCAAACCTCTTATAGATGAGCTATTGAAGTTATGGAATGGCATAACTATGTATGACGTATCTAGACCAATACGACAAAGGAAATTTCAATTCCATTTAATGGTTCTATGGACAATACACGATGCCCCTGGGTTAACTTCATTTTGTGGTTTGTAATTCTAAGTTCCACTTTAATTGCATCGAATGATATGGAGTAGTTAGAACATTTTATATATGAATATATTTGACATAGATATTCCATATCTAAATATTGTAGGTCTTCAGACAAAGGGTAAATTTGCATGTCCAGTTTGTGTTCCTAAAATAAAATCTTGTTGTTCAAAAAACTTAAGAAATGAGGTGTTTGATGAGTATAGGCATTTCCTCTCTAAGAATCACAGGTATATAACAACTAAAAAAAAATCTTTTCAATGGGAAGCAAGAGACTGCATTAAAACCATGGAGAATGACACCTCACCTTTGGAAGATGCAATACAATAGAAATCGTCATCATGGTACCTATGGATCATCGTATATGAATTGTTATGTATTTTAATTTTTATTGTGATTTGTTTACTGTAGTCGTCATATTTGATTTATGATGTAATTTATTTATAAAGTAATATTCATGATGTCCATCGAGATCATGAAGGCATTAATGGGATTCCACGAGGAATGAAACGTTATCATATTCAATTCAAAAGGTTTCCTTACTATGAGCACCTACAAATTGTTCATTTGTTGGATACAATGCATATTGGAAAGAATGTTACTGAAACCTTATGGTGACTACTAGAGAAAAGGAGGGAGAAAGATAAAGTTGTGAAAGCTTCCAAAGACATTCAAGAAAGAAACCACGCAATGAAAGACATCATCCAATTTCATACCAACAGAGAACAAGTTAATATAAAATCAATTCCATAGATGTTTATAGAGCAACAAAACAATGTTGTAAAAGAAGTAATGCATAAAATTAAATTTCCCACTGGATTTTGTGCGAACTTGAAGAATACCATAAACAAAAAAGGTGATTTTGCGGGGGTCAAAACACATGATTGGAATGTCTTCATTGTTGAATTTTCATATTCTAAGCTATATCATTAGTATTTCATTTAAATTTCATAACAAAAGCATATAAACAAGATCACTGAAAGATAGACAAGCACAACCATACAAAAAGAACACAAAGATTTATCCTGGGAAAACCCTAAAGGGAAAAACCCAGCAAAAGCTTCCTCAATATAGATGCCCCAAAAGATAAAAGGTAAAACCAAAAGACTAATCAAATATTGATCCTCCTCCTTCTCCAGCTAATTCTCTCTCCTTCAGTAATGCGCTACGCAAGTGAGATTGTTTGTTCCAAATGAGGAGTGCCACACCTCTATTTATATTCAACCATTCACTTTAATAATTAAATCCGACATATAGGCTCGAGTTACACATGTAGGCTCAGCTAACCACACTGGGGTGCTAATGACCCACCTTTACCATTAGAGGGGACTACCTCATGAATCTTATTATTTCTTCCGATTAGAAGCATCAGAGTACAAAGTAATACAAGTGGTTCTCTTGGTAGGACCATTTGGGACCACAAAAAGATGCATATAGAATATTATTCGAAGTTACAATATTTCAACACTCCCCCTTAATGAGAAGGGTATTCTACAACAACAACAACAATAATAGGAGAGAAATAGAGGACATCATTAACATCATCAGGGTAACACATCTATAAATCATTGGAAGCTTTTCAACATCATATAGTCTTCATCTTCATCTTCAACAACAGCAGCACTTTGACCGACAACATCATCTTTAGTCTTCATCTTCAATCTTCAACAACAACAACAATTTGAATGCTCAATTGATAACATCATCATCAGTACTTTGATCTTTCAATCAGCAACATCATCATCAACACTTTGACCTTTTGATCAGTAATATCAACATCAGCACTTTGACCTTTCGATCAGCAATATCATCAGCACTTTTACCTTTCAATCAACAACATCAACACCAGCACTTTGACCTTTCAATCAACAATATAAACATCAGCACTTTGAACTTTCGATCAGCAACATCATCATCAACACTTTGACCTTTCAATCAACAACATCATCATCAACACTCTCTGATCTTTTGATCAAGAACATCATCATCATCACACTCTGATCTTTCAATCAGAAACATCATCATCATCACATTCTAATATTTCGATTAGAAACATCATTATCATCACACTCTGATCTTTCGATCAGAAATATCATCATAATCACACTTGAGCTTTCGATTGGAAACATCATCATCATCACACTCTGATCTTTCGATCAGGAACATCATCATCAACAACAAAAACCAGCAATCCATAGTACAAATACAAAGAAGTCTTTGGATCACTTTTGGACTTAAAGTCTAGGGATGATACAATCCCACTACATTCTCGACAACCGAAGTCACCAGATTGATTACAGGATAATCAGTCCCTATCACTTTAGGACTAAGCCCAAGGATGATGCAATCCTACCACGTTCTCGAGTACCAAAGTCAATGGATCCATTCTGAATTGAGGTTCATAGATGATATAATCCTACCACCTTCTCGATGACCGAAGTCACTGGATCCATTCTGAACCGAGGCTCACGAATGATACAATCCTCCCACGTTCTCGAGTACCGAAGTCACTGGATCCATTCTAAACTGAGTTTCATGGATGATACAATCCTACCACCTTCTCGATGATTGAAGTCACCAGATCCATTCTAAACCGAGGTTCACAGATGATACAATCCTACCACATTCTTGATGACTAAAGTCACCAGATCCATTCTGATCCGAGGTTCACGAATGATACAATCCTACCACATTCTTGATGACCAAAGTCACGAGATCCATTCTTAATAGAGGTTCAAGGATGATGCAATCCTGCCACATTCTTGAGGACCGAGGTCATCGGATCTATTATGGACATATGTCCTGGGATGATACAATCCCTCTTCATTCTCGATGACCAAGGTCACCGGATCACTTTAGGGTAATATCCTAGGGATGATACAATCCCACTACAACACCACTACTCACCCTTTTGAGGAAGGTCTTTTCGAACAACACGAATCTTGTCTCGAAAGTGTTTGAACTTTACCCGAGATAGAGGCTTTGTCAGCAAATCATCATCTAAACCATCTTTATCTACATCTTCAGTATGTGAATACTGAACTATCACCATCTGCATTTCCAATATGTGAATACTGAAACCATCATCATCTATATCTTCAATATAGAAATAATGAAAGCAACATCACCTCTATATTAAGTATAGAAATATGGAATCACCATCATCTGCATATACAGTATGTAAATACTAAAACATCATCTATATCTTCAATATGGGAATATTGAAATCATCATCATCTATATCTTCAGTATGGGAATACTAAAACATCATCATCTCTATATTCAGTATAGAAATACTAAATCACCATCATCTGCATCTACAGTATGTAAATACTAAAACATCATCATATGCGTCTTATCTCCTATGTACAAATACCGGATTTCTATGTGTTACGACGAAACACAGGGTTCTCTGTCATCACAACTCTGATCATCAGATATAATCATTGTAGTATCCATATTCAGGTCAAATAGACCTGATATCAACTTCTGAATCCATATGGTTTCACAACTTAGCAGAGCAATCTGCTATGTATTCTGCTTCAGCCATGCTAAGAGAAACACTGGATTGTTTCCTGCTAAGCCATGAACTCATAGCAGCCCCCAAACAAAATCATCTACCTAATGTGCTTTTTCTATCTGAGATACTTCTAACCCAATCTACATATGTACAGCCATACAATCCGTAGTCATGGTTTCCATCATAGTATAGACCAAAGTCTATAGTCCCTTTCAAACATCTCATCACATGTTTTGCATCTATTTGGTGAACACGTCTAGGTTGAACTATATACTTACTCAAGGTGTTCACAGCAAAACAAATGTCTGGTCTAGTATTTGTTAGATACATTTAGCGACCCAATAATATGTCTGTATTGAGTCACATCCACTAACTCTGATGAGTCATTAGCTAACAACTTCAAGTTGGAATCCATGGGTGTGGTCATGGCTTTATATTCCAACATATCAAAACTTTTCAATATCTCTACTGCATACTTTCCCTAGTTGAGAAAGATTCCTTTTGAATTTTTCCATACTTCCAGACCTAGGAAATAATACATTAACCCAAGGTCTTTCATCTAAAATTCTTCAGCGAGCTTCTTCTTGCATTCTACAATCTATTTCTCATTCCCTGTTAAGAATAGATTATCCACATATTGTAATAGTATGACATGTTTGTCTTCTATAACCTTGAAGTAAAGGTTAGGATCTAATTTCATTAGGAAACTATCTATCCTTCCATACTAGGCTCTTAAAGCTTGCTTTAGGCCATAGAGGGCCTTCTTCAACTTGCATACATGAGTCCATCTGTCTTCAACTTCAGATCCTTGTGACTATTCTATGTATACTTCTTCTTCAATCACACCATTCAAAAAAATTGTTTTCACATCCATCTAGTGTAAGCCCCACTTCATCATGGATGCAAGTGCCATGATATCTCAAATCGAAGTATATCGTGCTACTGGGGTAAATGTCTCTTCATAATTAATTCCCTCTTTCTGATAGAAACCTCTAGCCATAAGTCTTTCCTTCTATCTGCAACATATTTTATCTTGCAAATCCATTTGCAAGACACCACATTCTTGCTTTCTGGTTTGAGTACTATATCCCAAACATCATTCTATTATTCTTTCATGATAACATCTTCCATGAGTTCATCTTGTCACGTCATCAACATATCCTAGTCTTTTTCATTCAACCTTGAAGGTTGGAACCCACTTTACTCTTGGTAAAGTCTCGATCCATCAGGAAGCTGTCCATCATGTTGTATCATGTCAAACTTAGATATCTTCTATAGTCACTGCCCTTGAAGTGGAGTATCATCTTCCCTTTTCATTCTGTACAGGTGGTTCTATGCTTGATATATACTAGTCAATAGAGTATGTGATGTCATAGTCTATTCTTTCTGAGGAAAATCATGAACCTTGATTTGTACACTTGTTCTTGTAGATCCATATGGAAGATACTACGTACTTCCCTTTATGTCTCAAAACCATATAGAAGACATCATTCCTCATGATCAATTGTTACTCTTTGATTATAGCTTCTTTCATAGCCATGGTGGTCTTCATCCTTCGAGGTGGATCTACCACTCTCTGAAGCTCTTTCCTTCGTCATGATGTCTCTGACCCTAGGAGCTTTAGATTCATGTTTGTTGAATTGTCATCACTTGTTCTTTAGAATAAGTCTCGTCCTTCTTTTCTTGTAGGTGGTTGTACAAGACCTTTACCACAATTCAAAAGCACCAATTGCATGGTTAGAACTATTTCATAAAACATATGAATAACGACAAATTCTTATGCATCATGCAACTGTTTAGCCAACACAACATTCATCCATATCTCACTACTATCATTAATGCAACCAGTATATCATGCATAACACATCAACTGAATATAATCAAATGTCTAACAAAACAATATCATGAAATGACAATTGAATACTTATATTTTATTCATTTCGTGGGTAGAATCCTTCTTGGTCCTTCTACTTCATCATCTTCTTCATTCATGACATCATCATTTCTTATCCAAATGATAATATGGATAAGAGGTTCTTCAAGAATTGAGTTCTTCATATTCTTCATCGCTTGAGGGATCTTCTTTGAATGGTGAGAGCTTGATCTTCAATTGCTCCCATATTCTTCTTCTCTTCTTATGAGTTGAGCTTCTTCTTCTTCCCAGAGTCAGCTGAAATTAATCACTTCCTTCTGTCACACATTCCTCGCATGAATGAATCCCATGATTTTGGGAGGCCATTCAAGGTGGCTATCACCACTTCTGCATTCTTCACTTCTTCTTTTACCTCTTCAATTTGTTTCTTAAGGTCATCTTCTGATGTATGTCCTTTCCTTCAAATAGCTTGGTAAAGGAATCAAACATCTCTTTCAAGGTCTTTAGGGAAGACATTTGTCGTACAAGTTGATCCATGACTGAATCAGCAATGATCTTCTTGGCCTTGACTAAGTTCTTTTGGTGTAAGGCTTTGAGCCTCATCTCCCTCTGGAACTGGAACCTCTCTAATTATGTAGGTGTCCAATTCACTTTCATCAGAGAGATCAAATACTTCCATGCTTATAATTTGTCAACTTCACCAAGCTTATCATCAAGCTGATGAGAACCTCAAATGGAAATAGCAAAAGATTAGATCTTACCAATTTGAGGTGTCTATCCTGGTTCAGGAGCTGGCTGATCCAAGGTTTGTTAGAGACACCCTAATTTTCAAAACTCGGAATCTTTCATATTTGATTGTATAAAAATATAGATCTCTTCAAGCTGAGCTGTCCAGTGTACTCCTTTTCTAAACACTGTGGAGGGAAGCTCCTGGAATAAGAAGCCCTAGTTTTCCAATTTCTCCTACAGAAATGTCGGATATTGTTTCTATACTATATCTGAAATTACTAATCCTCTATGCCTAAAACTTTTCATTGAGGTACCCTCGCATGTCCCTATGCCAAAAAAATAGGTTTGATCAGAATTGAGTTCACCAATTGGGACTTATGATCATTTTCCCAAGGTGACCTGTTACAGGATTCTTCAGAATAGCAAAGTTGTACGGACTACCACGTGTCATTGTTTCAACTTTTGAGTCTAAAAATCAGACCACAGAAAGTAATGTCTGTGCCCTTTCTAGAAAATCTTTGAAAATTTAATTTGGACCTTATTTTCCCAAGATATAGCAATTCTCTCCGGGTGTCCTATTTAGGGATGAATCCTGGAAGAGGCTAGAACCCTAAGTTGGAGGGATCATATATCTCAGAATATAGTGAATATGAGAGTGAAGTTTGGATAAAATGTACATCATGATTTTATCTATGAACTATGCAATTTTGAGCTCCTGATCCTTCATAAATCTCAAGATATATCAAATGTACCAAAATGTATCAGTTTTAGTATTTAGGGTTTTTCGAGCTCGAGGTCAAACTAGGGTTTGACTTTCCTAGAGTTTCAACCAACCAAAAATATTGATCCAAGTCTCAAAAATTCAATTTTGATGAGGAGAGAAATCTTATGCTGGGCTCACTAAAAAATTCTTCTTCTGTAAAAATCCCTAATTTCTCGCACCAAAAACTGAAAATGCTTGGAATCGAATTTTGCTTCGACAGAAAGATGCACCCTTCAATGGAGAGTCAGCGTAGCCTTATTTTGCTGATCGATTGTCGAGAGAGAACAAAAAATTAAGAAGCCTTATCTTCTATAGCTACACAATGTCTTTGTTTAGGGTGGCTCTGATACCATGTTGATTTTTCATATGCTAAGCTAGATCATTAGAATTTCATTTTAGTTTCATAACAAAAGCATATAAATAGGATCACTAAAAGATAGATAAGCACAACCATACAAAAAGAACACAAATATTTATCCTGGGAAAACCCTAAAGGGAAAAACCCAGCAAAAGCTTCCTCAATATAGATGCCCCAAAAGATAAAAGGTAAAACCAAAAGGCTGATCGAAGACTGATACTCCTCCTTCTCCAACTAATTCTCTCTCCTTCACTAATGCGCTACACAAATGAGAGTGTGTGTTTCAAATGAGGAGTGCCACACCTCTATTTATATTCATCCGTTCACTTTAATAATGAAATTTGACATGTATGATCAATTTAATTATGTAGGCTCAAGTTACACGTGTAGGCTCAAGTAGCCACACTGGGGTGCTAATGACCTACCTTTACAATTAGAGGGGACTACCTCATGACTCTTATTAGTTCTTCTGATTAGAAGCATCAGGGTACAAAGTAATACAAGTGGTTCTCTTGGTAGGACCATCGGGGACCACAAAAAGATACATATAGAATATTCTTCGAAGTTATAATATTTCAACATTCATCAAGGTAATTATTATTGTTATGTCTGTTATGGCTCAAAATGACACATCTCTCCCTGTGACCATTTTCCCATTATTTCGTCACATGTCGACACTTCATGAAAGTCACTGAAAAAACACCTAACTTGGAGGACCCATATCTTTATTTTTGTAACTCCTTTTGACCTCATCTCTACACCATTTGAAAGACATTTCTGTTATCTAAAACTTTCCAGAAGAAAGTACCCTAAAAATGAGTTTTTTTTATGTGTACGTGACTTGCTATATATAATACTCGCGTACACCTTAAATGCATGACTTTCTGCATTGCAACCCGCGTACGCCTCCTCAAAATCTCAAAAAAATACGTATTTTGAAATTTGGGTAGTTTGGTTAGTTATGTAACTAACTACTTTAGTTGTAACTACTTTGTATTCAACCCTAACCCTTCATAAAGCATATAAATAGAGGTAGGGAGGTCCATGAGAGGGACTTGAATATTTGCATCATTATGCTAGAGGAATTGGGACTATCTTTTCCGACACCTTTGCCCTAGAGGATTTCTCCTTGTGTTGCAGAGCTTGGAGGCTGAGTTCCTTGGAGAAGAGAAGTAGCAGAACTAGATCAGTGTTTCATGAGGTGCCAAACTTTAAGAGAAGGTATATTTGTACTTGTTTTCAAGATTAATAAAGTTGTGATGTCCTTATTCTTCCCAAATAATTGTTCAATGTGTGATTGAATCTCTATTTTTTATCATATTATGATGTTAATCAGATTATTATTTCATGTTTATTTGATTATCATTGCTTTATATGTGGTCATATTGATTTGAGCAAGGTATAATTCATTTTGCAGGTCTCTTTGAGCAAGAGGAGCAAGAGGAGCAAGAAAAGGATTGAAGGGCTACTTGGATATACCTTTGTTTGGATAAGGTATGAACCATTATAATCTCTCAAAATTGCTTATATAGGCTCGCTAAACATTATACATCCACCTTTCAACCCTAGTACATTGATGGCCTCTTAAACCCTAGCCATAGAAAACTTTTCTTTATAACAGAATTGGCGACTCCGCTGGGGAGAGCCTTGTATGTTTCAGGTTTCTCTATCTTTCTTTCAGTATTTTGCATTAGTTTTAGGTCCTTCTTGACACTTAGGAACAAATTCTTAGTTTGTTAGAAAACCTCCCCTGCCTTCCTAAGGCAATTTTTGACTTTTTAAGGATTTTTTCCACCCATATGCGAGTCGCATACTGAACAATTGCATGTCTGGTGTGGTACATGCAACTTTCTATATTGTCAACCCACATACGATACATGATTTGTCAGTAATACAACCCACATGTGCTTTTCCATGCAGCTTGCTGTACTGTCAACCCACGTATGACACGCGACCTGTCAGTATTACAACCCGTGTGTGCCCCTAAAACTATGTCTTTTCCTCATTTTTGTGGGTTTTTCTGCTATTGTGGGTTGTTTGGTAGGTCTATTGGTGTTGTCTACAGGGGCATGACTCTAGGGAGTTAGTATCATCCCTTTTGGCTGTTCTTTATCTATGTGGTAAGACTTTTTATAGCATTAGGGTTTGCTCTAATGCTCTTTCTCCCCACCCCCTTTGCTCGGCATGATTTTTGGCTTATGTTTCTCGCAGCCTCTATTAGTGCTGTTTGTCTGAGTTCAAAAGCTTATTGGTGTTTGTTTCCTTCTTCTTTTGTTGGTTAACTTCACCATGCCAAAATAGTTGACTTGTCTCTTATGCAAGCTTTCCTTCCAAGTAGGGTTTGTACTAACTTTCGGGCATTCTAGAGTTTGTTTGGTGGTTGTATAGGAGAGTTTCTTTTGCTTTGTTCTTGTCATTTGCATGCTTTTGTTTGTAGGTAATTTTTCTTTTGCATTTATAAAAGAAAAATAAAAAGAACATATAGTTTTTTAATATGCATGTAGATTAGAGTTTTGTTTCTAATACACTGCATATCATTATTTTAAAAAATAAAAACAAAAATAAATTGTTCTTTTGTGGTTTTCAAGTTTCTATTTGAAAAATAAATAGAATACTTCTTGCTTTTTGCATTTTATTTCTCTTTGCGTAGTCATTTTGTTTCAACTTTGAGTCAAAACACCAAATAAATTTCATTCCACTTACCCTTTGACTAAAAACAACCTATTAAAATGAACGATATAATTTAAAATTATTAGTAAGTTTTATTTTATAGGGTCATACACCAACTAGCTTAAGCTAGACTTGTGGAATAGAGAGTTTTAACTCTCCACAAGTATTAAATTTGAGACATAGTTGGCCAATCACTAGTTAAACCATTTTCTATGCTGATTGTTTCTAGGAAGCTCCTCTCAAACGGGAGTTAAGCACGAGGCCGTGTGGAGGCTTAGACTGAGGAGATAACCCTCTGATTCCTTGTCAAAGTGTAGACCAAGGTTTTTGCACATCTAGGGATTCTGTCTTAGATAGGGTTTCAGGATTTGCTACCCTGCCCATGTGTACGAACCAGGCTTGCGACTGTCCCCCCATACTTTCAATATAGTTAAGGTAGTCTTTAGTCTCTTTGACATCTAGGGTTCATACATAGGTACACCGAAAGGCTATTTCTGGTTGACCTTGGATGGGCTTGGAAGGTAACCTCGGTAGAAAGTGTGGGAGGGTGGTGAGTGATTCCTCTGCTTGTGCCTAAGAACATCTATAGGGATGCCAAGTAACTATCTATCAGCTTTCTTCTGTAAAGCATATCTTATACCTATTTGTCTGTTTGGATTTAGGAATTTTTTAGTGAGAGTTGTGTGGTTTGTCTGTACTTAGCTTGCCTTAAGGTGTGTGCTTTGTAATTTTGGTTTCCTATCGACCTTAGACATTGTCTTATTGTTTGAAACTATGGCTAACACCCATTTGAACACTAACCAAGATATCCCCATGCTGGGAACTCTTTGTACTATTCCTCTCACAGGGAATGTTGGTGTTCCTTTGATGGCCACCTTGAATCTACCTGGATTCACCCTAGGGCTATCGGTGTGTTTGTTTTCCACTCCAACTGTCTTGAATGCTCCTCATACTTCTCAGGTAAGCGCCTTATATCAGGGTCATCAAAACACTACTTCCCCTTCACCTGTAGTTGATTCTCCTCCTCCTTCTACCTCATGCGGTGAAAGTACTGATACTAGTAACCAATAGTCTAAAAGGATTAAAAGAAGGAGGAATAGGAAGAAGACACATAAGAAAGGGGGCACCCGTTCAACCTCTATAAGTCAAGTTGAACCTCACCACCCAGCCTCTGCAGTTCATGCTGGGGGAACCTATCAAACCTCTACAGTTCGTGTTGGATCTAAGTACTCAACCTCTACAAGTCAAGTTGATCTTCACCATCAAGCCTCTATTGGTCATGCTGGTGGGATCCTTCCAACCTTTCTAGGTCACGCTGGATCTAGTCACTCAGCCTTTTTAGTTCATGCTGAGGGCACCCGTTCAACCTCTGATGTTCAAGTTGAACCTCTCCATGCAACCTTTGCAAGTCATGTTGGATCCATCCACCCAGCCCTTGAAGTTCATGCTGGGGGCACACACTCAACTGTTGTAAAGCCTGATGATCCTAACCATTCAACCTCTGTTGTTCATGTTGGTGGTTCCCATCTAACCTCTACAGGTCATGTTGGACCCAGTCTCTCAGCCTCTGCAGGTCATGCAGGAGGAAGTCTCTCAGCCTATGTGGTTCATGATGAAGACAATCTGTCAGCCACTATGAGTCATGTTGACATTGTTGAAAAGACTAACCACTCAAAACACAAGCCCAAGTTTCCTTGTAAGCTTTGTGAGGGAGACCACGTTACTTATAAATGAAATTCCATTGCAGAGGTGCGAAGAATTTGCTTCCAAGGTCATCATGTTTTTTAACATCCTGAAGTCTCTCAACAACTAGCCTCTCTTTGTGAGGTTGGACCCAGTCACCCATCCTCTGGTGTTCATGCTAGGGGAAAAATCTCAGCCTTTGTAGGTCATGCTGAGAGAAAACAGTTAGCCACTACTAGTCATGTTGACACCGTTGAGAAAACTTGTTGTTCGAAGTGCAAACTTAAGTTCCCTTGTAAGCTATGCAAGAGAGATCATCTTACTCACCAGTGCCCTGCTATCGTAGAGGTACGAAGAGTGTGCCCTCCTATTGTAGAGGAACTCAGCCTCCAAACTCTGCAACACAAGGAGAAAACTTCTAGGGAAAAGGTGTGGACAAAGAGAGTCCCAATCATCACTATTCTCTGTTGATGTTACATGAGGATGGTCTTCAACAATTTTTTCAATTAATGGCTCTTCATGCATAGATTCGATGGGATCATAATGGATTTCTAAATGTTGGTTGTTGTACACCATGTTGATACTAGATATCTTAGGGTACTCTATATGAAACTCTTTCCAAGTAAAGAAGTACCTCAAATTGGTATTAATGAATGATTTAGCATTGAATGATTCGATATAATTTCCATTATAATGCCACTACTTCAAAAATATTTTGAAGAAATTTGAAAGGGAAGTAATAGATTTCTCAGGAAAACACTCATGAAGCCAACATGAACCGTCCCCTTGCAAAGAATGAGAAAACATTGCCATCATATGATCCTCATGTTGAATGTTTTTTTGACTCATATGTGATAGAAAAATCATAACATTGAATCTAGCTGAGTGATCATTATCATCCCCACGAAAGCATGGAAGGGAACTAGATGCCGTTTCACAAGAAAGACAATTAGCAAAGCCAGGGATCCTAGAGAAATCAATGGGAGGACAATCATAGGAAGCTCAAGCAACAACTTCTATTCTTTTAATACCCATATCAAGAATAAGTGATTATGGAGAATGTCTGGAACTAAAAAAATGAAGTTGAGCCTTAAATTTCACTATTATCTGGGATCACCTACACACAATCAATATCAAAATGTTTTGTGAGAAACAAGGGTTTGATCCCTTCAATTGAGTCGTCATGTGAGAATAAAATTATACATTTAAGAACTCACACAAAAATATTTTTTGCTTCTCTTTCTAAAAAACTAAAAAAGGTGAGTGGAGTCGCCAAATGAAAATTAAATATCTACTCTAAGCATTCATCAAACAACGTAAAAACAAAAAGGAAGAAAACAAAAGTCGTACTTGGGAATAAAAAGATTTATCCCTGGCAACGACACAAAAAGGTGTTGCCGCCTTTCACAAACCTGGGTTACGTGAAAGAAATCTTCAAGCCACTTGGTGTGTCCTTGGGGGCAAGTCTCGAGTGTAGGCTTTCACCTTGTCCTTGACTCCTCCGTTCAGGCTAACTCCTAATGAAGCCAAGGGGGGTAGACCCTATTAAATTACTAAGGCTAATTACTTAGTATGATGGTCTTATAATGATTAAGTTGTTTAGGAGTTTTGAAATTAACCAGTGGAAACAAAAGATAACAAGATGCAATATTTTAAGCAGATAAGCATAGTAATGACACTCAATATATATATAATCGAAAGATATGATCAAATGAATCACCAGTTCCTTAAATGGAGTTGACAGAGAAAATAATGTGCTTGCATGTGCTCGAAAGAATGTTTTGCAAATGTCTCTTGGTAGATTTTAAATTAATGTGGAATGTGAATGAATTAAATTAGGCGAAAAGAGGACTCCAGATATACCTGAGGGGTACTTAGAGTATGTCCAAAAGTGAACTTTCATGGCTACCCACAAGGTGTCTGTGGGATGGAACGGAGTCTCAGAAACTGTTTTTCATAATGGACCCATCAAGGTGTGACAGAGATTGGCACCTCGAGGTCACTTTCTAGTTGTTTCCACTCCTTTGGGTATTTTTCCACTGCTTATAGTTTGTTTGAGGCATTGGATTTTCGCTTGATGGTTTGTCAATTTGGGAGGTGAAGCCTAATTAATCTAGTCACTCAAGAGATTTTGATGCAGCTTAACTAATCGAATGAACTACAGCCAAGTATAGAGCATACACACTAGAGTCTTTGTTATTTTTAGTTAATTTTAAAAGAGGTGTTCTTATTAAAAGGAAAACCCTCCAAGAACCTCTTTCAGTCCAAGTGGACCTCAATCGGGGAATCAAGGAGGGGTTCATTTTATTATCATTACTTAAAAAAATTAAATATAGGAGATGAAGCATAAATAAATAAGAAAACCACAATTTTCTAATTAGACTACCATGACCCTTTCTTCACCTTTCGGCCCAAAAGGAGGCTCGTGGGGTAAGTATTAAAATTACTTTGAAACCACCAGATATGGAATATGAAAATGATTACAAGTATACTACCCCTACATATTAGCACTACACTAGATTGAAAAAAGATGAAAAAAAGTAAAAATGACACAGACGCGAATCCCCCCAGGGGGGATGGTGAATAGGCTTTGAAAGAGCCTATTCAAAAAGATTTTTATTTTTATTAGTAGAAATTACAATATCAACAAACTGAAATTAATCCACTTGGTCCTTATATGGAATGAGACCAAAGGTTTACAAATCGCAAAAATTTGAAATTTTGGGAAGACGGAGACCCCTTGGCAGGTTTTGAATGGTCCAAAAATGATTTCGAGACAGCGCTTCCTCATCTTTCCTATTACACCTGTTAAAAACTAGTAAGCTTACCATAGTTAAATATTCCCAAAATTACTTTGAAAGTACTTTTGGATGAACAAATGTTTTCCCCAAAAAATCTAAGTTAAAACTAGTTTTTAAAGAAGCAGAAAAGGAACCAAGGAAAGCAAGCTTTCCTTGGGATATTGGCCTTCTTTGGGGGTAGCCAATATGAATTACTTAAATTGCTGAATATAAATTTTTAGACTCTAAGGAAACAACCTTGCATTCAACAAGCTTTAGATCTACTTTCACAGCCTTGAAAAATGACAATTTTTCCTAAAACTAGATCTAGAATGCTTGCAAATTTTTTTTAAGTAATGAGATCTAGTTTATGAGATTTAAGGAAGAAAGATCTATGTAAAATAAACTTTGAAATTGATAGATCTAAACAATTTTAAAGCTGCAAACAAGTAACCGGAATAATTTTAAAAATATTTGGAGGAAGAGGAAAAGAAGAGCATTTTTGCTGGAAGCCCTCAAGATCAACCGTGGAGCTTTTCAGTGGAATATCGAGGGACTATGCCTTGGAATGGTTTTGGAGAGAGTGAAGAAGCAAACTAGATAAACATCCTCTCCAAGCTAGGAACCTGTAACTGAATCCAAGGACTTGCTAAAATACTTGTGAGATCCAGTTAATACATACATAGAGATTTCAAAATCACATGCATATAAACTTATAAAACATGCTGAATCTAGATCTCTAAACATGCATAAAAAAGGAAAGAGATGGCTAATAAACTTATCAACAAACTCCTTTCCTATTAATATTATAATAAACTTATTATCAATCTTAGCAATGAATCCACAAACAATCCACAAATTATGAACATAGATACACCTTACCTCAGTGAAACATGGCAATGCTCATCCAGACATACAATGGCATGAAACCATCTTTCCTCCAAAGCTTCACTTTATTCCAATAACAAAAGATATTACACAGTCTTACAACAACAATTGCTCCTCAATCCAACTCTAACTAACTCGGAAATGACACAACCATGTTATATTTATACACAAAATTGAAACCCCGGCCCAAAGGGGGTGCAAATACCAAGGAGATAGAACACTGTAGGTGAAGGATAGTCCATCAATGCTCGATCTGAAGCTGAAATGAGCTTCTATTGAGTCTAAATGTCAACCAGGGGGCTGATTGAGCTAACACATTGACCTGCTAAGTGAATCATCAACCATAGAGCTCCCATAACAGCCCACACATGTGGAGGAGAGAGAAGAGGAGGAATTCTCCATAAAGGAAGCTGAATTTCAACTCTGGATCCACCCAGATCATCTCCTTCAGTCAAGGATTTGTCAGATCCAGTTAATCCGGTGCGAATGAGACTGATTTCAATGAAATCGGTTGAGAATCCATTGATCTAGGATTTTGGATTTGCTCCATTCTTCATCAATTTATTAATTAAAATAATCAATAATTGATTTTTTGGGGCTTTTTGACCTGAGTGATGAAAAATCACTCAAAACTAGGAAATATTGGGTCTATAGGTTTAGTGGGTACTCTTAGCTTGAAACTGAGCACCTACATGACTGAATCTGATTTCCAAGCCTAGTTTTATTACAAAACCAATTTTTCCAATTAAACTACTAAAAAATAGCCTAAGTTTTGTAAAAAATAAATTTTAATAAAAAACACTAAAAAAATTAAAAAAAACTTAAAAACCTAGGGGGACTTAGACATGTTCATATGACTCGACAATAATGCCTAGCATGTTTATACATTGACACATAGACTCTAATAACCTCATTAGGCCTAAATGCTAGGCTGAACACCGCAACTTTGGAGGTATTGAGTGAAAAACTCAGAAATTATTAGTCATTTATTCAACAGCCAATAATAACCAAGGTAAAAAACACCCTGGGTTGATTGGACTGACAAATAAAGTCTAAGATACTGAGTCTTTTACAGACACTATCATGTTAGATCATTTATTACAAATCACCCAAGGGGGTATGAGCATGTGATATAGTACAACAAGCACTTCCCAGAAGCACTTCTGAAGGTCTTTTGAAGTCCAAACAAGTTATCCTTGTCTCGTTCACTAGGATCACTTGATAAAAAAAAACACTAAGGACAACTTAGGTGGTAACAGTGTCTAAGTCTCTTTTGTAGATTTACATAGGGCTCTCCCCTAGGAGGTTTCGATTTATGAAGAACCTAAGATAAGTGACTAAGGTGATAGTGGTCACTTTATCCGCATGTGCTTGTCGGTGGCTTGGACTTCCATTTCATTAGATAACATGAAGTACCTCTAATTGTCACCTAAACTCAGAGGTTCCATGTTTTTCCAGAGTTATGTGGCATCTAAAGTGCCTTTAAAGGAGTCGATGATTGTGCATCAACACAATTTTGATTTGAGGGTTCATGGAGAGACAAGAGGACTCACATTGGAAAATAGGGAGAATAATTTTGATATATGTTAGTGGAAGAAATGGTTATGGGATCTTCTATTCAAGATAAGATGATTTCATACTAGTTGGATACAGAGAGTGATGACAAAAAAAACACATCTCTATATATTTTTAATCTTGGTTAGTCTCATGGGATTCCTGAAAGCAACCCATTGTTACTCTTTCAACTACGTAAGCATAATATGTAGCAGCAACATCAACAACATGTCAAGCACTATGGATGAGAAGAATTACAACTATCCCGACAACTCAACCATCCAACACCATCACATACTATAATAGGCGTTGTGAGATATGGAAAAGGAAGAGTTTTTTTGGTATCTTCTTTAGTTAATAAAAAAAATTGGTGGTACGTCATCTTGTCTCTTTATATTGCATATTTTCTTCTTTCCTTAACGTTTCAGGATCACATACATTTTCTTCTTTACCTTGGCTATATTTATTTACATGGATTTCATGACTAGGACCGCTTTATTCTATTTTGTGACCTATGTTATCTCCTTTCAAAATTTATGAAAAGATGAGGCACAAATAACAAATCGCTTGGAAACATGTTGCACAAAATTATCCTGAATGGTGAATCTAGTAAACTTGTACAAAATCAAGTCTAAGGATTCTACGCGAAACAACTGAGGTAACGTTCCCATCATCCTTCTCAAAAGTAATGAGCTCTCGGCACATCATAAAGTATATGTGTGCAGGTTGGGGGAGTCAAACCTCACTGTAAACTTAGACAACATTTCTCTTGGATAACACACATCGACATGCTCCTCTCTTAGCACGGCAGCTCCACTTCTTTACCTATGAGTGAATACTTTTTGATAGCTTATCAAACCTATGGTCAATATATTGAATAGAGAATTTGAATTGGCTTAATGGTTAAGAAAATGTGTTATTGGTTATTAGCATGTTAGATTTTGTCTTCTTCTTAGGAAGTTACTTCCATTTCCATTTTTTTTAATGATTACTTCTTATGTTTAGCTTGCTATGTTACAGTACACACAACTAATTAAGATTGCATAAGCTAGCTTTTCCACTAAAATAATATGGTATCTATTGATCTATTACACATTATTTACATTATTTTCTTGAGATATTTAAAATCTACAAAGTAAAATTTTTTTAAATTATTTTAATATATTAATGTAATCTTTTTTCTATTAACAAATATATCCATATACATTATTATTATTATTCTATTAGTTTTGAGACACAACTTTGATCTAACTTGGTAAACGTCGGTAAAAGTCGATTTCTACACTAACTTCTTACAAGCACACTAAGATTTCTCAAATTTCACAAGGATTCCTTCTGACCAATGTTACATTCAAAAACCTAATTGGCACACTTTTCATTAAAAAAGGCATCTGTCTTGTGAAAAGCTGGTTTTATGATTTCTTCTATAAAAAAATTAAGTTAAGGAAAGCAATATTGAGCATCACATACTTTCTTTGATCCATCATTATATATTATACATATAAAATAATTTTGAATCCTTTAAACAATTACAAACATTTGTTATTAGAAGTTGATGTTTCTCTTACGAAACCCCATTTTATCTTCACTAACAAACACCTTTCACGCTGATATGCCTTATTCTAGTCATCGACAATTTCATGTGAAAACGAGGACATATATATTTTGTTCCACTGAATGCATCCTCAAATGGTGATGACAGGGCGCAGAAGAAGAAGGCTCCGAGGACATATGAATCATGCATGGAAGCCGGTGGAGTAAGAAAGCGTGCTGACTTAATGGAATTCTGTGTTTTAAGTTTACATGGCCCAAGTCAGACTGGTACTGATTACATTGCTGTTAAATGCGAATGGTACGCAAAATGTGATATTTTTTGTAAGCCTGCGTAATGGTTACGGCTTGTGTATTTATAATTAAAACCCTGAGAAATAATCTTAGAGATTCATGTTGTTCTAATCCATATATTTTTTTTCAGCTTACCGATTTGATTTTGGCACGGGAGAACTAACCAAAATTTCAAAAATATATGGATGACAAAGTCCATGGAATAGATTTGACTGTAACAGTCTTGACTGCTGCTCCTAGATTTTGGCCCAGCTACAAGTCATTTGATCTCAATTTGCCTACTGGGATGGTGAGATTTCTGTGTTTCCCAGTATTTACATAGAAGGTTTAGAAATAGAATAATCTGATATCAATTTTTGGTATTTCTGTGTTTCCCACTATTTCCAGAAAAGTATTAAAAATAAAAGAAAAGGATTAGAAATAAACAAATATGATATCAATATGATATCAATTTGAATATAGGATTATAATGATTGATACAAAAAGAGGACTAGCTCAGGCTCGCCTCCATTTTAGTGGAATAGATTATGAGTGGTTGAATAGCGATGGAAATGCTTCCATATTACAGATTTGCTACAGCCAAAAATGTTTTCATAGCATTTTAGACCTTTAAGAGGCTTTTCCATCTGTTAAATCGGGACTTTCTAGGATTGCAAAGACTGTGCAGGGAAGCCATTTGAAGGGAAGCCATTTGAACAAAAGTATTAGGTTGAGTGGCTGGGAGAACCGTCCCTTGAGCAATAGTCAGTTGCACTATGCTGCGCTTTATGCAGTTGTTCTTATTGCCATATACAAAATGGAATTCCAAGAATCACCATTATCGTCAGCAAACAAATGCCAAACGAATGCCAAGGACTGCCATTATTATCATCAATTCTTCCTCAAGTAAGTGCTTTACAGTAGTGAGAGCATTGCAACTCTCCATAGGATCTCGAAACCTCCCTCAGGTCATGGTGCAAAGCATACCCTAATACAAAGCATACCCTAATACAACTTGAAGACATTGGTCTAGTTCAACTAGCTCTGCATTAAATAGATTTATGTGTTTCCCACTATTTACACATGGGCAAATTTGATCTCAATTTTCCTGCTGATTTATGTGTTTACCACTATTTACACAAGAGGTTTAGAAATAGAAGAATATGATATCAATTTGAGGTATTTCTGTGTTTTTCACTATTTCCACAAAAGTATTAGAAATAGAAGAATATGATATCAATTTGAAGATCAGATTATAATGATTGATAAAAAAGAGGAGTAGCTTAGGGAGTTGAACTAAACAAATTCCTTCAGGTTGTATTTCACTCTACTAATATCTTAAAGTTACCATATGCTTTTCACCATGACCTAAGCGAGCTTTCCAAATCCTATGTACAACCGCACTGCTTTCGCGATTGTGAAGCGCCTATATTAGACCTTCAAGAATTTTTTCCATCTATTGAACGGGGACTTTCCAGGTTGCAAAGACTATGCTAGGAAGCACTTTAAAGAAAATTATTCAGTTGAGTGGTCGGGAGAAGAGTCCCTTGAGAATAGTTAGTTGCACTATGCTGCGCTTGATGCACCTTTTCTTATTTCCATATACAAAAATGAATGCCAAGAACTGCATTATCGTCATTAATGGGATGCCAAAAACCGCCATTATTGTCATTAGTTGTTCCTCAGGTAGGCGCTTCACACTACTGAAAGCACTGCAGCTCTCCAAAGGATTTGTAAAGCTCCCAAGGGTCACGGTGCAAAGCATACGCCAACTTCAAGATACTAGTAGAGCGAAATACAACTTCAAGAAATACAACTTGAAGGAATTTGTCTAGTTCAACTTCATGACCAATATGAAAACCCTTTTGTATGAAAACTTTTCCATTGATATTCAACAACCACTCAGAATCTATTCCAATCACATCAATTTCAAACTCACTAAAATAAAGGTGAGCCTGAGCTCGTGCTCTTTTTGTATCAATCATTATAATCTTATCTTCAAATTGATATCATATTCTTCTTCAAATTGATAGCATATTCTTCTATTTCTAATACTTTTGTGGAAATAGTGAGAAACACAAAAGTACCTCAAATTGATATCATATTCTTATATTTCTAAACCTTCTTTGTAAATAGTGGGAAACACAGAAATCTGACTGACCTTGTTAGCAGGCAACTTAAGATCAAATTGGCCCACCTGAGACAATTTGTTTGTAGCTGGGCCAATTTGATCTCAATTATTTACGTGTTTCCCACCATTTACACATAAGGTTTAGAAATAGAAGAATATCATATCAATTTGTGTTATTTCTATGTTTGCCATTATTTCCACAGAAGTATCAGAAATAAAAGAATATGATATCAATTTTAATATCATACTATAATGAGTGATACAAAAAAAGGACTAGCTCAAGCTCTCCTTCATTTTAGTGAGATTGAAATTGATGTGATTGGAATAGATTCTGAGTGGTTGAACAACAATGGAAATCTTTCCATATTATAGATTGCTACAGCAAAAAAGGTTTTCATATTTGACATGATAACTCTATTTAATACAGAGCAATGGACAAATGCCTTCAAGTTGTATTTCACTTTACTAGTATCTTGAAGTTGGCGTATGCTTTGCACCATGGCCCGAGGGAGATTTCCAAATCCTATGGAGAATCGTAGTACTTTTACTATTGTGAAGTTCCTACCTGAGGAACAGTTAATGACAATAATGGCAATTCTTGGCATTCCTTTAATGACAATAATGGCAGTCTTTGGCATTTCCTTTTGTATATTGAAATAAGAACATCTGCATCAAGCTCAACATAGTGAAGTTGTCTATTTCTCAAGGGACGCTTCTCCCAGCCACTCAATCGAATACTTTTCTTTAAAGCGCTTCCCAGAACAATATTTTAAACCCCGAAAAGTCCCCCTTTAACTAGTGGAAAAGCCTCTTGAAGGTCTAATAAGGGCGCTTCACAGTAGTGAAATCACTGCAGCTCTCCATAGGATTTGGAAAGCTCCCTACACATGCACATCTTGGAATAGATTTGACTGTAACAGTCTTCACTGTTGCTGCTAGATTTTGGCCAAATTACAAGTCATTTGATCTCAATTTGCCTACTATTGCCTACTAAGATGGTGAAATTTCTGTGTTTCCCAATATTTACATAAAAGGTTAAAAAATAAAATAATATTATATCAATTTGAGGTATTTCTGTGTTTCCCACTATTTCCACAAAAATATTAGAAATAAAAGAAAAGAATTTCCATAGAAAATAAAAAAAAAGTATTAGAAATAAATAAATATGATATCAATTTGAATATACGATTATAATGATTGATACAAAAAGAGGACTAGCTCAGCCTCGCCTCCATTTTAGTGGAATAGATTATGAATGGTTTAATAGCAATGGAAATGTTTCCATATTACAGATTGCTACAGCCAAAAATGTTTTCATACTGGACATGATAAATCTCTTTAATGCAGTGCTAGTTGAACTAAACAATTGTCTTCAAGATGTATTTCACTCTACTAGTATCTTGAAGTGACGGTGTGCTTTGTGCCATGACCTGAGGGAGCTTTACAAATCTAAATCCTATGGAGAGCTGCAGCTGTGAAGCGCGTATACTAGACTTTAAAGAGGATTTTCCATCTGTTAAAGCGAGAGTTTGTAGGATTGCAAAGACTGTGCTCGGAAGCCATTTGGAGTGGCTGGGAGAACCGTCCCTTGAGCAATAGTCAGTTGCACTATGCTACTCTTTATGCAGTTGTTCTTATTTCCATATACAAAAAGGAATTCCAAGAATCACCATTATCGTCAGCGAACAAATGCCAAACTAATGCCAAGGACTGCCATTATTATCATCAATTCTTCCTCAAGTAAGTGCTTGACAGTAGTGAAAGCATTGCAGCTCTCCATAGGTTCTAGAAACCTCCCTCAGGTCATGGTGCAAAGAATACCATAACTTCAAGATACTAGTAGAGAGAAATACAACTTCAAGGCATTTGTCCAATTCAACTCATGGGCAAATTTTATCTCAAATTTCCTGCTGAGATGGTCAGATTTATGTGTTTCCCACTATTCACACATGGGCAAATTTGATGGTCAGATTTATGTGTTTCCCACAATTTACACAAGAGGTTTAGAAATAGAAGAATATGATATCAATTTGATGCATTTCTGTGTTTTTCGCTATTTCCACAAAAGTATTAGAAATAGAAGAATATGATATCAATTCGAAGATCAGGTTATAATGATCGATAAAAGAGAGGACTAACTTAGCTAGTTGAACTAAACAAATTCCTTCAGGTTGTATTTCACTCTACTAATATCTTGAAGTTACCGTATGCTTTTCACCATGACCTAAGGGAGCTTGCTTTTCACCATGACCTAAGGGAGCTTTCCAAATCCTATGGACAGCTACACTGCTTTCACGATTGTGAAGCGCCTATATTAAAACTTCAAGAATATTTTCCATCAATTAAAGGGGGACTTTCCAGGCTTGCAAAGACTATGCTAGGAAGCACTTTAAAGAAAATTATTCTGTCGAGTGGTTGTGAGAAGAGTCCCTTGAGAAATAGTTAGTTGCACTATGCTGCACTCGATGCAGCTTTTTTTATTGCCATATACAAAAATGAATGCCAAGAACCGCGATTATCGTCATTAATGGGATGCCAAAAACCGCCATTATTGTCATTAGTTGTTCCTCAAGTAGTCCCTTCACACTAGCGAAAGCATTGCAGCTCTCCATAGGATTTGGAAAGCTCCCTAGGGTCACAGTTCAAAGCATACGCCAACTTCAAGATACTAGTAGAGCGAAATACAACTTGAAGGAATTTGTCCAGTTCAACTTCATGACCAATATGAAAACCCTTTTGGCTATAGAAATCTGCAATACTTTTCCATTGATATTCAACAACCACCCAGAATCTATTCCAATCACATCAATTTAAAACTCACTTAAATGCAGGTGAGGCTGAGCTGGTGCTCTTTTTGTATCAATCATTATAATCTGATCTTCAAATCGATATCATATTCTTCTATTTCTAATACTTTCGTGAAAATAGTGAGAAACTTGGAAATACCTCAAATTGATATCATATTCTTATAATTCTAAACCTTCTTTGTAAACAGTGGGAAACATGAAGTTGAGATCAAATTGGCCTAGTTGGGCCAATTTGTTTGTAGCTGGGCCAATTTCATCTCAATTATTTATGTGTTTTCCACCATTTACACAGAAGGTTTAGAAATAGAAGAATATCCTATCAATTTGAGTTATTTCTATGTTTGCCACTTTTCTTGAATATGATATCAATTTGAACATCATACTATAATGAGTGATAAAAAAAAGGACTAGCTGAAGCTCTTCTTCATTTTAGTAAGATTGAAATTGATGTGATTGGAATAGATTCTGAGTGGTTGAACAACAATGAAAATCTTTCTATATTACAGATTGCTACAGCAAAAAAAGTTTTCGTATTCGACATGATAAATCTATTTGATACAGAGCCATGGACAAATGCGTTCAAGTTGTATTTCACTCCAAATCCTATGGAGGGTTGTAGTACTTTTACTATTTTGAAGTTCCTACCTGAGGAACAGTTAATGATAATAATGGCAGTTCTTGGCATTCCTTTAATGACAATAATGGTGGTCTTTGGCATTCCTTTTTGTATATGGAAATAAGAACATCTGCATCAAGCTCAACATATTGAAGTTGACTATTTCTCAAGGGATGCTTATCCCAGCCACTCAATCGAATACTTTTCTTTAAAGTGCTTCCGATAACAGTCTTCTCAACCCGGAAAAGTTACCCTTTAACTGGTGTAAAAGCCTCTTGAATGTCAAATATAGGCATTTCACAGTAGTGAAATCACTGCAGCTCTCCATAGGATTTGGAAAGCTCCCTGCATATGCACATCCTCGAATAGATTTGACTATTGTTGCTAGATTTTGGCCCAACTACAAGTCATTTCATCTCAATTTTCATACTAAGATGGTGAGATTTTTGTGTTTCCGACTATTTACATAAAAGGTTTAGAAATAGAATAATGTGAGGTATTTCTGTGTTTCCCACTATTTCCACAAAAATATTAGAAATAAAAGAAAAGTATTTCTACAAAAGTATTAGAAATGAAAGAAAATTATTCGAAATAAAAAAATATGATATCAATTTGAATAGGATTATAATGATTGATACAAAAAGAGGACTAGCTCAGGCTCGCCTCTAATTTATTGGAATAGATTATGAGTGGTTGAATAGCAATGGAAATGTTTCCATATTACAGATTGCTATAGCCAAAAATGTTTTCATATTCAACATGATAAATCTGTTTAATGCAGAGCTAGTTGAACTAAACAAATGTCTTCAAGTTGTATTTCACTCTACTAGTATCTTGAAGTCAGGGTATGCATTGCACAATGACCTGAGGGAGCTTCACAAATCCAAATCCTATGGAGAGCTACAGCTGTGAAGCGCGTATATTAGACCGTTAAGAGGATTTTCCATCTGTTAAAGCGAAACTTTCTAGGATTGCAAAGACTGTGCTGGGAAGACATTTGAACAAAAGTATTTGGTTGAGTGGCTGGGAGAAACATCCCTTGATCAATACTCAGTTGCACTATGTTGCGCTTGTTCTTATTGCCATATACAAAAATGAATTCCAAGAATCACCATTATCATCAATAAACAAATGCCAAACGAATGCCAAGGACTGCCATTATTATCATCAATTCTTCCTCAAGTAAGTGCTTGATAGTAGTGAAAGCATTGCAACTCTCCATAGGACCTCGAAACCTCCCTCAAGTCATGGTGCAAACCATACCCTAACTTCAAGATACTAGTAGAGTAAAATACAGCTTGAAGGCATTTGTCCAGTTCAACTCATCCGCAAATTTGCTTTCAATTTTCCTGCTGAGATGGTCAGATTTATGTGTTTCCCACTATTTACACAAGAGGTTTAGAAATAGAAGAATATGATATCAATTTGTGGTATTTATGTGTTTTTCCCTATTTCCACAAAAGTATTATAAATAAAAGAATATGATAGAAATAGAAGAATATGATATCAATTTGAAGATCAGATTATAATGATTGATAAAAAATAGGAGTAGCTGAGCGAGTTGAACTAAACAAATTCCTTCAGGTTGTATTTCACTATATTAATATCTTGAAGTTACCGTATGCTTTTCACCATGACCTAAGGGAGCTTTCCAAATCCTATGGACAGCTGCATTGCTTTCACGATTGTGAAGCGCCTATATTAGACCCTCAAGAATCTTTTCCCTTTATTAAAGGGGGACTTTCTAGGCTTTCAAAGACTATGCTAGGAAGCACTTTAAACAAAATTTTTCGGTTGAGTTGTTGGGAGAAGAGTCCCTTGAGAAATAGTTACTTGCACTATGTTGCGCTTGATGCATCTTTTCTTATTGCCATATACAAAAATGAATGCCAAGAAACATGATTATCGTCATTAATGGGATGCCAAAAACCACCATTATTGTCATTCGTTGTTCCCCAGGTAGGAGCTTCACACTAGTGCAGCTCTGCATAGGATTTGGAAAGCTCCCTAGGGTCACAATGCAAAGCATACGCCATCTTCAAGATACTAGTAGAGCGAAATACAACTTGAAGGAATTTGTCCAGTTCAACTTCATGACTAGTATGAAATCCTTTTTGAGTGTAGAAATCTGCAATATGAAAGCTTTTCCATTGATATTCAACACCCACTCAGAATCTATTCCAATCACATCAATTTAAAACTCACTAAAATTTTAAAATGCAGGTGAGTCTGAGCTGGTGCTCTTTTTGTATCAATCATTATAATCTGATCTTCAAATTGATATCATATTCTTCTATTTCTAATACTTTTGTGGAAATAGTGAGAAGCACAGAAATACCTCAAATTGATATCATATTCTTATATTTATAAACCTTTTTTGTAAATAGTGAAAAAGACAGAAATCTGACCTTCTTACCATGCAAATTGAGATTAAATTGGCCCAGCTAGCACAATTTGTTTGTAGCTGGGCTAATTTCATCTCAATTATTTATATGTTTCCCACCATTTACACAGAAGGTTTAGAAATAGAAGAATATCGTATCAATTTGAGTTATTTCTATGTTTGCCACTATTTCCACAAAAGTATGAGAAATAGAAGAATATAATATCAATTTGAAGATCATATATAATGAGTGATAAAAAAAAGGACTAGCTCAAGCTCTCCTTCATTTTAATGAGATTGAAATTGTTGTGATTGGAATAGATTCTGAGTGGTTGAACAACAATGGAAATCTTTCCATATTACAGATTGCTATAGCCAAAAAGATTTTCATATTGGACATGATAAATCTATTTAATACAGAGCGATAGACAAATGTCTTCAAGTTGTATTTCACTCTACTGGTATCTTGAAGTTGGGGTATGCTTTGCACCATGGCCCAAGGGAGATTTCCAAATCCTATGGAGAGTTGTAGTGCTTTTACTATTGTGAAGTTCCTACCTCGGGAATAGCTAATGACAATAATGGCAGTTCTTGGCATTCCTTTAATGACAATAATGGTGGTCTTTGGCATTCCCTTTTGTATATGGAAATAAGAACATCTGCATCAAGCTCAACATAGCGAAGTTGACTATTTCTCAAGGGACACTTCTCCCAACCACTAGATTGAATACTTTTCTTTAAAGCGCTTCCCAGAACAGTCTCTTCAACCCTCAAAATTTCCCCTTTAACTAGTGGAAAAGCCTCTTGAAGGTCTAATATAGGCGCTTCACAGTAGTGAAATCACTGCAACTCTCCATAGGATTTGGAAATCTCCCTGCACATGCACATCCTGGAATAGATTTGACTATAACAGTCCTCACTGTTGCTGCTAGATTTTGGCCCGAATACAAGTCATTTGATCTCAATTTGCCTATTAAGATGGTGAGATTTCTGTGCTTCCCACTATTTACATAGAAGGCTTAGAAATAGAATAATATGATATCGATTTGAGGTATTTATGTATTTCACATTATTTCCAGAAAAATATTAGAAATAAAAGAAAAGAATTTCCACAAAAATTATTAGAAATAAAAGAAAAGTATTAGAAATAAAAAAATATGATATCAATCTGAATATAGGATTATAATGATTGATACAAAAAGAGGACTAGCACAGGCTTGCCTCCATTTTAGTGGAATAGATTATGAGTGGTTAATTAACAATGGAAATGTTTCGATATTACAGATTGCTACAGCCAAAAATGTTTTCATATTCGACATGATAAATCTATTTAATACGGAGCTGGTTGAACTAAACAAATGTCTTCAAGTTGCATTTCACTCTACTAGTATCTTGAAGTCAGGGTATGTTTTGCACCATGACCTGAGGGAGCTTTACACATCTAATCCTATGGAGAGCTGGGACTATGAAGCGCGTATATTAGACCTTTAAGTGGATTTTCCTTCTGTTAAAGCGAGACTTTCTAGGATTGCAAAGACTGTGAAACCATTTGAACAAAACTATTCGGTTGTGTGGCTGGGAGAAGCATCCCTCGAGCAATAATCAGTTGCATTTTGTTTCACTTTATGCAGTTGTTCTTATTTCCATATACAAAAAGGAATTCCAAGAATCACCATTATCGTTAGCAAACAAATGCCAAACGAATGCCAAGGACTACCATTGTTATCATCAATTCTTCCTTAAGTAAGTACTTGACAGTAGTGAAAGCATTGCAACTCTCCATAGGATCTTGAAACCTCCCTTAGGCCATGGTGCAAAGCATACCCTAACTTCAAGATACTAGTAGAGTGAAATACAACTTGAAGCATTGGTCCAGTTCAACTGATGGGCAAATTTGATATCAATTTTGCTGCTGAGATGGTCAGATTTATGTGTTTCCCACTATTTACACATGGGCAAATTTGATCTAATTGAGATGGTCAGATTTATGTGTTTCCCACTATTTACACAAGAGGTTTAGAAATAGAAGAATATGATATCAATTTGAGGTATTTCTTTGTTTTTCACTATTTCAACAAAAGTATTAGAAATAGAATAATATGATATCAATTTGAAGATCAGATTATAATGATTGATAAAAAAGAGGACTAGCTTAGTGAGTTGAACTAAACAAATTCCTTCAAGTTGTACTTCACTCTATTAATATCTTGAAGTTAATATCTTGAATTTACTGTATGCTTCTCACCATGACTTGAGGGAGCCTTCCAAATCCTATGGATAGCTGCACTGCTTTCATGATTGTGAAAGATGTCTTCAACTTGTATTTCACTCTACTAGTATCTTGAAGTTAGGGTATGCTTTGCACCATGACCTCAGGGAGCTTTAAAACTCTAAATCCTATGAAGAGCTGCAACTGTGAAGCGGGTATATTATACCTTTAAAAGGATTTTCCATCTGCTAAAGGGAGACTTTCTAGGATTGCAAAGACGGTGTTGGGAAGCCATTTGAACAAAATTATTCGGTTGAGTGGCTCGGAGAAGCGTCCCTTGAGCAATAGTCAGTTCCACTATGCTACATTTAATGTAGTTGTTCTTATTTCCATATACAAAAAGGAATTCCAAGAATCACCATTATTGTCAGCAAACAAATGCCAAACGAATGCTAAGGACTACCATTGTTATCATCAATTCTTTGTCAAGTAAGTGCTTGACAGTAGTGAAAGCATTGCAACTCTCCATAGGATCTCGAAACCTCCCTCAGGTCATGGTGCAAAGCATACCCTAACTTCAAGATACTAGTAGAGTGAAATACAACTTGAAGGTATTTGCCCAGTTCAACTGATTGGGAAATTTGATCTCAATTTTCCTACCGAGATGGTCAGATTTATGTGTTTCCCACTATTTACACATGGGCATATTTGATCTCAATTTTCCTACTGAGATGGCCAGATATATGTGCTTCCCACTATTTACAAAAGAGGTTTAGAAATAGAAGAATATAATATCAATTTGAGGTATTTCTTTGTTTTTCACTATTTCCACAAAAGTATTAGAAATAGAAGAATGTGATATCAATTTGAAGATTAGATTATAATGATTGATAAAAAAGAGGACTAGCTTAGTGAGTGGAACTAAACAAATTCCTTCAAGTTGTATTTCACTCTACTAATATCTTGAAGTTACTGTATGCTTTTCACCATGACCTGAGGGAGCTTTCCAAATCCTATGGACAGCTGCACGGCTTTCACGATTGTGAAGGACCTATATTAGACCTTCAAGAATCTTTTCCATCTATTAAAGGGGGACTTTCCAGGCTTTCAAAGACTATGCTAGGAAGCACTTTAAACACAATTATTTGGTTGAGTTGTTGGGAGAATATTCCCTTGAGAAATAGTTAATTGCACTATGCTGCGCTTGATGCAACTTTTCTTATTGCCATATACAAAAATGAATGCCAAGAACCACGATTATTGTCATTAATGGGATGCCAAAAACCGCCATTATTGTCATTAGTTGTTCCTCAGGTAGGCGCTTCACACTACTGAAAGCACTGCAGCTCTCCATATGATTTGGAAAGATCCCTAGGGTCATGGTGGAAAGCATACGCCAACTTAAAGATACTAGTAGAGTGAAATACAACTTCAAGAAATACAACTTGAAGGAATTTGTCTAGTTCAACTTCATGACCAATATGAAAACCCTTTTGGCTGTAGAAATCTGTAATATGAAAAATTTTCCATTGATATTCAACAACCACTCAGAATCTATTCCAATCACAACAATTTCAAACTCACTAAAATGCAGGTGAGCCTAAGCTGGTGCTCTTTTTGCATCAAGCATTATAATCTGATCTTCAAATTGATATCATATTCTTCTATTTCTAATACTTTTGTGGAAATAGTGAGAAATAAGGAAATACCTCAAATTGATATCATATTCTTATATTTACAAACCTTCTTTGTAAATTGTGGGAAACACAGAAATATGACCTTCACAAAAAAATTGAGATCAAATTGGCCGAGCTGGGACAATTTGTTTATAGTTGGGCCAATTTGATCTCAGTTACTTATGTGTTTCCCACCATTTACAAAAAAGGTTTAGAAATAGAAGAATATCATATCAATTTGAGTTATTTCTGTGTTTGCCACTATTTCCACAAAAGTATTAGAAATAGAAGAATATGATATCAATTTGAAGATCATATTATAATGAGTGATAAAAAAAAGGACTAGCTCAAGATCTCCTTCATTTTAGTGAGATTGAAATTGATGTGATTGGAATAGATTCTGAGTGGTTGAACAATAATGGAAATCTTTCCATATTACAGATTGCTATAGCCAAAAAGGTTTTCATATTCGGCATGATAAATCTATTTAATGTAGAGCAATGGACAAATGCCTTCAAATTGTATTTCACTCTACTAGTATCTTGAAGTTGGGGTATGCTTTGCACCATGACCTGAGGGAGATTTCCAAATCCTATGGAGAGTTGTAGTGCTTTTACTATTGTGAAGTTCCTTCCTAAGGAACAGTTAATGACAATAATAGTTGTTCTTGGCATTCCTTTTGGTATATGGAAATAAGAACATCTACATCAAGCTCAACATAGTGAAGTCACACAATTTCTCAAGGGACGCTTCTTCCCAGCCACTCAATCGAATACTTTTCTTTAAAGCGCTTCCCAGAACAGTCTTTTCAACCCCGAAAAGTCCCCCTTTAATAGGTGGAAAAACCTCTTGAAGGTCTAATATAGGCGCTTCATAGTAGTGAAATCACTGTAGCTCTCCATAGGATTTGGAAAGCTCCCTTGCATCATGGTGTAAAGCATACCCCAACTTCAAGATACTAGTAGATCGAAATACAACTTGAAGGCATCTGTCGAATTCAACTCGCTCTGCATTAAATAGATTTATCATGTTGAATATGAAAACCTTTTTGGCTGTATAAATTTGTAATATGGAAACATTTCCATTGCTATTCAACCACTCATAATCTATTCCAATCACATCAATTTCAATCTCACTAAAATGCAAGCGAACCTTAGCACAGCCTGAGCTAGTCATCTTTTTTAGCAATCATTATAATATGATCCGACAATGCTAAGAGATCTATCATGACCACCAAATTATATTGTGATCACAACCAAATCACTACAACAATAAGAGATCTATCATTACCTGGCTGTAAAGAAGCAAATTGATTTTCAAACTAGTAAGGTCAAATCTCGTTATGTTTACAAAATATGGTTTCCAAAATTGTTGAAGAAGCATCTAGTTGGTAAATTCCTTGATGGTGAGATATTAAGTCATTAGAGATGGACATCTAGATTCGTCCACATGTTTTCATAACTTTTATTGTCCCATGCAAGTTTTGTTTCAGACATCTTCCTTATCGGATTTCCTTGACAAATAGTTATTATGAAAATCATAAAACTAAAATAAATTAGAATAGTATTATAAGAAAGAGGCAAACGATTTGATGATTTGTATCTTTGGTAATCGGGATTCCAAATCTTCCTTGTCACCACAATCCATACTCCATGTTTCCTTTTGTTTGGTGTACCATTGTCACAAGATTGTGGTATCAAATCCTACTGTACAATCGATCCCTCTCGGGATTCCAAATCTTCTATGTCAACACTATCCACACTCCATGTTTCCTTTTGTTTGTCGTACCACCGTCACAAGATTTTGGTATCAGATCCTACTATACAATCGATCCCTCCCACTTATAGCTATCAAGTCAAATTAATTCCAAATACCACCTCCCTTCACTATTCAAACATGGCATGCCCTTGCTTCTTGTCTGCTCTTGTCTGGCATCATTAGACTCTTACCACAACAAATCCCTCTATTGACCAGTCTCATTGTCTGAGTTTTCATATTTATATTCTTTGACAAACATCTTGTTTTTATTTTAGGAATACAACGGATCGACTCCATCCAGTTTTAGTGACACAAAGTTGCACTATTATTCAACAACAACAATTTCAAGAGACAACCTTCTCATGCAATGCGCTTCTCTACTTCATTTTCACTTGGAATTGTTGTGCTCACGATTGGGACATAGTTCTCTTCACAAGAGGAAGAAGCGATTTACATTATGGGATGTTGACATTTATGAAGAATATTGTGCAGGTATTCGAGAGGATGTTGAGTCTTATAACGATGTTGAGGATGATCTATGGACCTTTTACCATTAGTAGATTTTCATAAGATCCTTTAAATATTTTTGTTTGCTAAATTCAGATTCATCGGTGACCTTTTACGGTTAGTACCTTTAAAAAATAAGTGTTAAATATCTACATTTATAATATCAAACATTGCTTAAAAATTAAACATTTATAACATCAATCCGTAGTCTTCATAAAATGCAAATAAGACGTATGCCAAAGAAGATAAATATGAAATCTCAGACAATGAGACTGGGCGATAGAGGGTAGATAGGATCACACATGAAGCGGGAGCGTAGATGTTTGAATGGTGAAAAAGGTGGTATATGGAATTAACTTAATTTCAAGGGTGATTGGCTTGAGGGATTGGTAGAAATAGAAGGGGAGGGAGAATATGGATGGTAGGGTCACCAGAGATTGAGATCCCTCATTACTGAAGTTTCAAATCGTCGCTTCATTAGTTTTTTCCATGTTATAATATGTAGACAATGTGGATTAAAAAATGGAATTTGGTAGTCTAGATGTACACATCAAAATAAAAGCAGTTCTAAAATAATATTAAAAAATAGACTTTGGATGTTTAAGTTATGCACATACGAAGAAAAAACCAAAATCAAAATTATAGAGAAAGGTAACAAATAGAAGTTGATCCATGTGATGATGAGTGTAAAATGCAGTAAATAACTTCCTCTTGCTTCTATTGCAAATAATCTGTTTTAAATATTTACGGAATGAATCTGTTAAATCAAATTTTTTCAAAATGTAACCTAACAAAAATAATGATTTAAATAAAAAACTTTTTATTACTTAATAAAATAATTTTTAAATAAAAAAATATAATAATATTATAAAGAAAAATGAGACAATTTTGTTGTGGGAGAAATTGCTTACCCAATATACTAGCACACCCACATAGTTTGTGGCTAGATTAAGTTGATAGGGATCAAATGATTGAGAGATATCACCAACATTCTTCATGTTATCCATTTATCAACTATAGTTATTTTTTATATATTTTTTTTAAATTGTTTATTTCAAATTTTGAACCACTCCTATAGAATGAATCTCTAGTGCACTTGTCTTATCAACCCAAAATCTTAAATAAAAAAATCTATCAATATAATTCAGTTAAATTAATTTAATTTTATATAATTTCTAAATATCCATATATCTTAACCATCTTATCTTATAAACTCATTTAACACAAATTTAATTTACTCATATATATATATATATACACATATACATATATAATATTAAATTATGATTTTCCAAAGCACTATAGGCGGAGCTTATAGACATCTGCTAAATGTCATTATTTTTCTTTCCCATTTTTTATAAAAATATAAATTAAATACATATTGGGCTTACATTTTCAAGGATCAACTTGAGCACACAAACAAATTAGTCCCTATTATTTCTGCAGCAACGAGCAACCCACAACAGTGTACATGACCGAAAGCTTTTGAACTCAAAAAATTCAAGAGCCTGCATATTACCTGCACGGAGAATCTATTGTAGACGCAACCATCTGGAAAACTATTCCATTGAAATACATGGCCTACAGGGCTTTAAAAAAATGAAACACAAATTTTAATTTTAATTTTAAATGCAAATATTAGTACTGGGAAACCACTACATGAACCATAATCAAAATCCACAATTTCGAATAGCTGAAATTAAATTTAAATATCCAATCTGTAAAACTCTAAATTAAATTTAAATCCAAAATCCAATTCAAAGTAAACCTTACTTCACTCTGTAAAAATTTAAACTAAGCATTATAACAATAATCTTAAACTTTATAAGAACAATAATCACTCTCACAGCGTTCCCAATTAAATTTATATTTGCAGTCTGCAAAGTTTTGGAAAGAAACAATTACAATAGAACGGACCTCACAGCGTTCCCAGTTAAATTTATATTTGAACTTTGTAACAAGAACAATAGGAGAACTGACCTCTAGTGTTTTCTTTCTTCTCTGGCAGGAAGAGGAGATTGAATCTGCAAATCACAAAAATGGCCACTTTGCTTTGGGGGTTCTTCCTATGTCGTTCTTGTTCTGCTAAAATAATAGTTATAAAGACTATCCCATTATTAGATGGTACAGGTGTTTAAAGAAGGCATCAACCGCAGAGATGAACTAGAATACCAAGAGTCGAGATCACTTCCAGGGTAGTCTAATCGTTGCAGAATAACACGCCTATAGTGATTATTATTTTTATTTTCCTTTTTCCCAACCTAAAACATTATAAAATACTCTCTTGTTATAGGAATTAGTTTTCTATTTCAACAGAAAACATGGAAATTATTTTTTTTAATCAAACTTTTATATATATAATACACTAGCAACAACCATTCCAATAAGATTAATATGTTTGGAAGCAAGAAGAATATATCACTAGTGAAGTTAATTGAATAGTTGTATCATAATTGGAGTTAAGCTAATAGTTGTAGAATCATTGGATTTAAACTAATAATTGTATCTAATAGTTAATTTAAAAGTTAATATATCAACCATTGCAGTTCGATTAAAATTTGTGATTGGAATTGAAGTTATGTTAAAGTTGTATTATCATTGGACTTAGCCTAATGGTTATAATTTTTTTTTAAAAGAATGTGTCAATTACTTGTATCTAATACTTGATCTAACATAAAAACCACTTAAGTTGTGGTTGTTAAGCTCATAGTTGAAGTTAAGAACATAGTTGTATCATCATGTTGGAGTTAAGCTAATAGTTGTATTTAATAGTTAATTTAAAACTTAATATAAATCTATTGTAGTTAATAAAAAAGCTTTGAGTTATCCTCACTTCTAGCTTCCAAATGGAGTTGGACTAAGCCTTATGCACATTAAGTGGACTCCCAATTGGCAGGTGGAGTTCGAGTGTCATATCATTTGCACATTACCATGCCACTAAGTGCAGTTATCACATGAGTTAAGAGGAATTTATTAGGAGTTCAGAGGATTTTATTAGGAATTATTCTATCACACGAACTGCACTTTACTTCAACTCCCAATTGTAAAATGTAGTTTGACTAATTAACTTGACTTCGAACTGCTAGATGGAGTTCAACTATCACATGGACTACACATTACCATGCCATTAAGTTCAGTTATCACATGAGCTATTTTTTATTTTTTATAATTGTTTATAAGGAGTTTGAATGATTAATAGTTAATTTAAAAGTTAATATAAATCTATTGTGGTGCATAAAAGAGCTCTGAGTTATCCTGACTAAGCCTTATGCACCTTAACTAAATTCCCAGTTGGTAGGTGTAGTTCGAGTGTCACATGAGTTGCACAATACCATGCTACTAAGTGTAGTTATCACATGAGTTCAGAGAAATTTATTAGGAGTTCGAACTATTTTATTAGGAGTTTGACTCTTAAATGACTACACATTAGCTAGACTCCTAGATGCCAAATGCAGTTTGACTAAGCCATAAGTAATTAGAGTTGAAGTTAAGCTAATAGTTGCAGAATCAGTGGAGTTAAGCTAATAGTTGTATGTAATAGTTAAGCTAATATAAATCTATTGTACAGTTAATAAAATAGCTATGAGTTATCATGACTTCTAGCTTCCAAATGGAGTTCGACTAAGCCTTATGGACATTAAGTGGTATCCCAATTGGTAGGTGAAGTTCGAGTGTCACATGAGTTGCACAATACCATGCCACTTAGTGCAGTTATCACATGAGTTTAGAGGAATTTATTAAGAGTTCGAACTATTTTATTTGGAGTTTGACTCTTACATGACTGCACATTAGCTAGACTCCTAGATGTCAAATGCACTTGGACTAAGCCGTAAGTAATTAGAGTTGTAGTTAAGCTAATAGTTGTAGAATCA
>LPNX011070996.1:60712-209680 GCA_001517045.1 Pseudotsuga menziesii
GTAATCCAATATAACTTTGATTAGAATTGAAGTTAAGCTAATAGTTCTAGACACATTTGTGTTAAGCTAATAGTTGTATCTAATAATCGATGGAGTTAAGCTAGTAGTTGTATCTAATAATCGAATAGTTGAAAATTAATTTCAATTTTTACAACTATCACTAACTCTACTTATCACATGCTAATTAAATTATTTTTTATTTTTTTGGAATTTTTAATTATTACTTTTATACGACGCTCATATAATCAATCTGGACACTACACTTGTCTCATTCTCGTTTAATCTTGGACGACTACGATAGAATCAATCTGGACAGTACACCTGTCTCATTCTCGTCGGTAGATGATAAAGCATAGATGGTATTCCACCCCAAAATTCTAACATATATACGCCTATCACCGTAACTAGTACGACAATTTGGAATTGCCCTAGCTTTGAGTTTTAATTTTACGAAGGTAATTCTTAATTCTTTTTAAATTTTGTGGTGGAATTCGAGAGATGCAAGAGTTGATGATGTTGAGTATGAGCTCGAATGATGTTGGTTAGAATTTTTAATTAATATTTGAATACATGGTTAATGTGACCCATGAAAACTCGAATTTATATTTATAGTTTATGAATTGTTAACAAAAAAATTAAGCTAACTATCAACAACCATATTAATAAAATTAATATGTTTGGAATACACTGAGAGGAATACTTCACGAGTGAAGTTAATTTAATAGTTGTATCATGATTGGAGTTAACCTAGAAGTTAATCTAATAGTTATCCAATATAATTGTGATTAGAGTTAAAGTTAAGCTAATAGTTGTAGAATCGTTGGATTTAAACTAATAATTGTATATAATAGTTAATTTAAAAGTAAATATATCAACCATTGCAGTTCAATTAAAATTTGTGATTGGAGTTGAGGTTAAGTTAAAGTTGTATCATCATTGGACTTAACCTAATAGTTATATTTTTTTTTCCTAAAGAATGTGTCAATTACTTGTATCTAATAGTTAATCTAACATAAAACCCACTTAAGTTGTGGTTGTTAAGCTCATAGTTGTATCATCATGTTGGAGTTAAGCTAATAGTTATATTTAATAGTTAATTTAAAAGTTACTATAAACCTATTGTAGTTAATAAAAAAGCTTCGAGTTATCCTGACTTCTAGCTTCCAAATGGAGTTGGAGTAAGCCTTATGCACATTAAGTGGACTCCCAATTGGTATGTGGAGTTCGAGTGTCACATTCATTGCACATTACCATGCCACTGTTGGGACGCAGACTCCATGTTTGGTTAACTCCGCGGTTAATCAAAAAAAGTTTGTAAGCAGAGTTACGGGTCAAAACAGTCTTAGGGGTGTCGGGGGGTGTTAAAACTCCTTTTTTTTTGTAATAAACCCTTGGTTGAAATCCAGGGTTTTGGGTTTTGGGTGCCCATGGTTTAAGACCATGGTTTTGTAAAAATGCGCAATATAAATAAGCGCTTGTGTAAAGAAGATAGGTTAGGTTTTATGATGTAAGAAAGATTAAGGCGAAGTTAAGGTTGATTTTGTAAGGAAAGGTTAAGTCCCAGCTGTGTGCGTGGACGACCTCTGCAGCTGTGTGCGCAGAGGGTTTTTGTAAAGAAGATTGAGGAAAGACCTGCAGCTATGTGCGCAGGGGCCTGCTGCTGTGTGTGCGGCTTTTTAAGGACTGAAGGGATCTACAGCTGAGTGCGCAGATCAAACTGTGGTTTTGTAGCAAGTTGAATAGAACATAGTTTGTGGACGTAACCCCTACACTGGGGGTGAACCACGTTATATCCGGTGTTGTGGTTTCTTGTGCTGTTTCTATTTCTATTGTCTTTTATGCATTGATAACTTTATACATCTGATAAATTAGATCGCTGCTAATATTTAGCTTCGCTGTGAATTCCCTGTAGTGGATTGAGTAAGTCACGACTGTTTATTTATCTGCGAAGTTGTATGTGAATGAATGGTAAAGCTTTATGGTTATTAATTAATAAGGTTATTAAAGGCTAAGGTACAGTAATCCCCCTCTCTGCTTGCAGAAACCTGATTCTGCGGCACCCCATAGCTGTTTCGGGTGAGAGTGCAACCTGCACGCAGGTTGTTGCTGAAAGGGCGAACACTGTGGGTCTTTTGCTGGTGCGACACTAAAGGATTAATCCCGGGTCTGCCCTATTGCCCAACAAATTGGTTCCATCACCGGTTGAACTCAGTACCTGCTCAAGAGGGGTTTACATTGTACCTCACGGGTTATGTTCTGGCGGCCCTCTGTGAAGGAAATCGGTGATTGGTTTGCTGAGATCTGTTTGAAATTTGCGCAGCAAGAGAACGCCAATCCGCGGTGTAGTGCAAGTGAATTTTTACAAAGGTATGTTTTTTGTGATGCTTATGAAATTTCTTTTGGTAGTATCCACATAGAGTTGCACCAGTGGTTGTCTAGGTTAACAGAGAGGAGGACGAACTTTCAAGCTCGATGGATTCTTGTGTGGACCCCCGCAAGGGTCAATCTTGTGCAAGACGTGAACAACGAGGTATCCCGCGCTGTTGACTTTTGGATGACGCGAACGTTGGAAGCCTTTGTGACAGATTTTGCCATTGACACGAGCACCTCTTTCAGCGAAGCTGAACGGCAGTTTTTCAAAGGTCCCCGTGGTAAGTTTTTGAATTTATTAAGCTTAAGGATTAAAATACTATTGGTTGAAAAAGGTATATTATTATTTGAATTAGATTTTTAGTTTAGTAGTACTAACATATGTTTGCAAGTGAGAATACCTTCGACGTGCAAAGTAGGTTGCCGTGAAGCGAGCAACGGTACAAAAGAGATTTTGAGTCCTACTCCTCAGGTCAGACCACTGCACCTCTCCCTGCAAACCTTCAACAGCCAGACCCTGAAGAAAACCCTTCGGTAGGAAACCATCCCGTCACCCCACAGCGTCACTTTGTTACCCCTAAAGTTCGGTCACAGTGTGACAGGAAACCAAGTCCGAGTATTCCGGCCATAGGTCAATCTGTCCCCATAAACCCCCCCCCCCCATCCATGTCTTGTCCCCCTCCCAACCCTCCCAGAACCACCATGGCTCACCTAGCTGATGACATTAAGCTGCCCATCTTCAAAGGAACGGGATCAGAAGATCTAGAACAGTTTTGGTTTTTGTGCGAGGTTTTCTGGAACACGAAGAGTATTACAGACCTGGATGTGAGCACCACGCAGCTCATTACTTCCTTTCACGATCGGGCTTTGACCTGGTTCATGAAATTCTCCAGTAATCAGCACCCCACTTTGGATGAAATCAAGGCAGCCATCACTAAGGAATTTAAGAAACTGAAATCAGAATCGCAGAGCATCACTGAACTCAAAGAGATTCAACAGTGACGCGGTGAATCAGTGTGGGACTTTGATCAGAGATTCAAAGTTCTACTGGACCAATTCAGTTTTACCATTAGTCCTGCGCAGCACAAGGAATGGTTTATCACCGCATTATTGCCGCATATCAGAACTCCACTCATGCAACAGAAGGTTGCTGACCAGCAAGAGGCTCTGGAAATTGCAATGAAGCTAGAGACCGCCCCCGTCGGAGACGATTCTGGTATTGCCCAAATCCAAGCGCAGCTGGTAGCGATGGCTCTAGAGCTTCGCGATATGAAGAAAGCTAAGATCAATCGAGAGGAGGTCTGGTGTACGAAATGTCGGTCCGAGGGTCACAATAGGGACTAGTACCCCGTGGCCAGAACCTACCTAAATACGGGCGTGCCCAACCAATTCACTCCCGGTGTTCTATATTGTGAAATTTGCAGAACCTCTGGCCAGCATCGCCCTGAGCACTGCCATCTTCTTCAGAGATATGTTCAAGTTCCCAAAAACCCCTACTGTCAGTTCTGTAAGTCCATAGGGCATAACGAAGAAGAGTGTCGTAGCTATGACCTTATGCGTGAGCGCACCTCTGACGCGTATCGAGTACACAATGAATCCCAGAGCAATGATGGTTATGGTTACCACGGCGGCGCCTCTGAAAGAGGTGATTTTGGAGGCCGCGGCCGTGGTGGGATGACCGGAAGAGGTAGAGGCCAGGTTGTGTGTTACAACTGTAACCAAGCTGGCCACTTGGCTCGCGACTGTCGAAATCCCACTACAACCTGTCGGTATTGCCGCGCGGTGGACCACGTGATTGAACAATTCCCCCAACTCCTCGCAAAGATTCAGGAGAACAACCATGGCCCTACCCCAAATATTCAGCTGATTTTCGTTGAGAAAAGACCTGCCGCAGCCCTCAATGTGGTCACCCGGAGTGGAGCTACGACGCATATTCAAAACACGCCAAAGAAGCCTGTTGTGGTGTATGCATGTAAGGCCTCCGTGAAAACCTTAGTCCTTGACCCTGCGAAGGACCAAGCCCCAGTCCAGGAGGCCCAGTGTGCTATTGTTGACCCTGGTGCCATAGACGTACTTGCGCGGCAATCTCAGTAGGCTTCGTAGCCACAAGAGGCCTCGACAGATAAAGTAAGTACACTATCTTCTTTCTTGCAGAGCTGTATGAAACTCTTGCGGAATCAGAATGCTTTAAAAGAGCTACAAAAAGTTCTTGCTGTCACAGATCCTCAAAGAGGAATTGATCAGGAGAAAACTATTAGTCATGTCCGAAGAACGGGAAGGGAAATGAGATTGAACGTTCAGGTAGGGGAGTATGATATGACTGATGTCATTCTGGATCTTGGATCAGACATTAATGTCCTACCCAAGCAGACTTGGGGGCAAATGGGAAATCCTTCCCTGGTTTGGTCACCTATACAACTGCGACTAGCTAACCAGCAAAGGATTGTACCTCTAGGGAGACTTCTTAGTGTCCCAATAGACATTGATGGGGTTAGTACTCTAGCAAATTTTGAAGTTATTGAGATCATTGATGACAGCAACCCTTATCCAGCCCTGTTGGGAATTGAGTGGGCCATGGCAAACGCTGCAATCATCAACCTTAAGAGGAGACAGATGACCTTCGAAGGAAATGGTCTGCGCGTTATTATACCCCTCGATCCATCCCAAGGAGAAAGATATACAGAACCACTGAGAGATGAAGGGGAGCAGGATACTCTAGACCACATCTACAACATTACAGCCAAGGACACAGATTATGTCGAGCCTGATGATGATGGTGTAATGGATTGGCAATGTGATAGCTCCTGCATGTCTGATTCAGATGATGGTCTGGAGAATTGGCAGAATCGACTATACGAGTTACATGGCCATAGATGCACGCAGATCACTCAGTCTCTTAGATGCCTTAGTGCACAACCTAGAGAGTTGTCTGCATATGTTGGGATGACAGACCCTAGAGAATTTATTGCACCTATGTCAAAACGAGTACCTCAGTCACAAAACACCCAGAGTCTGGAAATAGCAGCATGGGGGACCGATCCTACAAAGTCTCACCCCATTCGGGGAACCTACCAGAAATTCCTGCACCCCAGATTCATAAGCCAAGCTCAAGAGGTGTGAAGTAAGTTCAAGGGGCCGAATAGCCTTCAGGGACATTTGAGGCAGAACTATACAGCAAGGGAAAACACACCTCGAAGGAGTGGGTGCCTAAGTTCGTGCATATCTTGGACCCTATAGCAAAAAATGGGCATATGGAGGTTGAGCTCTACCACGGTACTGTAGGAGGGGGTGATCTTGTTGATAGCTTTTTGATCACATTTTCTATTAACAAAACTCGTCATGTTTTAGATATAGCTTTCCGATCAAACTACGACAAGGCAAATGATGATCACCCAGGAATCGAATACTACACCAAAGGACAGAGCCCAGATGCCAGTCCCTCAAACCTAATAGTCATGTCGCAGATATTACCAGGTCGGGTCAAAGGGCACTATTGCACCGAGGTTGCTTATTGTCCTGAAGCTTCAACCATGATTCTACCGAGGCCCAAAAACATAGCGAGGCTCAAAATTCGACCGTTGGGAAGAAGCCAATTTGGTGGCGGCAGAGTTTTAATTGCTTTAAATGACTGTACTAAGACCAGTACCGGCAATCGCGCTCCACATGGACAAGATTTTCGTCAGACTTGGTGCCTTCAATGCACTGTCCTGCCCGATTTGATTGATGGCGTGTATAAGAAGATGCCTCAGTTAGGAAAAATTACATCCTGCATTTCTTCAAGATTTCTGAGTGAACCCATGACCACCGAACGCAAGATTGACGCTTTGGTCAGAGAATTTGAGCAAGAGGGTCTGATCACCTGCTCTAATCGGCCACCTGCCCTAGCTCACTATGAAGACACTTCCCCAGCACCACCATAGCCGATGCAGACATGGTCTACCAGGAAAAATTCTAGAACCGAAGTTCGCACCAAGCGCAACCAAGACCGGCAGCGGCAAACAGGGCAAACACCAGCAGCTCATCCTATGGAGCCCTCTGATTTCGCACAGGCCCCGGCCGGGGGAGGGGCAAATATTCCACCACCACGACCACCTTATCTCCAGCCTATTCGCCCAGACGCCAAGATTCCCCGATGAACAAAGCAAGTCACATTAACCACGCCCTCTCTACCACCAGGAGTTCAGCTGGTTGGTAGCATGACAGGGAAGATAGATCGGCTTAAGTACAGCGACCACGACACAAATGATCATGGCAAGTTTCCCCAGTTTGCACCGGCCGAATACCTGCACCACCTCAACTATCCAGAACATGATGTACCTCTACTTGAAGTGCAACCGTGGGCTGTGGGCCTGGATAATGCTGGCCTACTCAAGGTGCTTGATATCCCACATTTCGGTCGCGACATACATGTGACTATAGTGGCCAAACAGTTGCTTGCGTTAGTGCATGACGGCTATCTATGGATAGGAGACCAGCAAATCCCCATTGATGCTGCACTCATTAATAAGATCACAGGGTTATCTATGGTAGGACCTAATCCGGGAGACGAATTTCCCTCAAAACATGAGGATACAAAGCTTGCGCAAACTATGAAAGAGTGGTTTGGCCTGACCAAAGGGAAACAGGGATATCACACCTTCGCGATTCGGGAACAGCCTATTCGCGTTGCAGCTAAAATTTTAGCATGCAAGATCATCCGAAAGTGCAGGCCTACTGAGGTACCTGCTCCAGTTATCCAGATTGCCATGAACTGCGCCGAAGGATACACTTACAACTGGTCCGCATATCTTGCAAGGGAATTCCTGGAGGATGTTCCCGATGCACAGGAAAAAGGTAGACCCTTTCATTACTCCTTGTTGTTAATACTTATTGCACTAGTTGGGTGGAAAGAACCCACCGAAGCTCAGTTTGTCGAAGTAAACCCAGGCCGGCCGGAGGCATTAAGGTATGCCTCCCTCTGGCTATCCTCGAACAAGGAAACTCAGCAAATGACGAACACTGTGTTCATCTGTTATGGCATGAGTATCCACATGGAGATTCTGCGAACACCTCGGCTTACCAATGAATTATTCTCTAAATATGAGGGTGCCGCGAACTTCAGGGCTAACCTTCATCATGTGTTCATTCAAGCCCGTGCCGATCCACGACATCAATGATTTAAATTACCTTATGTCATAACAGAATTGGATATCGCGGGCATTGTTCAGCTATGGCCAGCTAAGTGGTTACAAGACGTCGGGAAAAAACCCTCTATCCATGTTCCCCTAGCTACAAATATTGGCGCAGGTACCAGTCAGGCACAGCAGAAAAACCCATTAGAAGATAGCGAAGACCTGAGTGATTCACAGATGGATGACGATGGCCAGGATGGAGACAGCGGACAGGATGAATAGGATGGATAGGATGAGGAATTGTTCAAGACCATATCAGATCTTAACCCACAAACGAAGCGCAAGTCACAAGAAGTAGCCGAGGTAACCAAGCCGCAGTCCTGCAAAAAGGAAAAAGCGTCGAAGGACAAATATATTGAGGACGTAGCCACTGTAACGCTGGATGAACTGGAGCACACTCTAGAACAGTCTACGACTACGCTTACTAAAAAATGGTCAGAATTTGCAGAATTGCATCTTGCCGGGCTCTCAGGTATCGCAAACAGGGTATCGGAGCTAAAAGAGCTAGCAGCAAAATCAGCGCACAGTACTGCGACAAGTAGTACTGCAGCACCCACGCAGCAGGATATTAAGCAATGGCCACCCAGAGATTACCACGAGCAGGTATCAAGTGCAACTCTGATACAGCCTGACACAGATTCCCGACCGCAAATAAGAATGACCGTGGGGCTCAATTATACAAAGATGTCTATGTCAGAATTACACCTCTGCCAGCTCACGATTACAAAGGAGATCCATGCCTGAAACCAATTGTCCCATACCCAATTCGAAGACACCGTCAAACAAAACAAAACCCTTGCAGCACGCCTAGAAGAAATCCAACAACAGAAGAAAGAGGCTGCACGTGCAACCACTACGCTAATGCGAGCATTGGATGAGGCATGTCGGAGTCTTTCTGACTTCGACATACAGGGAGCCGAGAAACCAGAGCAGAGAATCGCTAAGCTGAGAGACTATGCCCAGCAGTCCCGCAGCGAGGTTGAAAGGATGAAGATAGAACACCAGCACCAGATTGCAGAACTTCAACTGCACATTCCTCCTAAGACTCCACCAGAGGTCCGAGAACAGCGCCAGCAGGACATCAAGGCTTCAGCAGCAAAAATATCAGATAATACAGCCAGCATCGCCAAATTACTGGAAGACAGCATCGAAGCCTGGGTGAACTTTCAAGACCATCCAGATGTAGGTAAGATCCAAGAATCCATCAAGATACGCCAGGCCGAATTAGATGCAGTCATAATAGAAATTAAGACGCTGCCACCGATGTAGAAGATGGCTAAAGTGAAGCGTAGCAAGAAACTTCAGCAGGAAATTGAATCCTGCAGGACAAGGGTAACGCTGCTGGAGAATTCTCTCCAGCCCCTGGTGGATGAAGCATTGGAATTAAGTAATACTGTAGAAAGCCAGCTCAAAGTTTTGAAGAGCTACGACAGTTTTGCGCAGGAACAGGCTAATACAGATTCATCTTCAGTATTACAAGAGTTGGTGGAAAAGGAGAAAGCAGCTGACGACATACTACATAACCTCAACAGTCGCTTCAGCACCTTGGCACAGAAGATTTTACCACCAGAGACGTCGTAGGATGTCCCGGGATGGGCCACTAGTGAGTCTTAGGGGCCTGTTGGGACGCAGACTCCATGTTTGGTTAACTCCGCGGTTAATCAAAAAAAGTTTGTAAGCAGAGTTACGGGTCAAAACAGTCTTAGGGGTGTCGAGGAGTGTTAAAACTCCTTTTTTTTGTAATAAACCCTTGGTTGAAATCCAGGGTTTAGGGTTTTGGGTGCCCATGGTTTAAGACCATGGTTTTGTAAAAATGCGCAGTATAAATAAGCGCTTGTGTAAAGAAGATAGGTTAGGTTTTATGATGTAAGAAAGATTAAGGCGAAGTTAAGGTTGATTTTCTAAGGAAAGGTTAAGTCCCAGCTGTGTGCGTGGATGACCTCTGCAGCTGTGTGCGCAGAGGATTTTTGTAAAGAAGATTGAGGAAAGACCTGCAGCTGTGTGCGCAGGGGCCTGCTGCTGTGTGCACGGCTTTTTAAGGACTAAAGGGATCTGCAGCTAAGTGCGCAGATCGAACTGTGGTTTTGTAGCAAGTTGAATAGAACACAGTTTGTGGACATAACCCCTACACTGGGGGTGAACCACGTTATATTCGGTGTTGTGGTTTCTTGTGCTGTTTCTATTTCTATTGTATTTTATGCATTGATAACTGTATACATCTGATAAATTAGATCACTGCTAATATTTAGCTTCGTCATGAATTCCCTGTAGTGGGTTGAGCAAGTCACGACTGTTTATTTATCTGCGAAGTTGTATGTGAATGAATGGTAAAGCTTTATGGTTATTAATTAATAAGGTTATTAAAGGCTAAGGTACAGTAATCCTCCTCTATGCTTGCAGAAACCTGATTCTATGGCACCCCATAGTTGTTTTGGGTGAGACTGCAACCTGCGCGCAGGTTGTTGCCAAAAGGGCCAACACTGTGGGTCTTTTGTTGGTGCGACACTAAAGGATTAATCCCGGGTCTGCCCTATTTCCCAACAGCCACTAAGTGTAGTTATCACATGAGTTAAGAGGAATTTATTAGAAGTTCAGAGGATTTTATTAGGAATTATACTATCACACGAACTGCACTTTACTTCAACTCCCAACTGTAAAATGTAGTTTGACTAATTAACTTAACTTCTAGCTGCTAGATGGAGTTCAACTGTCACATGGACTACACATTACCATGCCGTTAACTTCACTTATCACATGAGTTATTTTTTATTTTTTATAATTGTTTATAAGGATTTTGAACGATTAATAGTTAATTTAAAAGTTAATAAAAATCTATTGTGGTTAATAAAAGAGCTCTGAATTATCCTGACTAATCCTTATGCACATTAACTAAACTCCCAGTTGGTAGGTGGAGCTCAACTGTCACATGAATTGCACAATACCATGCTACTAAGTGTAGTTATCACATGAGTTCAGAGGAATTTATTAGGAGTTCGAACTATTTTATTAGGAGTTCAACTATTATATGACTACACATTAGCTAGACTCCTAGATGCCAAATGGAGTAGGACTAAGCCGTGAGTAATTAGAGTTGAAGTTAAGCTAATAGTTGTAGAAACATTGGAGTTAAGATAATAGTTGTATCTAATAGTTAAGCTAATAAAGCTTCCGAAAGGAGTTTGAGTAAGCCTTATGCACATTAAGTGGAACCCCAATTGGTAGGTAGAGTTCGAGTGTCACATGAGTTGCACAATACCATGCTTGTAAGTGCAGTTATCACACTAGTTCAGAGGAATTTATTAAGAGTTCAAACTATTTTATTTATAATTCGACTCTTACATGACTGCACATTAGCTAGACTTCTAGATTCCAAATGCACTTGGACTAAGCCGGTAGTAATTAGAGTTGTAGTTAAGCTAATAGTTGTAAAATCATTGGAGTTAACATAATAGTTGCATATAATAGTTAAGCTAATAGTTATCCAATATAACTTTGATTAGAGTTAAGGTTAAGCTAATAGTTCTAGACACATTTGTGTTAAGCTAATAGTTGTATCTAATAATCGACGGAGTTAAGCTAGTAGTTGTATCTAATAATAGAATATTTCAAGACTAATTTAAATTTTTACAACTATCACTCACTCTACTTGTCACACATTAATTAAATTATTTTTTATTTTTTTGAAATTATTAATTATTAATTTGGGATGACACTCATATAATCAATTTAGATAGTACACTTGTCTCATTCTCGTTTAATCTTGGACGACTACGATAGAATCAATCTGGACATTACACTTGTCTCATTCTCGTCGGTAGATAAAAAAGCATAGATGGTATTCCACCCCAAAATTCTAACATATATACGCCTATCAACGTAAATACACCTATCGACATAATCATTGTAAAAAGATAAAAATACAAAAGAGACTTAATTACATGTTGAATATTTATTAAAAATTTATAATAGCCAATTTTTTTAAATTAAAAAGCATGGTATTTGATATAGTAATTAATCTTTTATGTTATAGGAATTAGTTTTCAACTTCAATAGAAAACATAGAAATTATTTTTTTAATCAAACTTTTATATTTATATATAATACATCATAGTAAAAAAATAAAAATACAAAAAAGAGTTAATTACATGTTCAATTTTCATTAAAAATTTACAATAGCCAATCTTTTTAAATTAAAAAACATGGTATTTGATATAATAGTTAGTCTTTTATCTTAATAAAAAGCATCTCATGTCTATATATATGATTGGGATTGTGATCTCCCACACAACCAAAAATCACATCATAAAAAAATTTATTTTTTATATATAATTTATATACTTAATGTATAAAAAAATTATATATATACTTAGATTTGATAAAGTGCTCTTCTTAATCTTAAAATAATTTTTAATTTTATGCATGGATAATTTTAATTGGACTCGTTACCTATATGACCACACTACTTGTGGTTAGTTCCCCATTAACTCCCACTATGGCAAAAACAATGGAACCAAACCTGAATGGAACCAATGGACAAGGTGATATGTTTATTGTTAAAGAAAAGAAATATTTCATTTAATTTTATTAGGATTAACTCCTAAGGTTTGGACTCTAGTCCTCAGCCATGCATTGTGTAACACACCTAAAAATCGTGCAAAATTTTTTTTTTATGTGTTTTCTTTACATTTACTTTAGCATAATTCTATGTTTAAATTATTGCTAGTTCTAAAATCTATTATCCTACTGCTTAGAACAAGATTTTATGATGTACAAGGTGGCCGCTTCCTTCCGGAACCTTCAGTCACACTCCTTCATGTGAAGTACTTGTTTACTTGTTTTTGCAATTAGATATTTTACTGTTAAGGCCTAGCCTTATCATATTTACACAATGTAAATAATACCTTCCCCTAAGCATGAGAGGCTTAGGGTTTGTAAAGTATGGTTCCCCATATGGTTATCTCTTACCATGAATAAAAAGAGGATTTACCTTTTTGTACATGGAATGAAACTGCATGTTTTTAACTATACTACAACTCTTTATAGATCCTACAAGTATTTGTCTTAGTGCACCTCTTTAGTTTCTTTTACGGTATGAGTGGTTACTACTTTAACTATATTGCCATGGTTCTAAATTGATATGCAAGCAACAAGGATTTTAAGGTGATTATGGTTTTAGTGTTTTATTTTTAGATCTAAATGAAACCCCTCCCAATACCTTAGCCTAACCCACGGATAAGGTATTGGTCTTTGTGTTAAACATGTTATATGACATACATTAGAAACGTATGGGTCTAGCCATGACCCACGACAAAATTAGATCCCAACCAACACTATGGAGGTTTAAAACATAAGGGTGAATGCTATACTATGGGGTTTCAACGCAAAGCTTGAGTTGGAATAACATAAGGTTGTAAAACAAATATGTATATCCGACTATAGGCTATGATTGGTTTTTAATTCATGCTCCAAGGTTTGGATTTGAAATGATTTGGTTGTAAATGATTTATGTCATGACATTTATGTTGTCCTTTGGTTGACATTAAACCTGTCTTGGCTACAATTTAGCATCGCATCCAAGACCCAGGAGGCATTATAGGATGTGATCCCTATTCTACACATGGAGGGTGATATTTTACTTAATCTTGAAAGGTTTTTTAAAAGGTCTTTACTCTGTGCTTAGCAGCATTTGGATATGCTGTGTCATTGGAGGTTGTTTGCGACCGAGATTTGCATTGTATGCACCTTGCTCTTGTTTTTCTTGTATTGAGGGCATGTGTTGTTGAACTATTATTCATTACCTAACACATATGTTTACAGAAGATCCATTATTGAAAATGAAGATATTCATAGATAAATCTAGGATTTGATCGACAAGGGTCATATTCGCCCCACCTCATCTCCTTGTCGAAGTCCATTCATATTAGTTCCAAAGAAAGATGAGAATTGGCACATGTGCATAGACTATTGGGATCTCAACAAAATTTTAGGGAAGAACAAATACCCTATTCCATGGATTGATGAACTCATTGACAATCTGAAAGGTGCTAAGTTCTTTACGAAATTCGACCTCAAGTTGGGATACCACCAGATTCCAATCGATTCCACTGATGTATGGAAAACGAATTTCAAAACCAAGGATGGATTGTTTGAATGGTTAGTCATTTGTTTCCTCTTAACCAATGAACCTGCAACCTTCATGAGATATATGGATGACCTTCTACGACCTTTCATTGGTAAATGTGTCATTTTCTTTCTCGACGATATCTTGATTTTTAGTCCATCATGGGAAGAACATGTCCAACAACTTCAACAATTTTTCAACACTCTCCATAAACATCGGCTATATCTAAACATTGACAAATTCTCATTTGCAATGATGAGCATCAAATATTTGGGGTATGTAATTGACTTTGTAGGAATTTATGTCGAACCAGAAAAAGTACAAATCCTCAAAGATTGGCCCATTCCTCAAAACATTTATGAACTAAGAATTTTTCTTAGTTTGGAGAATTTCTATCAACGATTCATGGTTGGATTTTGCCACATCGCATGGCCTTTGAATTGGTTGGCAAAAGGAAAAGGGAAAGATGTATTCAAATGGAAACTGACACAACAACAAGCTTTTGAGAAAATAAAAAACACTTCCTTTGTACTGCACGAGTACTTGTGTAACCTTATCTGCATTAGCCCTTTGAGATTGAGACAGATGCATCGGACTATGCCCTTGGCGCAGTGATCACTCAGTCAGGTGACCTAGTCGTGTTTCATTTCGAGACTTTCAGGGATCCAATCATAAGATACTTGACATATGAAAAATAATTGTACACCATTGTGAAAGTTCTTAAGAAATGGAGACACTACATTCTTGGCAAGGAAACATTCATCCTCACTAACCATAAACCTTTTCATTTTGCTTCGACTCAGTTGAAACTATAGACAACCCAAAAAATCTAGTGGATTAATTACCTACAACAATTTTATTTAGTAAATAAGTATCACAAAGGAAAATAAAATTACACAGCCGATTGTCTTAGAAGACCACCCATTACTCTAGTTCCTACATTAATGAGTAAGCAGGGTTATGACACCACTACTTGGCCACAATTGTATTCAGTATACTGCAATTTTTCTACAATCTATTGATGGCTTCAAACTAACAAGTTGTCGACTTGCAACTACTTCCTCAATTACACCTTGCTATACAAGCTTGGATGACTTTGTGTAATGACCATTGAGCACTGAAAAAATCCCATTTGGACCGCACACTACAGCAAGACTGCAGGACATTTTGGAGTCACAAAAACACTTGTTATCCTCAAAAGGTATCTTTACTAGCCTTCACTGAAATATTATGTCAACAAGTACATTCATATGTGTGTGTTTTATGCCATTGCTAAGCCATCTAATAGATGACAAGGACTACATACACCCATTCTAGTTCCTAGTCGACCATTGGAATCTATTTCTATGGACTACTTAATAGGATATTCTACTACAAAACATCAGCATGACATAATACTAGTAGTAGTCGACATATTTTCCAAGATGGATATACTAATACTATCCAAGAAGACTAAGACAACATAGAAGACTGCTCAACTCTTCTTTCAACATGTGTGGAAACATTATGGCCTCCCAATGACCATTATTTTCAATAAAGAAGATAAATTTGTCAACAACTTTTGGCAAACTCTCTGGAAACCCTCCTTGTCAACATCCTTCCTTCCGCAAATCAACATAAGTTGTAAATTTCTTAGTTATACAATTGCTTCACATGTACAACCAAAAGCATCGTTGAACATGGGATGACATCCTTCCATACATACAACACAACTACAATCGTGCTCAACACAACTCTACATGCAATATTCCATTTGAGATCTATTACAGATTTCAACCCTTAGTGCTTATGGAATTAATCAGTTCCTCGACACAGTCGAATGATACTGACTTCGAAGGACGAGAAGTGGAGAAAGCATTGAAATTCAAAGATCTAATCTACAATATCCAGAAGCAAGCATAGGATATGTTGCAACAATCAAATTCAAAATCTAAGGCTCAACATGACAAGCATCATATTCCTCATTCATTCCGAATTGGGGCTCAGATTTGGTTACATATAAAGTAGTGCTTCACAGGTCCATATAGAAATATGAAACGTTTACTATATGGTACATAAAGTATCCTTAAACATATTGGAGAAAACAAATTTTATCTCGATGTTTCTTCATTCCTTGTCCTACATCCATTTTTCAATGTAGATCTGCTTCGACCATACCATGCACCACTATTGGAACATAATGACTTGGAAACAACATAACCATAAGACATCCATCCAAATGTTCAGGAACATCTTATTTACAACACCATTGTGGTATGACACATACTCCTTACAAGTACAAACTCCATTCCCTCGTTTCAAGTGGCTAAGGCTGGATAAATCCCCTCTCAAGGAAAATGGTACTCTGCTAATCAAGTTGCCAACAAGCTTCCTCAGCTAAATGAATACACAATCGCGACCATTATTTATTAATGAAGGAGAAATGATCCAAGCAGCATTTGATAGGTTCTCCTTCGACAAGCTCACCCTTGATGGGCTCACCTTTGACAAGTTCACCTTCAAAAGGTATGCCTTATGTTCATCCAAAAGTTTTTCCTTCAAGAGGTTCACCTCGATAAACAACATACCAACATGCGTTGCGACGATTGAACTTTTGTCCGTTATAACTTCTTGTAATTGAATGTAGAGGGTAGTCACTAAAATGTCTTAGCCTCCCATATAATAATGTACATTATTGTAATATAGGATCTTTCTAGTCATCATCTAATTCCTACATCTTTCATGGAGCAGAAGTAATAAATTGGTTCAAATTCTTGCATATTGTCTATGTGTATATTTTGTTTCAACCTAGTGTGTTTCCTTCTTTGTTGTTCCTTTTTATATGCTTCCACAATAACAGTGATGGACTCATTTAGTTGAATTTTGTCCCCAACATGCACTTGGGAACGACCTAGATTACCAGCTAGATTAATGCTTACAACAAAAACACACATGAACAAACACATACTTGAGGCTTGAGTGTCTTTAATTGATAATGGACCTTTCTTATCTGTAGGCTCCATGCTAATGATGGGGGACTGGGTAGTTATCATAAGCCCTAAATTTTAAGAGATATCCTTTTGAAATTGAGTCTATATAAAACCTCAAGAACATACTAGCCATTGGGTGGAGATACTATGGAATTAGCAGAGACACACTCTCTATTTACAACTTAAAACTAGTTCCATATCACAGTTTGTCAGGTTTGAGAATTCATCATTTTCTTTTAAGCTTTGGATTCTTTTTTAATTGTGTCAGGACTTATGTGGAGATTACTGTAATGGAGGATCACCATGCACTTGCACATCCAAGGACTCTACCTTTTTTTAAACCTTGACATTCTTTTGTAAATAAATAAAGATATTTTGAAATTTTTTCCTATGTAAGTATGTTCCTATTTATACATTCACCAATTCATCTGCTTGGAAATGTCTCTCCACTCTATGTTGATTTGCAAATTGTTTTTTTTCAATTTGGGAAACCTGCAAATTATCTTTCAAAATATTCAAATTATGTTGACTTTCTTCAATCCAATCCTTAGCTTTTGGAGATTTACTATCAGCAAAGATGTGGTTAGTAAAAGTAGATGCATCATAAGCATAAAATTATTTGAAATGAGCCATTCCAATAGACATATGACAATTATTTTTATACCAAAAATCACCCAAATGCAACCATTTGATCCATGCCTTTTGCTTCTCACTAACATAGTTTCTCAAGTATCCCTCAAACCATTGATTAACCATAACTATTTGGCCATAATTTTGTGGATGGTATGTTGTGCTATGAGTCAAGTTTTTTCCCACCATTTTCCAGAGTTCTTTCCAAATGAACTAAAAAAATGTTATCTCTATCACTAACACGACTCTAGGGAGATTCATGCAATTTGAAAACATCTCCAAAGAATAACTAAACCACTTGTGAAGAAGTAAAGTATGTAGTAATAGAAAACAAATGAAAAAATTAGTGAGTCTATAGACCATTGCAAATATGCAATCCTGACCAAGTACTTTTGGTAAACCAGTGATGGAATCCATGGAAATGATTTCCCATTTTTGTAGCTGGATGATTGTGCTCTACTTTGTTTTTCTTACAACTCGGGACTTCATTCACATATTTCACAACATCAATCTTTAACCCTTGTCAAGAGAATCTTTCTGTCAAAATTTTATATGTTTTAAAGGAGATTCATGATCACTATTCAAAACTTTTTGATTCAACCTCAAACCAAGGAACAAATATATTTTGTATTAGTAGTATATCATTCCATCCAAAACCTTATACCTATCAGCATTGCTAGTCCCATCAAAACTTTAACAAGAAAACCTATCATTGTCATATTCTACTTCAAATATAGCTTTCCAGCCTTCTGCAACATCCATTAGGGAGGTAGAGGGTATTGTAGATAAGGCATATACTACCACATTACTCTTTCCTTTTACATATTCAATATTAAAATCAAATCCTCGAACCTTACTTATCCACTTTTGTTTCCTTTCATTTATATTCTTTTGAATGAGGAAGTATCTTAGTCTATTATCGTAAGTTTTGACCACAAAATTGTTCCCCACCAAGTATTGTTTGAACTTTATCAAAACATGCATGATGGATATCACTTGTTTGTCATAAATAGAGTAAATATTCTCATGTGGATGTATATTCCTACACTATAAATATATTTGGTTTTGTCCTTTCTTTAGGGTTTCTCCAATGTCTTCCCTTGATGCATCACATTCCAAGGAAAATGGTTTATAAAAAAAAGGTAATACACAAATGCAACAAATACTAATTACCTATTTAATTATTTTGAAATAATTTTCATCCTCTTTATTACATGGGAAAGCACCTTTATTTGACAAATAAGTGATACATGAAGTTAGTTGGGAGAATCTCGTCACAAACATCTAAATAGTAGGTACAAATCCTAATCAATCTGCTCAATTTAGTGATATTTTTGGCACCCGGCCATTCAATAATGGATTTTATTTTATCCAATTTCATATTCACACAATATTGACCAATAATGTTCCCAATATACAAAATATCTGTCAAACCAAAATCACATTTTGACATCTTAGAAAACAAATATTGGTCATGTGGAATTTTCAATACAACTTCTAGACGATTGTAGTGTTCATCCCATGTCTTACTATAAACAAGAACATCATCAATGAAAAATGGAACACACTTACAAAGTGTCTTATTCAAGATATTGTTCATTCATGATTGAAATGTGGCAGCAACATTTGTTTTTAAATGTACAACCTCGGGAGTCATTCTCCATGAGACTTGTACTGTACCAAGTCTAAAACTTATCTTGTATTAAGTAAAAAACCTCTTGATGAGACTTGTGTTGTATGAATTATGGAACTTATGTTGCATTAAGTTTAGAAACCTCTACATGATACGTGTGTTGTATCAAGTCTGAAGCTGATGTTGTATTAAGTTCATAAAATTATGTTGTATTAAGAGATTATATTGTATCAAGATAAGATGTTGAGGTCATGAGAGATGCATGTACTATGATATTGTATTGTATTAAGATTAGGATATTTTGTTGTATCAATATCAAGACCCCGTGTTGTATTAAGGTTAGAGACTTGTGTCGTATCAAGTCTGTAACTTATGTTTTATTAAGTTCATGAGTCTTGTGTTGTATCAATACTAGTCTTGTATCAAGACCATATGAATTTTTTTTGTATCAAGTCTTGAGGATTATCATGTGATGTACGGATGGTCATGGTCAATAGGTGCTATAAGTATCCTTTAGGGATTAGATACCCCTAGAGTTATTTTATTTAAAATATGACTATATGGCCCGGGGTAATACACATGATCGTAGGTTCAAAACAATTCTTCCGATTATTATACGCTAAAGATGAGTAATTAATTAAACACTGATGGACCATGCATAATTAATTTATGATAAATTATATTAGCACAAAGATAGAGTAACTATTTGAATTTCCTATGTCATACCTCTAGTGAACTCGAATTGCAAAGATACCAGTTAAGTCTAAATTGTGGAAAACAAGTTTTGGTTAATTAAGGAATCTACTCCTTCATTTATGAAAAGTGTCTATAGAATATGACATTGATTGTGAAGTGCTAAATACATCTAGTTAAAATACTAACTAATGATCAGTAAATTACCTAATCAGTTCACATCAATATCAATTTAGTTAAATTCATTTTAGTTTAGTTCAATTCATTTCATTTAAGTTCAATTTTAGTTCAGTTTTGTTGAATCAGTTAATATTTAGTTAGAGGAAGTTAACAACAATGAATTAATGAAGGGAGCATATCTTCAGTATAGGAGATAAATATGAGCTGACAACTTGGAACCAAGTCAAGGAAGAAGAAATATGTAATGTGTGGATAGTAGAGACAATGTTCATAGTGTTCACAGTGCCCAAAGTCTTGCAACTATTCTCTACCTTTTGTTGTATCACTGAATAAGATTGTTATTTGAGTTTTATGCACATAGAAAGGCTATGATAGTATTCCAAGTGATCTATATTCTCTAGTGTTTCTTAGATATAGCTTATCAAGAGATATGAAAGTGTTGTAAAATCACTGTCTTCCATTTTCTATCATACTCAAAGGATTGTTTGTTGTGTTTTTCATCCATCAAATTTTGAGTTTTTTCCCAAGTTACACCATGTGTCTTATGGATTCAATAATTTGTTTTATTCAATTGTTTAAGAGATATACATCCATTGTATTTGTTGATAAAATGTTTTAAAGTTCAATTATCTTCATGTTTTTCTCAAACATTCACATTTGTCAATCCAAAAGGCATGTCAAGGAACTCAAAGTGACCATCATGACATATGCTGGCAGCCTTTGGTATTTCTTCCTCCCTCGGTCAAATTTGATGATAACCAGATCTAAGGTCAATATTTGAGAATATATTTGATACATGGATCTCATTCAAGGCTCTAAAATCAATGGACATTTTTAAGGTTCATTTGTTTTCTTCACCATAACAATTGAAGAAGCATAAGGGATTGAACTAGGCCTTATGCGACCCAATTCCAAGAGTTTTTTAATAGCTTCCTCAATCTCATCTCAAATCATTTCGGGGTATCTAGGGGGATTCATTTTCATAGGTTGGGTCCCTATATATAATTCAATGGCATGATCCACCCCTCTCATAGGTGGCCTTCCTAGAGGAAGGTCTCCAAAACCCTTCTCATACTTACTGAACAACTATTCTATCTCGTTTGGATGTTTGAAAATATTCAAGTGAGAATTGTAAGAGGTGATCAAACATACACCATGAAATTCTATGTCCCCATGCCTCAAGGTATACCTCATACTGTGAGAGGACACCACTTGGTTAGGGTAAGTTTAGATTCCTGTCAAGAAGATGGGTTTCCCTTCAAATTATTTGCAACCCATTTCAAGGAATTTATAGTTGTTTGTATGATCTACTGTAGAATATAACCATTGGGATCCCAAGGACACATTTGTATCATCCATATTCACTACATAGAAACTATCAGTAACGTTGGTCACTCTATATGCTAGTTAATCAAAACCATCAAGCACAATGCTCAATAAAAATTTTCAACCCAGGGAAGTCTTTTTATTTCAAAGATAATTCACACTGTGTGTGAGTAAACACTAAGTAGTTTATGAAATGAATAAACTGTCCTACATATCTATTTACTCAAACTCCTCCCATAATTAAACTGATCTAAACTACCTATCTAAGAATTCAAAAATGCAATCACTTCCTACAACTTCAATCCAACAATGAATGATTCATGAAATAAATATCTATTCTTACTTTTGCATAAAGTTAAATCCTAATTTACCAGACTGTATGCAAATTCATTGTGACTATTTTAATCCAGCTTTAATGTCAGAATAAGAAATAACAGGAATTAAATCACACAACTCTAAGCTATAGTATACCTGAATTAGAAAACCTGAGAAAGAAAAGTAACTGGAAGGATATACGGAAGAGCTTGACTGTTGCATCTAGCACACACATGCATAAAGGAAATTAACCTACATAGTTGACTGTCACAGCACACTGTTGTAGCTTATAGGAAATGCAAGTACTAAATATTCAAGGAAACATAATGATTGAGCATTACTATAGCAACTACTCAAAAATATGCATCTAATGTAACTTCCACACCACACAATCAATTAACAAAATATCTAATTAATTCAGTGATCTCTGAGGGAATGTGGGCCTAGCTTTCAAACAAAGATGCTAGAACTAACACAAGTTAAAGCATAGAGATCTGAAGAATCCTTCTCCTTATATTAAAATGGTGGATTGAAAGTAGAGTCCCTGTTACAACTCACATAGAAAAATATGATATTTTCCAACCCCTGGTGCCGAATGATTCCCACTACTTATACATCAACAATCGTAACCCTCACCCACTAATATTGGGTATCCATGAAGATATATGATCTTGAGTCGTCCCTGTTACATGCGGTGTTACAGCTGTCGGTGGAATTAAACAAAAAAATGGAATACATGAAATTTTATTTCCTGATCCAGTAAATGAAGAACAGAACCAATTCAAGAGATTCCCTTACGATTGCAGCTAACTTTAAGCAATGGTGTGCTATTGCAGCTAAGTCTATTGTATCCCGTATGGAATGATGACCCTTGGTTGGATCTAAGTGTAGAAATGGAACTGGTAGGTCATAGCTGGAAGTGAATGCTCATCTCCTCTTTGGACCACTTAAACTATTACACATGTATTCTCTCACAGCTTGCACTATCTTTGTAAAATCATAATGTGTTAGCATAATTCAAGAAGCAAAGTCCTAATTATAGAAATCATAATCATTAATAAGATGAAACAATAATTAATCATGCCTGTGAATATTCATGGTTGAAGTGAGGAAAGAATGTTTGTTTGGTGCACAAAATGGTGAAAGGCAAGATAAACGGGGCATAATGGATGTGGTTAAAAAATGGCATTTTGGGACCCAACATCTGCCCCCAACTGCTCTGTTGCATGTCCTCATGTAACAACCTCCACTAGTCTAAATCATAGTTTGCAACTGTACCTAGATCATGGAAAGATGAAAAGTTGTAAGAGGATTCAGGTGATTCCCTCCCATCTAAATATCCATTATGGGGAACCCAATATTTCCAACACTTCCTTTTCTCTACTTTTTTGAATAAAAATTATTCCCTATATGGTTTTTCTAGCCACCAAATAAGTGGGAATTTTAATTTAAGTCCCAACCAGTTAGCTCCACATTTCCTCATACAGTCGACATACCCATCTAGCCTAGGGAGATCCTGTTCAAAATTCTTAAAGCAATAAGGGTCCCTTTTCTTAACTAATGAAGGGGAAGCCTACCATCTATGCTTACTGCCCTTCAAATCTAAATGTTTCTTCCTGTAAATATGGCTAACACAAGTGGAAAGGACTTTCTCTTGAAACTCGACCAGCAGCTGAGTCTATATGGGAGATTTAATCCTTTGTTCTTGATGATTATGAATATGGTGAGGGGATTGAGGATCACACCAAATCTAGAGATTAGAATGAGCCTCATTTTGAGAAATTATCAAAATGAATCCTCCAATTGCACATGGTTGTTGACAAAAGAAAAAAAATCCATTAGCTGGACATCACCTAGGTGAGGAGAAGGATTTGAATATCAGTCCAAGGGGTAAGCCATTTCATGTAAATAAAGCTAACATATAATATTCTGCTCGATGAAACTACTTTTCACAAAATTCTCCAAAAACTGGTCAGAAGATGATACTTCATAAGGTCTCCCTTCTATTAAATCCTCAAACTTAAACCAAGTGAACTGTTCATATAAAAATATAGGATAAGAGTGAGAGGAATCCTTGGAGCTCATCATTTCGTGGGAGAAAATGTACAGGTGGTATCCTTGGACTTGAACTTCTTCAACTCCTTCAATTGTTTATGTACTTGTTCCCAATGGAAATTATGGAATGTTAGCTCTTCTACCCATATTTCCCTCAATTCAATTATAATCTTCCTATGCTGAACACGGGGAATCATTCCTTTCTGATACCTTTCCACCTCACTTTTCCATTTCTTTATTTCTATATTCAGCAGTGATAGTTCTTCTATTAGACCTTGAATCATTCCCTCTCCTGTGTCCTTTTTCTCATCATAATCTAAATTGATAAAGTCTTGGGAAGATTGCATCCATACCTTATTACCCAATGTTTAAACCTGATTGTTCTGAATCTAAAGTGAAACAACTTCCTCTTCTACCAGTGGCACAATAACTTCTTCCTGCAAATGTAATCCTACAATCAATCCAGAGGATGTTGGCTCTTATGTGACAACAAATTCTTCCTGAAGCCCGTTTTTGTCAAATCCAGCAGCCAATGGTGAAGATCTTGGTTATTGTACTGTGACAACATCTTCCTGTGCTCTAATCTTTGCCTCTTCTTGATACTCGACTGCAACTTCTTGATTCTTAGCTGTGGCTTCAACATGGATCTACAGAGATGTTGGTTCTTGTGTAGCATCTTCTTTCTCTCCCAGTTCCTCTGGCTGCTTGGGTTTCTCTTGAGTTACTTCCATATCCCATGAAAGATGAGACCGGTCCTCGAGTATCTCAGTGTCCCGAGATAGATGAGATCGGTCCCCAAATGCTTCAGTGTCCTGTGATGGCTTGGACTGCATCTGTTCATCTTCTCGTAGCTCCAAATCAAGGATTATGTCCACCTCAAGGTCAATTGTCCCTAGTTATATGGGAGTCTCAACAAGGTTTCCTGAGGATGTTGGTTCTTGTGTAACAACATCCTCATCAACTTCGACTTTTTTTCTGTTGCTAAATTTATCCCTCCACAAGTTTGGTGTCTTGAGATTGTTCTAGGGTCATAGTAAAAACTCCTAAGTTCAGGTCAGGGATTGTCTTGACCTTTGACTCACTTACTTCCAATTAAGTAGCAGCTTCAACAAACAATTCAAGGGTTGTTGGTTCTTGTGTAACAACACCATGTGGATGAGACTTTCATTCATCACATTCCCTTACCTCTACATTAGGGATCATTTCCACTTCTAATTATTTTTCATCACTCAATTCCCCTGTAGATGTTCCTTTCTCTTCTCCAAATTTTTTTGTGTGTTTTTGTGCCACAAATTCATGCACTGTGATTTTGTATCCTCATGGACTAAAAATTTCTCCACACTAAGGGAAAACTACATTTTCCAATTCTTCACCTTCCTCAACTGGAAGTGATCCTTTGACCTGATCTGCAGCTTCTACCAATTTGTGCAATCTCCTTTCCACATGTTTCTTGCATGTTTCCTTCCATTTTTCCACTTCCTTTCAGAGCTTTTGCACCTCTTCCTTCAATAAATCATTTTCAAACAAAAGTCCCTCAATTTGAGGTTCCTCTTCAACAGGTTCTTGTGGGGAAGAATTTGTCTTGGGTCTCAAGATGGAAACTTCAATGTTTTCTTTGATGTTGCCCCATTTTTCCTGTGCTTCTTATACTATTGCAATATATCTTCTTCTCCTTATTCTTACTAGCTGTGATTCCTGTACCTCCTCTTTTGATCTTCTTCTCTTCCTTTTTGGTAGAGGGGCTTCCAATTCTGTAGTTGATGTAGAAGGAATGTCTCTTATTTCAAAATTTTCTCTCATCTATTCCATCTCTATTTCCTCCTCAATAAGACTTCCCATCCATTCTGGAGAGTATTTTATGGTGAGAACCTCTACATCTCCTTCTATCATCATAGCTCCTACAGCTTTAGCTTCAACTGTCGCAGCATCCAATGCTGCTCCAACTTCAACTTCTACTGTTGGAGCTCCCAATTTATCTATAACCTATGTATGTTTTGTTGTTGCTACATCCTCACCTGATTCTTTGTAATTCCCCCTTTTTTGAATTTCATTAAAATGCCCACTTTTCCAAATTTTTCACAATTTTGACCTTAACTAGTTTTGATGTCTAGACCTCCAAATTGACCCAAATGCTTCCAAATTTTATCTGAAGGAACATGAATGATAATATAACTTAAATATAATGATAATGTATGTTTTTTTACATCCCAATTACCTCTTCAAACTTGTTTAATGTTCTTTTCAAAGTAGGAGTCTTTACTAGCAATTTGGGGCTCCAATTCCCCCTGGGTAATTGCCAGAAATGGCTTCACAAATGATCCCAAAGTCACTTGAATTTATGAAAAGAGGCTGGTTATGTGTAAGGGACATTTTCAAAGTCTCATATGCATCATTTTTCAATTTATACAGTCTTTTATAACTCTTTCCAAAACAACTCCCATGTCACAATTTAGACCCTTGGGGAAAGTGCACCAAATCTTCTCCCAATGCAATAAAAATGAGTAAAATGGATTCCAATGCTTAAGTAATTAACATTAGAATTTAAATACACATTAATTATATTCCATACATCATACATTTATCAGATATCCATTCCCCCATTCGAAATAATAAGCATTACCATGGCATATAACAAGATGGAGTGGAAATGGTCATTGTTTGCTCATTAAAAGTCATTTTGACATACAAATATTGGGAATTTCGAATTGAAACTTTTTAATAATAAATAAAATATAATATTTAACTAATTACAATCATAAATGGACAATAAAATTCTCTCCCAATTTGAAATCATCAGCATTACAATGGTTCACAACAAGATAGTGGGGAAATATCACTATTTCTTCATTGTTCAACATTTTTACATGAATTATTGTGGGTATTTAGAAATGAGAGTGTTTTTAACATGAAATACAGAGAATATAAATTATCACATAATATAATTGGCATTATAATCTTCCCCAAAGAGATCAATATCTCACCCAAAGCGCAATCCCTCCATTAGCATGAATATGGTGTGAAAACTGGAAATAGTTGAGAGAGAGTGATGCAATAGAAGAATCCACATGCTTTCCTGTATAATACACCTACAAATAATACTACATTAAATCTCCATGAAATACCTAAGTGGCCTTTCATAACACCAACTAGGATGGGAATCTTTCACCCTTGAAATTGGCTTAAGCAAGAAAACTAGTCATCCATTAGCTCTCACAATTCACAAATGAAAATTTCACAAATGAGAAAGTATTATTATAATGGATTATCCATGTATTTTTTAAACATTATTAAACTTCTAACGTTCCACATCCAAGTCGAATTTGTGTGGCTGCTCATGCTATGCCATGTGGCCTCTCTCTTCACCTTCCCTCTTCTCCCAAATTTGAGTAGGAGCCTATTGGCCTTCTCCAACTCCTAAATTCGACCTCAAAGATGATCTATTCAGTCCTAACATGTCAGCATGTCAGTATTTCATCATTCATATCTGAATTGTGTCATAACTATCATAGAATCTCCATCATTGGTGTCATAGATGTCATAAATGTCAGGGGAATCTAGCCAAGTGTCCATGAAACTCCCATTTGGCTCTTCCTCTCCCATGTAAGTTACAATTCATCCAAAATTTTACCTATGAAGTATATGGGAAATTATATTAGCCTTATAATCCATCCAAAAACACTAGTCTTCCCATATATTCGAATTTACAAGAGAAAGATACCATTTAACATAGGAATTCTAGCTAGTGTGGTCCCCATAGTCTCCATATGTCTTCATGCTCCATTGCCACTTCCATTTTATCTTGTATTTATTTAATAATATAAATTATTAAATATTTATCCTCTTCTAACGTCTAAACATCATTTATTATGCCCCTTATTCCAAATATCAAAGCTTCCACCCCCAACCTAGGAAACTAGTGATTTTCCTCTTTGGCAATTATTTGACTTTTAGCATCCCTTTGACAACTTTCATGAACATGGAAAATGTGATTTGGCCATTGTGACCTAATGAAAAATTTGGAACATTAAAAATCCTCCCTTCCCAATATTTCTTGTCCTCAAGCAATTTTAGACATGGCTGTTGAAGAATCTACTTTATGTATGATTCTTTGAAGTTCCCACTGAGCTACCCACCTTGAGTCTTTGAGATTCTATGAAGATTTTTTAGAGGAACCACCATGATTTCTACTGCACTACTCTGATTAACATCACCTTATTAAATGGGGAATCCATCTCCTGTACTTCTTGTTTCCCAAAGAATTTGAAATCAATGGGACTAAAAACTATCCCAAGCTCCCATTGCTTGCATTACACTCCAACAATTAAGAGTGCTCTCCAACCCATACCATTTGGAAAGAGGATTCCTGGATCCCATTTTCTTATATGCATTCTTCCAAACATCATGAGTGCATAATATATATCATCAAATTATATAACAACATAATAAGAATTTACATCAAGGAAGTGTCTCACCAAGAAATCATGAAAGTGCTTATACATCCCAGTGAGTAGACTACCATTTGCCAAGTGCATACATGCTTCAAGTGACCAGTCAAATCTGCTCCAATGACATAGGTGAGGATCCCATGTCCTATAATGCTGCTCCCAAATAATTTAATATGCATCAAAATAATAATCAGCCATTTTTTCTTTCATCCAAGAAGTGAATGAAGAACCTCCACCAAAACATGAACCAAATAAGGAGCAATTAAAACACGAAGACTTCAAGTGTCTCAAAGAAGTCTCATCAATACACCCATGAATATGTATATTGTCATGAAATAACAGAGGATGTTGCTGCCAATAATAATTTTCCTCAACAATATCCCTCTTCACCTGAGTGTTGGATGAAGTTCCTCCAACATCAAATGAACCAAGTGTTGAGCAAGAAAAACCATGAGTCTTCAAGTGACTCAAATGAACATCATAGGTGCACCCATGTAGATGTGTATAATCATAATGTAAACAAGGTTGCTGATGCAAATGTAAACAATATTGTTCTCTAATAATTCCATCAGAAAAAGGAGTTGTAGCCACACGGAATGAGAAAATAGGAAGGATTTTACAAAGTTGCAGCTGCGTGGAATGGGAAAATGGGTATGTTTTTACAGAATTGTAGGTGCATGGGACTGTTCATTATTCAAATTATTTTCTTCTTGAAGGAGATTTGTCTAAAATAGGAAATTGAAATAGGGGCTCATGGTCAGTAGGCCCATTCATGACCATTTCTCCTTAAGTAAATTCCTGCATAGATTCTTCAAAGAAAACCGATCAAGCGTAAAGGAAAACAAAACAAAAAGAAATGAAAAAAAGAAAACATCAATTTATTTATGTACAAAATTTATTTTCTATAGACATAATAGTGACTTTCTAAAGGTTAAAAGGGGTAGAGAAATATTCCTACCTTTGTGCTAACTAGTATCCCGGATCAGCTGCAACCTGTGAAATAAACACATCTCTTGCGATTGGCTTGTGGTACAGTTGTAGCCTGTGACCATTAGCAAATAATGGTGTATAGTTTTCATCGATGGTGACTAGGAGGACTATACCATTATCAAATACTCTATATATCTAATATGGATCCAACCACCTTGTGTGCAACTTACTTTTGAAGTCCCTTTTGAATCTTGAATCATATAATAATTCCTAGACTCCTTCACGGAAGAATTTATTCTTGATCAACCGATTGTGCCAGTTGGATCACTGTTGCTGAATAAATGCTGTTTGATCCACTACATCTATATGTTTTTTGTCATGTTCATTTAATTGATTCATTCTGCTCCTTTGGGCTTATATTACATCCAACTTTACATCCATGGTCATCCTCAAAGTATTTATTTCTAATTCAATAGGGAAGACAACACTCTTACCATACACAAATTCATAGGGGGAGAAACCTATAGTACTGCACCAAGTAGTGTGATATGCCCCAATGCTTTAGGAAGACTATCAACCCAGTCTCTAAGATGGCTTCTGACTATTTTAGTAAGGAAATCCTGAATAAATTTATTGATACTTTCCACCTTGCCATTGGCCTGTGGATGGCAAGGCAAAGTTATCCTATGCTGAATATGGTACTTTTGTAGCAAAGCTTCAAATTTGTGTGACACAAAATCTGCTCCTCCATCCGTGATTATTTCCTTGTTTACTCCAAAACAAGGGAATATTTCTTTGTATAGGAATTCTATTACAGCTTGGTCATTGACTTTCACCAAAGCCACATCCTCCACCCATTTTGTCATGTAGTTGGTGCAAACTAAAATGTATGATTTCTACTTCAAGGAAGGGTTGATAGGCCCAACAAAATATAAGGCCCATCTGTCAAAGGGTTCAATCACCAACTATGGTTTGAGAGGCATCTTATCCAATTTGTTAGGTTGGCCTGTTCTGTGACAACTTTCACAATCCTGGACATACTTCTTCGCATCTCAAAAAAATGTTGGCCAATAATAGACTATTCTTAACACCTTATGACGTGTCCATTTATCTACAAAATTTCCTCCACATGGCTCATCATGACAGGAATTCAAGATATGGAAGATTTCATCCTCCCTTACACATCTTCTGATCTCAATATCAGGGCCTATGTAGAAAATATGACCATCTATCTAGCAATACCTAGCACTCTATTGGATAATGTGCTGGAATCTTTCCTGCAACCAAGTAGTTAGAAACATCTTCATACCAAGGGGAATGAGCTGAAACTGCAAATAAATGTTCATCTAGGAAAGAATCTTCAACTAGTATGCTGTCATCACTATTAGTAAAATGAGATAAAAAATTAGCGACACCATTTTATCTCCTGGGTCTATCAATAATGGTAATATCGAATTCCTGTAACAATAACAACCATCTCGTTATCCTATCATTTGTAACTAGTTTGTTCATTAAATACTTGATGGCTGAGTGGTCAGTGTGTACAAAGGTGGGATATGCAGTGATGTAGTTCCTACATTTGTTAATGGAGTAGACAATGCCTAAAAATACTTCTCTGTAATAGTGTAATTGAGTTCAGTAGGGGCCAATTTTTACTGATGTAGTAAGATGCATATGGTGCTTTACCATTTTGTTGTCCCAACACTACTCCAATGGTAGTGTCAGATGCATTTGAAGAAAGGTGAAAATGCAAAGCCCAATTTTCCCCCCTTAATACAGGATTTGTAGACAGCCTCTTTTGAAGTTCAGTGAACATTGTATGGCATGCATCATTCCAAATAAAATGTACATCCTTCATGAATAAGGTAAATAAAGGAGAAGCTATTTTGGAAAAAAATTCTATGAAGCTTCTATAATAACCAGCATGCCCTAAAAAACTATGTAGCTCTTTCTATGTTCCTGGAGTGGGTATATTTTCATTTACCCTAATTTTGGATGGATCTACCTGGATACCATCAACAGAGATAAAGTTCCCTAGCACTACACTCTTGCTCATCATCATATGGAACTTTTCAATGCTCAAAGATAGTTGGGTTTGCTCATGGTGCATTAAAACCTTCTCTAAGTTTTTCAGTGCCTCCTCAAACTCACTTCCATACAGGGTAAAGTTATCCATGAAAATATTATTACTATCATTGACCATCTTTGAAAATATGCACAGCTCTCTGAAAGGTGGTTAGTGCGTTGCAAAAACCGAAGGGGAGTACCCTTTATGTAAAGGTACCCTAGGGACAGGTGAAAGTGGTCTTGTCTTGGTCCTTAGGAGCAATATGGATTTGATTGTACCCGCTAAACCCATCCAAAAAGGAGAATAACATCTTCCTAGACATGGTATCAAGTACCTAATCAATGAAAGGCAGAGTAAAGTGGTCTTTTTGCATTGCCTTGTTTAAATATCTATAATATACACAGACTATCCATTTCCCATTCTTTTTGGGTACTATCACGAGTGGAGAAACCCACTCAATGTTTGGGATCAGGTATATAAACCCTACTTCCAAGATTTTTTGAATTTCCTCCTTCACTATGTCCCTAATGTTGGGGATCATCCTTCATTGTGGCTAGCACAAAGGCCAGGAATCACTCTTGATGTAAATGTGGTGGGTGCATAGATTAGAAGGGATACCCTTTATATCTGTGTACTCCCAGGAAAATGACCCGTTATGATTTTTCAAGATAGTGATCAAGCGTTCATGTTCATCAGGAGTAATATTGGGATTGATGTTCAATGTTTTTCCCAGCTCTATCTAAACCGGAACACTTTTCAAATTTTTCAGTAGTGGAATTATGTGGGTTTCACTAACTATTGTATCCTCTATGAGGTTTTCTTGCTCTTCTTCACCTAGAGTACTGTTTAAGATCTGATAAACTTGTTTGTTGATAGAATTGGGCTCACACATCGAACTATTAGTGGAATCATCTTATGTTTCATCCTTGAAGGTCAATTCCTTCCCTATTGTTAACAGTGGTTGAACACCCTTCTCTTCATCTAGCTCCATCCATAATGGAATTTATTATTCTAGACTAGGTCGAGTTGGAGGATACAAGGCAAGGTTTTTTGTTTCGGTCCCATCTTAGATGGTCATAGACCATGACCGATAGCTGATACAAGAATATGATTTGGCTAACTAGGGTCTACCTAAGATCAGCGGGCGTCCCCCTAGCTGTGACTTGGGTTGTAAAAAAAAAAGTCAGCAATGTATTCCCATGAGTCAAATGAGACGACAAGGTCATCCAATCTTCCCTCAGGTTTGATAGTAGACCTATGATCTAGTTCTCAAATGGTAGGGGTTGGTCAAAGATTAGTGAGCCCAAGTTTTCATACAATTTCTCTGATCATAACATTAATGGATGCTACTAGATCTACTAACATATTTGGTATATGTTAGTTCCCAATATGCACTATGACAGCAAGATTCCAAGGATCGTCATATTTGGCTAGGAGTGTTTTTCCCATTATCAGTTCAGATAGTTTCCCTATGACATGGACAGTGGGAGGCACCCTGCATTTTCTACCTAGTTTTCTTACACACAGGTCCAATGCTATTTTGGCGTAAATAGGAACACTATGGAGGTATTACAACAAAGGAATTTTGACATATAATTTTTTCAACTCTCCTATGAGGTTAAAATTGGGTTGTTCCATTTCTTTCTGTAGTGTCAGTCTTTCAGGATATGGAGGTTCTCTAATCAATTATGTAGGATACATTTCAATAGTTGTTTCTTTGTGTGTTTTAATCGGTGTCTTGGTAGGACTTTTAGCATCCTCAATAATAGGGATTGTTGTGTGGGATGAGTACTGTTGGTTCATCCTTTCTCCAAAAATAGAGGATGGAAGATTCTCAATTACTAAAGGCTCCACTACTCTCCCTAATCGTAAATGTATTTCTTTACAAGGAACTGGAGTGACGGCATAAGTGGGCATGTTGGCGTTTTCAAACTAGTGGACAGCTTTATTGTTTGGGTTGAGGCTAGGTTGATTAGGAAGCTGTGGTGGTATAGGGATATTAGGTGCATCATTGTTCTGGAGTTGCATCTGCGGCTGCTAATATTGCTAGTATGGATGAGGATATTGTTGAGGAGAGTATTGTTGGTGAGGAAACTGTTGAGGAGATTGGTTATGGGGAAACTAGTTTCCTAGATGGGAGTTCCTCCATCCAGGAGACCAAGAATTCTATTGGTTTGGTGGTCATGTCTAAGGGGTCTAGGATTTGTAATTCTACATAGGAGGTTGAGAAGGATGCCACTGATGGTTGGAATAAGGTGAAGGGAATTGTGTATTCATGTGATGCATATTATTCCAATTATTCATATTATTCAAAAGTGGAAATGAGTTTGGATTCATATGTTGATTTCGAGGTTTCCAAGGCTTCTTCTAGGCAATGAAGTAGGCTGGTTCCATGTCCAGTCTTGATTCCCGTAGAACTTCCTTCACTTGAGGTAGTGAAGGGAACTACTTTGTATCAAGGTTTAGTTCATAGAGTTGGCACACTTCCACCTTATTGATTGGGAACTCCTTTAGGGGATGCTTCTTCCTACATGTGGGGAAGAATACACTAACTGTTAGATATTCTACTTCTTGCTTCTACTTCTCCCTTAGGACATCTATTTTTGAAGAGATGGAGTCCATCATATATGTTTTGAATTTCTTGAGAAGGTTTCCTATTTCTACTTGGGTGGCTCCTCCATTGGATGACTTCTATGTTTTATCGAACGCATCTCATTCTAATTTGTCCTATTTCTCAGTCCTGGAGGATCCTTTGGAATACCTTTTGCATAATTCAATAATTTTTTCAAAGGATTCCTTCGAGATATCCCCCTTTCCCATCAGGTTCAACATAAATAGGAAGTATTCCCTAATCCCACGAAGTAGTATTATCTTGAGCACATATAGCCCCATATTAGTATGTCGAGCCCTCTGCACATTGTTCATGAGCCTCTCAACAAAATATTCCAAACTTTCTTCTTCCTTTTGTACAATCTTGAATAGCTCTTCTCTTTTATCTTTAGTGTTGCAGTACTCCTGGTATTTTTCTAGGAACACCTATTTCATTTTATCCCACGTGGTGACAGTTTCACCACCCAGGCTCATAAACCAAGATAGTACGTTATCCTTCAAAGTAGTAGGAAAACATTTGAATTTTTACTGGCTAGAAGTGTAGTGGTAGATGCGACAGAGGATGTCAAACTCAAAGAGGAATTCATCTGGATCCTCTGTGGCCTTTCCATGAAAATGAGGTAATACTGATGGTGATATGTTTTTCATGGTGGCTTGTCTATATGGTTGTTGAATGGGGAACTAGAGTGTAGGAACTATCCCCTCCTACAGAGAATCACCATCATTGTGATGGTTCTCCCCCATCTCTTCTTCATGGTCTTTCGGTTCATGTCTATTATTCATATTTTCCTCTGCTCTCTCTTTTCTTTACTTCCTCTTATCATCCTACTTCTAGTTAAACTGTGTCCACTCATCCTTTTTCACCTCCTTCCTGCTGATGTGATAAATCATGTCTCAATCAGCTTCTCCCACAATGCTAACTCTATCTTCCTCTACAGGGATGCCTGAGGGTGTCATTGCTCCTCCTATGTTCTCCACTGTACACATTGAAGCTTCCACCCTAGGGGTAATTGGGATTCTTCTGATGAAGGATCCTTGGTTCCAATCCCAAACAGAGGAATTGGCTCTGCAACCATATCATAAACGAATGTTCTTCTTCCCAATGCTGTATTTCTGCCATGAACTTGACCACCTGCAATGTTAGTATTCTGGGGAGTTCTAGGGGTTTTGGGAATGTCACGTTGTACTCTCCTCATATTCATGCAACCCAAAACATGCAAACTTAAATACTGAAGAAAAATGAATAGATGCAACTACTATGGTGGCTAATAATTACCTTCCCTGGTAAAGATGCCAAAATGTTGGTCACTCTATATGATAGTTAATTAAAATCAACATGCAGAATGCTCAATATAAATTGTCAACCCATGGAAGTGTTTTATTTCAAAGATAATTCACATTGTCTCTGCTTAAACACTAAGTAGTTGATGAATTGAATAAACTCTCCTACTTATCTATTTAGTCAAAATCCTCCCATAATTAAACTGATCTAAACTACCGATCTAAGAATTCAGAATTGCAATAACTTCCTACAACTTCAATCAAGCAATGAATGATTCATGAAATAAATATTTAATCTTACTTTTGTAGAAACTTAAATCCTAATTTACCAAACCATATGAAAATTGATCGTGAGTATTTTAATCCAACTTTAATCTTGGAATAAGAAATAACAGGAATTGAGTCACACAACTGTAAGCTATAGTCTAGTTGAATTAGAAAACCTGAGAAAAACAAGTAATTGAAAGGAAATTAGGTTGAGCTTGACTGTTGTAGCTATCACACCCATGCATAAAGGAAATTAACCCACATAGCCAACTATCACAACACACTACTGCAGCTTAAAGGAAATGCAAGTACTGAATATTCAAGGAAACACAATGATTGAACATTACTGTTGTAGCTACTGAAACAAATGTGTCTAATGTAACTACCACACCACACAAGAAATTAACAAAACATATAATTAACTCAGTGATATACAAGGGAAGGTAGGCCCAAAATTTGAATAGAGATGCCAAAACTAACACAAGTTAAAGCACAGAGATATGAAGAATCCCACTCCTTATAATAAAATGGTGGAATGAAAGTACAGTCTATGTTACAGCTTGCATAGTTAAATCTGATATTGTCCAACCCCTGGATCTGAATGTTTCCCAGTACTTATACATTAACAATCGTAACCCTCACCCACTAATATAGGTCAACCATGAAGATCTACGATCTTCAGGATTCCCTGTTACATGCACTGTTACAACTGTGGGTGGAATTAAAGAAAAAAAGAAAATATAGGCAATTTTATTTCCTGATCTAGTCAATGAATAAAATAACTAATTCACAAGATGTACTGACGATTGTAGCTAACTTTAAGCAGTGGTGCATTTTTGCAACCCATGTGGAATGATGACCCTTGGTTGGATTCGCGTGTAGAAATAGAACTTGCAGGTCACAGCTGGAAGTGAACGCTCTTGTCCTCTTTGGACCACTCAAACTGCAACACCTATATTCTCTCATAGGTTGCACTATATTTGTAAAATCATAATGTGTTAGCATAATTCAAGAAGCAAAGCCCCGATTATAGAAATCATAAGCATTAATAAGATGCAAAAATAATTAATCATACCTATGAAGATTCAGGGCTCAAGTGAGGAAAGAACGTTTGTTTGGTGCACAAAATGGAGCAAGACAAGAAAAGAAGGGGATAATGGATGTGGTTTAAAAGGGGCATTTTTGTACCCAACAAGTAACAATGTAATTTCCTTATAGTAACTTGAATCTTCAGAGTGCATTTGGCATAGTCCATAGAATTGTTACATGGAATGATGAATTTGAAGTCTTCAAAAATATCAGTAGGTATATTTATCTTCTCTGCTAAGGCCACATCTATGAAGTTATGATTGGATCCTCCATCAACTAAAACTATATCCATTTGTCCTTATATAGTGGGATTGAAATCGAGGAACTTCTGAGACTACTACAATTTTTCCTTTATCAGGATATGTATTCTCTTTTTTTGTTGTCACATACCCCTCTTCTTAGGATGAAAGTTGTAGTTCTTCTTCCAAATACTCCTCAGCATCTTTTGATAAGACTTAAATATAGTGTTTGTTCCCCTTAACACACCTATGTCCAACAACCCAAAGCTACTAGAAAGTGAAGCACAATTTATTCCTCTTGAGTTATTCTTTGGTTGGTCTGTCCTTATTATCCTTAACACATGAGCCCCTTCTCCATGCTTTCCTATATTCTTTGAATTTTGGAGGAAAATTTGTCTGGGGGGAATACTCTGTCCTTGGAAACATATTTTGTAGATCTATTGTAAATTTTAAGGCATCCTTTAGTGTAGTTGGATTATGGGATTTCCCCAACCCTTTCAAAGGTTCTACAAACCCATAAGTGTATAGTACAACCAACAGACCCATAGAGATATGAGAAACAATCATTGTGATATTTTGAAATTCCAACATATAAGCTTCAGGGGTACTATTTTGCTTCAATGATGTCAATTCTTTGAAAGAAATTTCATGGTATTTCCTATCAAATATCTCCACTAATTCATTGGAAAAATAATCATAGGATTCATTTTAATCATGTACCAATTTCTTAATACCATGGAACCACCAATCATTGGCTTATCCCTCAATCTGTACAATGGCCATTTTAAATGCATCCTCCTCAACCATAGGATTCAATTTGAAATACACATATAGGTTTTGTATCCATGAACTAGTACACATTTGGGAAGAGAGATTAAAGGGGGGGAGAGCAAGCGTTCCTATGGTAGAATTCAATTCTTGATTTAGAAAAAGGTTTCCTATTTCCATTTATTCTGGACTTGATCTTGTTAGATACATTAAAGAATTGTTCAAAAGAAAGGGTTTTCCTACATTCTTCACATAATTGTTGTCACTCAGCTACAACTTTTTTCATGCCATGATTAGTGTCAAGGTTCTATTTAGACTCTACAAACATAAGAGTTATAGGTATGGTGTTATTATTTAATTCATGGATTCTAGTATGAGGTTGATTTCTCAATAAAATATTTTCCCCATAGGTCTTGTTCTCTTCATGATGGGAACTACTACTACCCCATGTTGGATAGCCATCAATTCAAACCCTAACAGAAGATTCTTAATCATATCATAAAAATATGACTTCATGAGTTTTCTAAATTATTCATTCTCATCCACAACTTCTACTCCTATTTTATCCTTAATCCCCAATAAAGCAAAATTGATATCTTCACCTTCTTTTTATGTAGTTACAATATCTCCACTTAAAATTATATAATGTAGGAATATAATAATCATGAAAAATCATTAGATAAATTCAATAGGTTACAATAGCATTCCTTGATACCAGTATAACATTACTACTTGGAATTTTGGAGGAAAGTGCAATTTGTGAAATTTAAGAGCTTTACTAATCACGGTTGTAGGGGGTTCCAACTAACTCCAAATGATATCCAATTTGAAATTCAATGGTATAATGAGTATTATAAAATACCAAGAGTACATTTCAACACATTTTATATGACTTCAATCTTATACATCTTGGTTTGTGGCTAAATTTCCTACGAAATTGAGGTAAAATCCCCCTAGTGGTGGAGGTCAATTTGGCTCTACGACTTAAGTATGACCCTCCAAAATTTAAGAAAAGAGTATGGGGATGAATATCATACATAAATTTATATCATTAATCATGGTTATTAATATATTCATACTTATTATTATGCACAACATTTGTATGGTAACTTTCATGGAAATTGATTAAGGGGAAATTCCATTACTAGCTCAAATCTTACACATCAAAAGTACAATATATGTTTCATAGAATAACATAAAACATAGTGGTAATATATAGAATAAAAATGTATGTCACAATATCCTAAAAATCATATAATATTCCTCATGGAAATATGATATAAAACTCCTTCAAGGTTGAAGTGAGAGTCATGAAAACTGGTGTTTCACTGGCATGAGAATACAAACTTTTCACATATGAGTTTCTTGGATTTAGAGATACATATAATATGTAAATGAAAGAATATATTAATAAATCACATATTTATTCCCATCCATATTAAAACTCAAATAATAACCCTCATACAAATATGATATAAAACTCCTTCAAGGTTGAATCCAAAGTCATGAAAATTAATGATTCAATGGCATGAGAATGCAAGATTTTCATAGATGATTTTCCTGGATTTTTAGCCACATATAATATGTCTATGAAATTATATATCCATACATCATATAACCAATATTGGGCATCGAATGGATTCACTAAATAACAGGCACCACTATAACAAGTGCACCATCAACATGAGAGTGTGGGGGAATGAAGAAGAATGAATGAGAGAAGAGGGAGATAGATGAGAACTTGAGCTGTATGGAAATTAAAAATTGAAAATTAAAACCATAAATAGTATCCTTTTATAGGTACCAATTGACTCTCCATCAATCAACTTGGAAAAGAATCCAACTCTATCAAAATTAATTTAAGCAAGGAGCGTAAACACCCACCGTGCAATGGACAAGGAAAATCTCTCCAAAATTCCAAAGTCCAATTGAAAAGTGATAAAAAGAAATTATTCTTCATCAATACATCCTTTAATTAACTTTTTGAGTACTAATATGGTCAAATTTACCTCCATAGCCTTCCTTTAAGTAAATTTAGTGGTTTAGTAACTCGTATGACACTTCTTCTTTCATCATGCTATGATTGTTTCCCCAATTCGAATGGATTCCTATACCTCCAAAAGTACTCCCTATTCATGGATATTTTTAGCCTGATCATTTCATATTTGTGATAGGTCTATAATAAGTTCTGAATTTTTCATGTTTGTCATAGAATTTTTCATCATATATTGTCATAGAGTGCATGGAATCTCCCTCCAAGGGCACACATTTTCCTCTTGGTATCTCTCTCTTCCATGGGAGTTACTCTCCTTTCCTAATTCTAATTATTTGGCTCATTATAGGTTATGTGATGAAACATAATCCTCCAATAACCTTACATTCCCCTTTGGCTTGAATTTAGATGAAGGTCATGCCAAGTGTGTGGGTAATCTAGTTAGCAAAAGACTCCAAAAGCTTCCAATTTCCTTAATGAAGCAATGGCACCTTATTTTCTTAACATTTATTATATATGTGAAACATTTTAATGTTAATATGGTAAATTAAGGTCCTTTTGGTTCCTATATCTCCCTTATTACAAACTTTATGCCTCCACCCCAACCTAGGGAACTTGTAGGTTGGTAAAACATTATTTCCAATTAGTCGTATTTCGATGGGGAAATGAAAATATAAGACATGATGGTAAAAACAAAATTTACATATATTCTGATAATAATAAAAAGGACTACTAACAACTGACATAACTATCACCACCCCCATGCTTTAATAACTACATGAAGTGATTCTCCCCACCAACCTATCACATGCATGCAATGATTGTGTAATAGTAAAAAATTATTTAATTGGATAATTTAAATCATGTGGAATATTTTGGATTATTTATAAGGTCGACACTCAACAAAATAGGATTTAGTTTCCTCAGATTCCCCCTTTTGTTTTCCCCTATGGAGGAATCATAGGCCCTCTAGTGCTCTTTACACATCCATCATGGACCATTTTATTAATTTCCAACATAATATTTCCATACATTTAAAATTGGATTGATAAGCCAATGATAGGGTCCAAAATATAAATATATACATTATACATGCCTTCCCATTCAATAGTCGAGCCTTCTCCTTGAGAACCACACTAGGAATCCATACTAGCATATTTACATCATTTTACATAATTCTGATTAACTACTGTTCCATGTAAAAATTGGGGTATTACAATCCCCTTCCCCTTGGAATGACAATGTCCTCATTTTTCTCTCAAAATAAGAAAAAAATTGGTATGCCTATTTGATGGCATCCTCCAACTCCCACATAGCCTCATTAAGTTTGAAGTTCTTCCATTATAACTTTACTTGTTTGATGGCTCAGTTCCGGAGAAATGTTACCTTATTATATAGGATGCATAGTGCCTTGGTTTGGAACACTCCCTTGGCTTCCGCCTGAATAGATCCCAATAAATCACATGGTTAGGATAGTGTACACATTTCTTAAGAAAATAAACATGAAAAAAATTATGATCTCTAGTATTAGCATGCAATGCAATTCTATATGCACCGAGTTTGATTCTTTCAATAACATCAAATGGCCCACAATATGCTCATGACATCTTGGCACAACTTCCAATCTTCATGGAACTCTTACTTGGACTCACTATAAGGTGAACATGGTCCCCAACACTAAATTATCTATGCATTCTATTCTTATCTACATATATTTTATGTCTATATTGGACTACCTTTAAATTTTACCTAATTTTTGAAACATGTTATTCCATTTCCTTCAGCAAATTCGACCCAAGAACAATTATGTTTACTAGATTGTACCATGTCACTATAGTTTTGTACTTTTTTCCATACAAAGCATCAAATATGTTAAATTTCATGAACTATGGATTTTGAGTCTAAAATGACAGCTATCGCAAAAGAAGTGTGCACTGCAATTCTCAAATCAATGTAAACTAAAAACCAGATTCATGACACAAATTTCACATAAATCAGAGAAGTATTGCTCAGATTATCATAACATCAATATTCATAAATTAATCAATAATAAAATGATTATACAATAAGTATAATTCAAATGTTGTGGTTATGATTCTAATTCGCCAGCTCAATCTGACTCGTTAGCTAACTATGTGTGCAAATAATCAAAGTTGGAGTTCACTAGTTAACTATAGATAACTAAATCAGTCTACAATCAATTAAATAAGGATTGTAGGTGAGTGTAGGTGAATACTGGTTCTCACATTCCCATGAATCATGCAAACTAGTTCTAATCTACCTAACTGTGATCTAATTGATGGTGAATGCACCATAACTAAGCAGGAATGACTACCTACAATAGAAAACTATATGTCATTGCTGGTGGCATTCAAAGATGGTTCCTACAATGTAGGGATTGACACTATGGCACTGTTGGCACCAAAAATCACTATTGGCACCAAAAATGAAAATTTTAGATGATGCTCAAAATTGTAAAAATCTAGTAAAGTTAAAAAGACCTCCTAATCTAGGAAAACAATGACAAAATAGACTATGTGGGTAAATGGAGGATTAATTAATCCTAAGAAAATGGACTCATTCCCAAAGAATCTTGTTGTCCATTGTTGTATTCAAACTATACCAAGTGTAAATAATATTCCCACTTGGATGGTTTTCCCAACACATACACATGAAGCATGTCTTGAAGAACCTGATTTACTCTATATGTTTTCTGTATATTTTTGGATGGTAGGAAATGCTAAAGTTTAGATGTATACCTAATCCTATAAAAATACATTTCCAAAAATTTGAAGGAAACATTGTGTCTCTATCTGAAACTATTTTTTTGGGAAATCCATACAATGTAAAAATTTCTTTCATAAAAGTTTTTGAAATGGAATTTGCTTTATATGTAGATTTTACTTGTATAAAGTGTTATGATTTTGAGAATTTATCGACTACAACCATTATGGAATCATCCTTATTCATAGTCAATTAACTGATGATGGTTGGTTAGAGTATGTGAATAATGGCTCCCACACTCCCATGAATCATGCAGAATAGATATAATATAATTGACTATGATCTAACTGATTGTGATTTAAGAATTTAAAGAAGAATGACAGGATACCTACCATAGACAACTGAAGGTGACTACTAGTGGCACTCAGAGAGGGTTACTATAATGTAGGGATTGGCACCATGGCATTGTTGGAACCATGAGAAAAAACTTGTGAAAAAATTGTTGCAATCTACAATTTTTTGGGGCAGTAACATAGAATGTTGGTTATTCTATGCACTAGCATCCTAGGACTATGCATGTGAAATTTTATATTTTCTTAGAGTACGTTGATATATCATTAATTAGATAACACATGAACTATAATTAGATAATTAATTACAATGAAGTACAATTGGTAAATAGCCTCATACAATTCAAATCCATGTGAGGAAATTCAAATTGGTTGGATTCTACTTGAATGAATGGTTAACTGACCTTGTCTAAATCATGATCGGAGTTCATACGAGTTCAAAATCCAAACTAGAGTGTCTAATTCACTGTTAAATCATCTAACGAATTGAGGTAGGTGAGTAAATGAGCCTCACCTACATGCATCCATGCAATCATAGCACCAATTGAGTAGAATTGAATGTAGGGGACTAGAACTGAATGTAATTGACTCCTAACTTAGCTTGACTAGTCACCAATTGAACTCAACTAATGGAGGTTGGTATCAGCACTCCCAGTGGCTCCTAATTTGTAGGGATTGATCTAGGAGGCTCCTAAACTAATGCATGGAAGTTCAATAAGTGTATGTTGGCCTGAATTAGTGTTTCCCACACTTTAGTAACTGGTACATGTGCCCCAATTAGGCCAAGTGGACCCAATGGTGATAGTGACTAAAAGTAGATTGAAAGGACTCCCTATTTAGACATGACTCCTTATTTAGATATAAATGACTGAACTGGACAAGGGAGGATTATAATCCTAACATCAGAGAGGGTTCCTATAATGTAGAGATTGGAACCATGGAATTGTTGGAACCAAAACAGAAAAGTGTAGATGAATCTTGGGTATGTCCCCCCTTACTCTATTAAAGTTAAAAATACCTCCTAAGCTAGGAAAAAAACACAAATAGACTATATGGGTAAAGAAAGTAGCAGTTAATCCTAAAACTCACCCATAATCCTAACTTTGGACAACTTGGGCACTAGAAACTAGGCCAAAAGTCACCCATACATTCTAAATGAAAATAAAATATTCTCATAAATAAGGAAAATGGGGAAAACCTCTTGTGAACCCCCGCCCCCCTCAAAATAAGTAGGAAATTAGGAAACAAGATTCCATACTTAAGAGAAAAGAATTTTCTTTGAGAAAAAACTTGTGAAAAAATTGTTGCAATCTACAATTTTCTGGGGTAGTAACGTAGAATGTTTGTTATTTTGTGCACTAGAATCCTTGGACTATGAATGTGAAATTTTACATTTTCTTCCAATATGTTGATATATAGGATAAGGACTATTTCCTTTGTCTCTTCTTTTTGGTGGAATATTGAATTGACCCAATTGCTTTTTGAGTGGGTTGACTTGTGGAGTAGTCCTCACCATCAAGTAGCATCTCTCAGGAAGCTTTTACACCTCATTGAAGGAAGTGAAACTGAACGAGAGAGCACAACATGTTCATTTCGATACTGGAACCTCATTCTTCTTCTATCACATGGATCCAAAATAACATTCCCAACTGCTTCAATGAGATTTTGGTCCCATTTAGGATTTTGATTTGGAATAGGAGTTGGATCTGAATCTAGATCCTATTGAGGATGAATCTCTATATCAAGACCATGCTTATATTGTTTCCCATCTTTTGAATATAAACCAATTGAAAATACATCATTAACAAAAGGGGGTGATAGAATTTTTTACCTCCCCTTTCTAATGGAAGTTTAGGTTATACTGAATCTAAGTATGGCAAGAAGTGTGAGAATTCATATTCCTTGGAAGCATTGTTTGAAATACCCTTCTCTATAATCTTCCTAGTTGAGATATATGTGATCTCCACTAAGTCCATACCAAATACTACTCATTTTGGTGGGCCAATATGTTTCATTTGGTATATAGATAACAAATTTGTAGCTAAAGAGGAAACATAGAGTACATTCCTGAACAATCCATGTTTTAACTTAACAGAACCCTTTCCAACAACTCAAATTTGGGTATCACCACCCATGTGAATACTCATACCATTTGTAGTTTGTAATGAAGAGCATGATTCTATGGATGCAACCATATGATTGGAGGGTCGTGAATGAATGAGGAAGGCATGTGTATTTGAACAAATGGCCTTCATTTCATGGAATCTCTCATCATGATCTTGAGACTTTTCTCTCTCATTTAGTCTTCCTGGCGCCTCCAGGGAGGAAATTATTGTGTTGTTGAATGATTTTTTCCATTTGATCAATGGTGTTCTTCATAGAATGACTTTTTAGAATATTCCTCTCATAAAGTAAAAGAATTTATCCTTTTTCAAACTATTTATTCTCTCTTCTTAGAGCCCAAGGATTCATTGGAATATTTATGCTTCTCCTTTGGTTTAGAATCATAATTCTTAGTCCCCTTCCCTTTTTTATTCCCTTTTACATGTGCATTGCTAGAGTCTCTAGCTATGAGGTTCTAATTATTCGAGGCATTGAGGAATCCCACATGAATCAACTTGTGTTTCTCCTTGTAGAAATATTATCTCAAATGATATGAGAAAATATGCTAATAAGAAGCACTAGAAAGGAATCTTGCTACTAAGATAATTCCCACATGCATACATAGGAAAAATAGAGTGAATACAAGAAACTGAATTTCATCAATGAACAGATGAATATTGGATTGTATCCTTTCATTGAATAATGATGAATAATAGTTTACATAAACACTACATCCCTCATAGTTAAAATTGAGTTGTATGGAGACAACTCATAAAGCTTATAAAGGTAGACTTATAAAAAATGATAAACCCCCATAGGTGGCTAAAGCACTTTCCAAATTAGTCAAGGAATTCGTGAATTAGAAAAAGTGTGATTGATTTGTAAAGAGTGATGGAAAAACATGCTAATCCTTGAAAATTTAGAGAAAATCATGGAGGATGGGTTTCCAACAAAAGATACCAGTTTCCTAGTTAACTAGCTTTACCTTATCCACATAAAAGTTGGATAAAAGCATAATAAAGAAGAACCTGCAAGAAAATGTAGTTACTAATTCTAGGAGTCCATAAAAGTGGTCAAGATTAACCTAGAATAAGAATTAAAACATTCTTTGGGTATAGATGGAAAGTGTCGACTTTACGGTGCAAGTGGATGCCAACTTTCAAGGCTAGTGGGTAGGAAATTAATCAAAATTGATTAATTATTTTATCCAAAATTATAAGTGGGTTTAATAATATCCCAAAACCCTGATTTAATTCTCACTTTATGATGGTATGTCAAAAATATAGGTGTATATAGGGACCATCAACAAGGATATGGACACCCTTTACCAATTGTTCATGCCCAAAAATATGAGGAAGGAGGAAAAATCACATGGGTAAAATCCTCCCTGAAGAAAGGACAAGGCACAAAATTTGAACAATATGTCTTCAAAATTTATTTAACTTCACTTGAATGTTCTGAATGAATTTATTTTTGTGAATGACTTGATGAAGAGTCTTGTAGACTAGATGATCATGTCCTAGAGTGTAAAATATGCAAGAAAGAAGAGGAGAGACTCCTAGTATCTCATCAACTAATGAACTAGGATCATGAATGATTCTTTCTGATTTCAAACTCTAATATGCAAAAAAAATATGATACTAAAAATATATCATTTCATAATCCTTCACAAAGAGTATGGAAACTAAAAATATATCATTTTATTCCAGGAATTATCTATAATGTAATTGAGTCATGTCATGCCCTGATGTTCCAATCGCTAGATTCAATAAGTAAACAAGTCATGTAAAGTCATTAAGGTTAACCCTCCATTGTAAGTTGGGCCAATAGTCCCCACAATTGTGTCAATGTTAACCCTCCTTGTTGGTTAGAGGGAAACTTCCCCATAGTTGTGGGGCACTAGGGTTATTAGAATCTCATAGGGAAGTCGGCCCTTGTGAGTTAATGTCAAGTTGGGTCATTAGTAAACTACTTGTGGTTACTCGAGCCTACGTGACTGAGTCATGATTACTCGATCCTACATAATTGGGTTAAATGTTAATTGAACGAAAGAATACAAGTAGAGAGTGAGAATCTCTATTTATTACACACACACTCACTCATTCAGGCACATGAGTGAGAGAGGAGAAGCTCTATCAAATGAGAGAGAGAGAGAGAACAGCTGTGGAGATCATCTTTATGTTTTCGGGTTTTACTGCTACCATTGGTGCTCATTCTATCTCTGAGGAAGTTGCGGTTTTTTCTCCTTTATGGTTTACTCAAGGAAAATTATTTGTGTCTATTGTCTCTTGTAATTTTTGTTGTGCATGTTATTCTCTCAGATAAGATTCCAAATCATATTACTTAAATGATAAACATTTAACATGGTATCATAGCAAACCTAAGAAGGGAACATTGTGCAGCTACAGAAGCTAGGATTCTTAATTTTTGGGTGTCTCTCCATAGTCCATCAAAAAAACTATGCTATTTTGACTCTCAATTGAAGATTGCATTTTTATATCAAAGCGGAATTCGATTCCAAGCATTTTCATTTTTTGGTGCGGGAAATTAGGGTTTTTTACAGAAAAAGAATTTTTTGAGTGAGCCCAGCATAGGATTTCTGTCCTCATCAAAATCAAATTTTAGAGACCTGGGTCGATATTTTTGGTTGGGTGAAACTCCAGGAAAGTCAAACCCTAGTTTGACCCCGGGCCTGAAAAACCCTAAAATACTAAAACTAATACGTTTTGGTACATTTTCTATATCTGGGGATTGAAAATGTCTCAAGTACCAAAACTTTCATAGGTCAAATATAAATTCCTGATGTACAACGTGTCCATGTTTCAGCCTCAGATTCACTATATTCTAGGGGATATGATTCATCCAAGTTAGGGTTCTAGCCTCTCCTAGGATTCCTTCCCAAACATGACACCTGGGGAGAATCTCTATATATCATGATACGAAGGTCCAAATGAAATTCTAGAACATTTTCTAGAATTAGAACAAACTATACTTTCTATAATCAAAATTTCAGATCCAGAAGATGAAATAGTGACACGTGGAAGTCCATACAACTTATCTGTGATGTACAATCCTTAAATAGGTCACCTTGGGAAAATTATCATAAGTCCCAATGGGTGAAACCAATTCTAATGAAATCTATGGTTGTAGAACAAGGACAGATGAGGATACCTTAGTGCAAATTTTTAGACATAGAGGAGGAGTAATTTATGAGGTAACGTAGAAATAGTATCGGGAATTTCTATAGAAGAAATTGGAAAACCAGGGCTTCCTATTTCGGGAGCTTCCCTCAACTGTTTTCAGAAAAGGAGTACATTGGACAGCTCTCTTTGAAGAGGTATATCTTTATATCCAATCATATTCGAAAGATTCCAAATTTTGAAAATTAGGGTTTCTATGACAAACCCTAGATCATCCAGCTCTGGAACCAGGACAGACACCTCAAATCGATAAGATCTAATCTTTTTCTATTTACAGTTGAGGTTCTCATGTCAAGATGACTAATCACACTAGATTAATGACAATCTTGATAAGGTTGAAAACTTCCAGGCATGGAAGTATAGGATCTCACTAGTTCTTGAAGGAAATGAATTGGACACCCACATAAGTAGAGAGGTTCCAGTTCCAGAGGGAGATCAGGCTAAAAGCCTTACACAAGAAGAACTTGGTAAAGGCCAAGAAGATCATTGCTGATTCAATCACAGATCAACTTGTACCACAAGTGTCTTCCCTAAAGACACCAGAAGAGATGTTTGATCCCTTGACCAAGATATTTGAAGGGAAGAAGATAAATCAGAAAATCACCTTTGAGAAAAATGTTGAAGAATGTGAAGATCCAGAATGTAGATACCATACAGTCATACTTTATAAGGATATCTCAAATCAAAGAACAACCTAAAGCAATAGAAGGAGAAGTGGATAATGCAAAAGTGGTGATAACCACCTTGAATGGCCTCCCAGGATCATGGGATTGATTCATTCAAGTAATGTGTTCCAGAAGGAAGTGATTACTTTCAATAGACTTTGGAAAGAGCATACAAAAGAATAAGCTCAACTTATAATAAGAGATGAGGAAAGGGGAGAAACTGAATATCAAACTCTCATGATTCAAAGAAGATCCCTCAAGTGATGAGGAATATGAAGGACTCAATTCTAGAAGAGCCTCTTCTCCATCTTGGGAATTTGGATAAGAAATGATGATGTCATGAATGAAGAAGATGATGAAGCAGAAGGCTCAAGAAGGATTCTACCCATGAAACAAATAAAGATAAGTATTCAATTGTCATTTCATGATATTGTTTTTGTTATGAATTTGTTTATATTCAGTTGATGTATTATGCATGATAGAATGTTTGTATTAATGACATTATACTACTAATATGCATGTGATGGGTAAGTAGCTCATGGTGCTATACAACTCTCCATTGCAACTTATCTATAATGAAACCTCTTTGCTAACATATTGGATTAGTGCACAATCCCAATGTTGTTCTGGTAGAGATGGAAGGCATATAGAAAGTGTCTGTGAGATATGGATGAATGTTGTATTGGATAAAATAGTTGCATCAACATATATTTATGCATAAGAATTTACCATTATGAATATGCATTGTGAAAAATTTCTAATCATACAACTAGTGCATTTGACTTGTAGGAAAGATTGTGTACAATCGCCTACAAGAAAAGAAGGATGAGACTTGTTCCAAAGAACAAGTGACAACAGTTCAAAATTCATTCTAATAATCCAAAATGAAGAATGATATCTAAGATGCAGTATTGAAACCTGAAGGGAAGTTCGTAGTTCCATCACGTAGTAGATGGAAACATTGTGGGATACAAGGAAGGATTCGTAGCACGAGGCTTCTCACGGAAAGAAGGCATAGACAACGACGAGACATTTTCAGCCACCAAAAGTTAAGAAACATGATAGGAAGACTCATGTGTGCAAATTAAACAAGGCCTTGTATGAGCTCAGAAGACACCCATGGGATAACACATACATGAGGAGCTTGAAGATCACCTAGAGTGATGAAGGTCTTAACCTTTGATACAGGTTGAAGATGAAATCCTATAGAGGATGACAAGCTCATAGATGGGTGTAAGAATTTTTTTTGAAAAGGTTCAATATATAGGATCTTGGTATCCAGTGACCCTAGATGGATACATAGATTATTAGTAGAAGAGGAAGCTACTTGTCATTCCAGTACAGAATGTTTCAGTGCATAAAGTACGAAAGATAAAGAGAGAATGATGCTTCGCTTTAGAGGGAGTGACTGCAAAAGATCATGAGGTTTGACATGGTACAATAGGATTGACAGATTACTGATGACTCTAGGATTTACTGAGAGTAAATCAGATTCCAACCTTTGCTTCAAGGTTGAGGGAGAAATACCAGTGATGCTCCTATTATATGTCGATGACTTGTTTCTGACAGAAAATAGGAACTCATTAAAGTTGCAAGAAGGAGACTTGCTGTCGAGTTCGAAATGAAGGACTTGGATATGATGCACTACTTTCTAGGTATGGCGGTGTGGCAGAATGAGGATGGAATCTCCCTGGGACAAGGGATGATTGATAGTAAGGCCATGACCACACCTATTGCATCAAACCTAAAGATATTGAGTGTTTCTTCATCAAAGTTGGTTGATGCCATGTAGTATTGTTAGATGATTTGTTCCTTGATGTACCTGATGAATACGAGACCAGATATTTTATTTTCTACGAACATATTGGGACATGTTCCCTTGATGGTTGAAAAGCATGCAATGAGGTACCTAAAGGGTACAGTTGAGTATGAGCTCAAGTATGAGGAAAATCAGAACAATAACTTGGAGGGTTATGTGGATTCAGATTGGGTAGGAAGTGCCATTGATACGAAGAGCACTTCTTGGTGTAGCAGGAAGCAGTCCTGCATGGCACTGAGTACAGCTAAGGCAAAGGATGTTGCCACTTACTATTTGGGAGGTAGTATACTTCTTTTGAAAACTACTATTTGATTTGATTGATCTGAATTGCATTTTTGTATGATGCAAAGAGGAGTAGCGAAGCTCTATTTTGTGATCCAGATCAAGATCTCTCAAAAGAGGGAGTTCTACCACTGCTAGTAAGACAGGTTATCTGAGCATAAATCTTGGCGAAGCTCATAGGTTTCTCAAATGTAAATGCTCCTGTAGGTTGTCCTGGGATGTAATTAGTCCTAGCGAAGCTTGAAGGTTATCCTTGGATGTAATTAGCCTTGATATGATTCTATGCTAGAAATGGCCAGAGTGAAGTTTGAGTACTTTAGGGAGAAGCTTGGTGTTTTGTAGATTGAGGTTCCTTCCAAGGGTAAGTGATGAGTCTATGAGCCATTCTAACATGGTGAGAGGATTGGTTCCTTCCATGGTCAGATGTAAGGATTGAGCCATTCTATCGCGGTGAGAATATTGGTTCCTTCCATGGCAGATGTGAGTGCTGCACCATTCTCAGGTGACTATGGGATGTGTTCCCACATGATCAGATATAAGCACAAAATTCCATTTTCTGGGAAAATGGAGGTACTTGTTCAGTTAGTAGGAATACTCAGTCTGGGACTGAGAGCCATTCTGGCACGATGTGTTTACACATGGTCATATGTAAGTGCAAATCCATTTTGGTGCGATGTGTTTACACATTGTCAAATGTAAGTGAAGAGCCATTCTTGCACGATGTGTTTACACATGGTCAGATGTAAGTGTAGATCCATTCTGGCACGATGTCTTTACACCTGGTCAGATGTAAGTACAGATCCTTTATGGAAATATGAGGTTGGATGTGAGTGCTGGTAATTTCTGACAGGGATTTTGGATGTGTTCCTCCCATGGTCAGATGTGAGTGCTGGGCCTACCTTTTTAACATGGTTCTTGGATGTGTTCCTCCCATGGTCATATGTAAGTGTTGGGCGGGCCTTTCTGACATGGTTCATTCCATGGTAAGATATAAGTGTTGAAGATGATAAATATCTAAATGAAGGCTATGCCTACAACCAACATGAAAAAGGTTTGGCTTTATAGAACTTCCTATGATGAGAAGAAATAAGAGATAGCACAAGTGGTGATGACCCAGAGATGATCCAAATCGAGTGATGATCCAGATCCAGTGGTGATGATCTGGATCGAGTGATGATCTAGATCTAGATGAAGATGACTTGAAGATGAAAATGATGAGAACTCGATGATGATCCATATGATACAGAGAAGAAGACTTGTGCTAATAAATTGTTTCAAGAGAAAACCTTCCTAGTTAGGAGGGAGTGTTGATGTATTTGTAACTTTGGAATGTATTCACTTGTATATATTATGTATTGTACCCTAATGTTTATTCTGGGAAGTATCTATAATGTAATTGAGTCATGTCATGCCCCAATGTTCCAATCAAGAGATTCAATAAGTAAACAAGTCATGTAAAGTCATTGAGGTTAAGCCTCCATTGTAAGTCGCGGAAATAGTGCCCATAATTGTGTCAAGTTCAACCCTCCTTTTTGGTCAGAGGGAAAATTCCCCACAGCTGTGGGGCACTAGGGTTATTATACTCTCCTAGAGAAGTTGGCCCTGGTGAGTTAATGTCAAGTCGAGTCATTAGTACCCTAGTTGTGGTTACTTGAGCATACATAACTGGGTTAAATGTTAAGTGAATGGAATAATATAAATAGAGAGTGAGAATCTCTATTTATTACACACACACTCACTCATTGGGGTGCATGAGTGAGAGAGGAGAATATCTCTCAAATGAGAGAGAGAGAACAACTATGGAGATCATCTTTATGTTTTTGGGTTTTACTGCTGCCATTGATGCTCATACTATCTCTAAGGAAGTTGTGTGGTTTTCTCCTTTATGGTTTCCCTGAGGAAAATTTTTTGTGTCTCTTGTCTCTTGTGATTTGATGTGCATGTTATTCTCTCAAATAAGATTTTAGATACTATTGCTTAAATGATAAAAGTCTAACATGAATCACATGTCATTATTCCAATAGGATGTAGAACCTTCCCATAAATGATATGAGGCTAATAAAACTATGATATATCAGAAACACTATCATATGTAACATCAAATAAAAATACTTAACTGACTCCATCATGATATAAATCTATACTAGGAATACTATGAGCAACTAGGGAAAAATGATAAGTGTAAAAATCTGAATGATGGATGGAATTCATATATGAGAGATAAGTGTTTAGGATATATACACACATGTTTAATATAACTTTAAATATTACTAAGGTTATGCATAACCAACCACTGAAAGATAGGAAATACTTCAAACCATGTAATAAAAGTAACACTGCATAAGAGACCAATGAGGACTCAACTATTGAACTTTGGATTTCTATAGTCTTAGGATTATTCAGAGGTATGGTAGATGGTATTTATGGTGGTATTAGTTTGTTCATATCATCCTACAAACAATATTCTAAATAAGAGATATAAGCTTGTGAATGAAATGAGGAAGAGTTGCTCAAAGACAAGTCAGTATCTAGTGAAAAATCACAATTTTTGGGAGATGAATCTAGTGGAGTGATAGGAGGATTATCAAAGAAAGGATATGATATTTATCATTCTGATATATCATTGAATAAATATATATCATAGAGATAAGGAAAGGCTTTAACTCTGGCACTCAATTTATAGGTTATATAACCTTGGAACTGTGCATTATAACAATGATTTGAAGAGTCAACATGATTATCTAGTTCATATGGAACTTCGATCTTGTGATTGTCAAGAAGATGAGACAATGTTAACCAAAAAAAAGTCCCTACTTTCTCCATATGCACTACACCACATGAAGACATCCATTTCATAACAGTTATTGACCCCCACACCCTTATGTAACATATGCTTTCCCCTCAAAGGCTCAAAAAACATAAAAAAGGGTTTAAAAACCCATACAAGAGAAAAAATATATCACAAAGGGGATAAAGCCTTCAAAAAGGGGCTAGAACCCTTAAAAGTGGCTTAAAATCCTGAAAAGAGCTAAAAGGGGGCAAAAAGGGCTTAAAATCCTAACCAAGGGCTAAAAACCCTAAAGAAAAGAAGAAAGATATAAATAAAGTGGTGAGGGGTCACTATGAACACACTCATTCTCTTCCTACCATTACTCTTCTTGTATAAGTTCCTTGAGAAACCATCACGCTCAAGCCATTCATCCCTATCACCCCATTTTCTCCACTAGACGAAATTGTTGTATGTTGAGCATCGGTCCAGACCACTCAACCTGGTAGAGGGGTAGCTCCCTAAGGCAGGGCATGATATCCCCATTTGAAACCAAAGCTATAAGGAATATGATTTTATTTCTACTATTAGTTCTCATTTTATAGATTATGTTGATATATATGTTGTGACTTCTGAAGTTGTGTTGTAGGTTCTCCATGGGTTCTCTCTAACAAATTGTTGCAAGTTTTCTTCCATCCAATTGACTCTATCCTTGTATCCTATAGATGGAAGGTAGGTGCAATTGCACATAGCTAGGGATTTTTCTGAGCTACAGTTTGGAGACTCCACCAGGTCGATCCCACAAGATCTCTAGAGTTTAGTACTTTTTATAGATTTTAAATAGTTGATCAGTAGTTTTATTTATTTTTATTTTCTGTCATTTATTTATAGTTTCTTTCATTTGTCCATAGTACCAGTCATGATCGGTTGTCCTCTGATAATCCCCATATTTTCAATTCGTTCAACAATGTAAAATAACCAAATTTAATTTCTTGAATATTCACCTCTTTTCAGTCACATTTTCGTCCCATAATGTTGATCAATTCACAAATATGTCCTCAATTAGGGGTAAATGGCCATGTTTTGGAAGTGGGTTTTCAGCCATATGATCTAATTCCTCATGGTTTGATCACAATCCTCCTCGCAAAACATGTATTCTATAGTTTCACAATCTGCTTTTAAATATTGTGTATTAACATTGTAAACTTTCTGACTTTCAGATTTGCCGTTTGCTTCTATTCGGACTGTCTGTGTGGCTCAACCGCCTCTGTCCAACAACCTATCTTTTCTTGTAAGTATTTTTTTACTTCGGTTCTTTGTTTTTTTATCTATTTGTAGCTAAGAAATCTATCCAATGCTTGGTTATATTTCTGCATAGTTCTTTTATTTCATATCTTTAAAAGTTAGTGGAAATCAACCTCCTTTCCCATCCCTTCCTCCTCTACTCAATCATCATCCTTTGCAGTATTCTGAGATAAGAAAGAGGGTTTAAAAAGAGTATTAATAGGAACCTATTCTTAGCATTTCTCCCAACCATTAAAAACAAGTGACTTGGAAGCTAGAGGGGCTGGAGACCGTGGGGGGTCTCATGGCGTTTGCATTCTCGATGTTGACTAATGTTGCACTTGAGGAGTGACCTATGGATCTACGAGTGGAATTGTTCCCAATTTGATGATAGCCCAACACTCTTTCTTGGCCAAAGGGGAATACAAGAGCGGAGTAGAAATGATACAGATTTACATTCGCTGAGTTGAATAGTTGCATGCTCAGTTCTGTTTTAGCTTTACTGGTTTTTAAACATTATAGGTTACCCATTGTCCAATCAAAATAAAAAACCAGAGATAACTGATAACCATATTGAATTGCATAAAATAATTTAAAAAATTAATCACACACCTTAAATGCACAAAACCACACCACTTAATCCAACCAAACTCGGTTCAGGACATCTAGTGAACCTTTCAAATCAATCAATTTACTCTAAATAAAAAAAATTATTGTTTGAGGACATAAGTCCCTGACTTCCTTAACCATGGGAAGTGCTTGGTATATTCCCTAAAACTCATTGTGAGGAGTACCACGGGAACCCCAAAGTAGCTGGCCAATTATAGGAAATGCCAAACGAAATGGGCCAACGACCCCTTTCGATTGACTAGAAAAACCTGTGAGGAAAAATCCAAGTGTTTTGTTCTGGCAGTCTTGGTGGCTGAGTGACCAACTAATAAACACTAGGAATCCTATAAACTAGGATCCAGATCTTCATCATCGGTTACTACTAGAAAGGCACCATTTATCCATCACATTCCTCCTCTGGTCTCATGGGGGAATCCCCTCAGATTGGACCTTTAAACCAACACCATCAAGACCATACTCGAAAACCCTCTTCACCATCAGAAGGCTACACAACCTATAACTCTTAATTGGACTCATACCAATCTGACCCACACCTGCATGTTGCACCCTCTAGCCCCATGGCTGGCACAAACCCAGATCCTTTCACTAGAGGGGTGAGCGGTAGCAGACCCATGTCCATGCCTCACCTCACCACCAGCATCTGTTGGTGGTCCCAACGCCATGATGCATACCATCATAAGTCATATTCCCATTAGTAGAAGACCCACACCAACCCCCATCCTTACTATTGTACCACCATTTACACCTAGTTGTAGTGGCCCTGCCATTCCCATGGTGTCCCCATTCACACCTTCAGGTAGTGGCGTAGTTGGTACCACAATACCATCTCTCATACCTGGGGGTAGTGGCCCATCCAACACCATCCCGACTATCCCTGTCATGGGAAGTCAACTTCAGGTGCCCCCAGTCATGAAAAAACACCAAGTTCATGCAAACTCTGGTGCCATTTCCCGTCCCCCCCCCCCCCCCCCCCCCCCCCCCCCCCCCCCCNACCCAATATTCCACCAACCCCACTAACCTCCTATGCCAAATAAGCTCCCATCAGACATTCCAAAGTTTTAAGGGAAGGAAGGGGACTACCCCCAAAACCATATCATGACATTTCATAGATGGTGGTCATCAAAAAACATCATGGATGAATCAATCAGACTCAGGTTGTTCCAATGCACCCTCACAAGTGTCGCAACCAAGTAATACATTGAGCTTCCGCAAGACACCTACCCAAGCTTCAACCCTTTCTCCTTCATGTGCCTACAGTATTTCCAACTCTCTGTCCGCTATGATGAGGTTATGGAGATACTCCTATCTTGCCACCAAAAAATGACATCTCACATAATCGACCAAATCCATGAATTGAGGCGACACTGGAGCTTGTATAATATTCAGCTAGAAGATAGGATATTCCTTGATTGGTTTTGAAAGACCTTGCTACCATCCGTATCTAAGGAGGCCACCTATGAGCGCACCTAGTCTAAGGAAGAGGCAATCCTGAAGACACAACAATTTGATTTAATTTATGCTCAATCAAGATACCTGTACACCATTCTTCTTGATGCTTCCCATACTAGTACCTACCACCGTGACACACCAGGGGTGTCCCATCCTCCGGTCGGAATTATAGGTTCGATTTCCAATCACCCATTGTACCATGTATCATTTTTTATGATGCAACCGCATCCAAGTAACACCACAATTGTTTCCCACCTAAACCAACCTATCGACTACTCAAGGCTGATCTCTCATTCCAGAACCACAACCTCCTACGCACAACCCACGTAGACTTCAACATTGTTAGCACAATAATTTCCAGACAAATGGCTGGATTTGTAGCCCCCACATCTCTCCTAGTATACTATGTGCCACCTGTGCAAGAAATTTTATCCCTTTCCCCAGCCATGCCAGCACCCTTGGCACAAGTTTTTTCCTAGCAGAATCATCCCAACCAACCTGCCCCCAACAACCAACAAGGGCAAGGAAGAGATAAATGTGCTAGGAACCGAGGCAACAACTAACCGCAAGGCATTAGAGGAAATTTCAACTCAAAATTGGCCTTTTAACTTTAATTCAAATTCCATGTCATCATGTGCTAGCCAATGAAAATTTTTTATGTTTGAAATACCATATAGGTCTTAAACACTTTTTTAATATAAATTTAGGGATAGGTATCATAAAAAAAACTACATTTTTTGTTTGTATTTTTGACATATCTACCCGTGTTTTTACTCACATTTCAATCGGGAGAGCTTGTTGGATGTGGAATTAAATTGCGCATCTAACGAGTACCCACTCGGCATACTTTTGACAGACCCTGCTACCCCAAAAACAAGAAATAGCTGAAAAATGTGATGATGATGTCATCATCACATTTTTTTCAGGTATTTCTTGTTTTTGGGGTAGCGAGGTCCATCAAAAGTATGCCGAGTGGGTCCTTGTTGGATGTGGAATTTAATTCCACATCCAATGAGCTCTCCTGATCAAAATTTGAGTAAAAACACAGGAAGATACGTCGAAAATACATACAAAAAGTAGTTTTTTTATTTTCTTCCTCCAAAATTAACAAATATTATTTTATTATTTTAACTATTATTTTATTAATTTTTTTTAGGAGGATTATTTTGAGTTGAAATTTCCTCTAATGAGGTGGCTAATATTTGAATCCTCCCAGCATCACTGGAACAAACCAACTGACTCAAAATCCCCAACAACCCAATCTACCTAGACAAAATTCCCCATTATGAATGAATCAACCGTACAAACTATGCAATGTCTATGGTCACTATACACATGAATTCCCCCTCATTGCCTACGCCAAGCAGGTTCTCTAGAATGAAGCTTAGCATGGTACCAACATGAAAACTCAAGCCCAACTTAATCTAGCACCAGCAGGCCCTCCACCCATGGTGCTCCAAAACCCGTTACCACTTCAAGGACTCGTAGAAACCACACCTACTGCCCAACCCGTTCCCACCATTACAGGAAATTTGGGGTCTAAAATGGGCCTTATAAGAAAATGTGCCAATAATAAATTTTTTGAGTTGGAATTCAAGAACCAATAGAATTTCAATAAAATGAGTCAACCATAATGGTTGAATTAACATATTTGTTATAAAAGAAAACTACTTTTTTTGTTTGTATTTTCGACATATCTTCCTATGTTTCTACTCAAATTTCAGGCAGCATACTTTTGATGGATCCCACTACCCCAAAAACAAGAAATGCCTAAAAAAATGTGATAATGACATCATCATCACATTTTTCAGGTATTTCTTATTTTTGGGGTAGCAAGGTCTATTAAAAGTATGCAATGTGGGTACTCTTTGGATGTGGAATTAAATTCCGCATCCAATGAGCTCTCTTGCTCATAATTTGAGTAAAAATACAGGGAGATATGTTAAAAATACAAACAAAAAAAGTAGTTTTTTTTCATTCTTCCTCCAAAATTAATAACTATTATTTTATCATTTTCCTTAGGAGGACCATTTTAGAACTCAAATTTACTCTGATGACAATGATGATTTTAAGGAACCATACTTATTTAAAAGTGTATAAATGTTGGTGAATATTACCAATTCTTAAAACTCGAACTATAAAATGATTGGTGATATTTTTCAAAATATAATTTAATTTCCAAGGATTTTATATCGTTTATATAATAATTTGGCGATTTTTAGGGTGAAAAAAATTTACCCCATCAAAATTGGGCTAAACGGGGCTTCAAAAATCGCAAAATGGCGAATTTTTTTTGGGAGAAAAACATGGAAAAGTAGCCCACTGGGATAAAATTCTCCCCTAAAATTATCCCTGCTCCCATAGCCCTCGTCGCACCTCCGCCAACAGAGATAGGTGTTCACCACCTACTAGCCATGAAAACCAAGGAGGTCAATTTGTAGACTCGATGAAATCAGTATGGATCCAATACTGAACCCGCTGACCCATCAATGACTTCCACGTCCAACAAAACCGACATACCTCTTCACTTACCCCCTTTTACCCCATGCCCCCCCATGCGGCAGGTTGCCAACAATGCCACGGCTAGAGCTGCACTGAACTATACCATTGTTGATGACCTAGCCCAGTCACCTACAACCATGTTCTCTCTTGAAGTACTTAAAACATTCCCAACATAACAGAAATATTTACTAGCTTCCCTCAGTGTCATAGACCCCTCAAACTCCAAATTGATCACTTTTGATTTGGACAACAGAGAGCCCACAATGCCATAAACCATTGCCTTCCAAATTTCGGTATCCATTCATAATTTGGTTGTGCATCACTGCATTGTAGAAAAAAGGGAATACACTTGCATCATCTCCACATTGGTATGACAAAAACTTGGATCCCCTCTCCTAACCCCATCGAATACTACTCTGCGTGCTTATGATGGCCACCCCACAAAATCTCAAGGCATCCTCCAACATGTTACGATATCATTATCGGAAAAAAATAGTGTTGATTGACATAGAGGTGATCAACACATAGTTGGACTATAAACTTCTCTAGGGATGGAGATACATGTATGCCATCAGAGCCATGGCATCCACCGTGTTCTGCCTTATGATGTTCCCTCACGATGGGAAGATTGTGATGGTACACCAGCTAACTTACCATGATCCGCAGGGGCCAATAGCACCATCCAATGTTATCCCTTCTATTTAGACCACCTTAGATAGTACGGGAACCCCATATTTATTGGAATTAGTCCCCAAGTTATTCACCGACACTTCCATGATGACTTCCTTCCCCTTGGTACCACCTCCACTAGTACCAAGCGAGACGACAGATTTGTGCATGCTCTCATTCACCACCAGTGCTCCCAAACCTCAACTGTAGCCACAAACCCAACCATATCCAAAATCCCATACGTAGTCGCAACCTCAAATACCGTCACCAGGGATTTATTGGGTTTCCCTCCTAGTCCATACAATTCCCTTCCTTTTTCCCCCATCCAAAATTTTGAGCAAGCCAGTAATGGGTACCTTAAAGTTACCCAATCTTACATTGGGGATCCCTATGTGGTACCTTGATCCACCAACTCAACCCTCAATTCCCCAAGTCATGTTGACTCTCATTCAACCCATTGTGGTTGAGACACGCCCTCCTCTGGGCCCATAAAAGCTAGCTCCTACACCTACTCCCACACTGGCCCACCCAAACAGGACAAGGGGAAAAAACGCTAAAGTAGAAGTTGAACCCCGACAAATTCCACCATGTGCGGTGTGTGACGTGTAGGTTCACGCAACCTAAAACTATCTGGAGATCCCCTTCCTTTGCTCACACTTAGATTCCATGGATATGATTGAGAATGCTTTGGTGATCGACCCTTTGAGTCTGCCAATGGCCAAGAACAGGTCATTGAGGAAAAACCAAACATGCACCGTTTGCATTTTGTATGGACACTATTCTCACAACTACCAAGACCTAGCCGAGTTCACAATTTCTCTCACTAATCTTTGAAAACAATCCATTGAAACTGAGATCACCATTATCTAGGAAATCAACCCTTGAACTCGTTCCTCAGGAGCAACAACCATTTACATGATATCCTGCTCCCACGACCCTTCCACTTCCGAAACCATCAATGATCACGTGGCCCTATCCATTTGTTGTTTCAAAAACAACAAGGAGATACTTGAGGTTTTGAATTCTCTAAAATACCCTTGGGAAGATATGCACCATTGCTCATTCTTCATCCCCGAAGAACCTGTGTCGTTTTCTAACTAGTTTTCAATTCATACAAAATATTTTATCCAGGAGAACGTCGACTTGTTCAAAAACCCCATCTTGGAACTAGATTCCTTTGAAGAGGGGAATATGGAAAATATCTCACCCACTATCAAGATCAACATTCAATCAATCCCAATATTGTTGAAGAAATCATGCTGGGGGCATCTTGCTCCTCTGATGAAGTAGCTGCCTACAAAGCACTTTTTCAATAGTTTCAGGACATCTTCACATGGTCATACATTGAGAAGCAAAGATTGGATACATCAATTGTGGAGCATCAAATTAACACATGGCTAGATGTGGCACATGTCTTCCAAAAGCAGAGACCCATCCATCCTTCCAAAGCTGTTGTGGTCAAGGCAGAGGTCAAGAAACTGCACGCAACCGGTTTCATATATCCCATTGCATACACCACTTGGGTTTCTAACCGTAAACAAAAAATAGGGCACCATTTGGGTTTGTATGGACCTTCAGGATTTGAATTTGGCTTTTCCCAAAGACAACTTCCCAACACCATTTATCGCCCAAATCATTGAGGCGTGTCCCAGACATGAGATATTTTCCTTCATGGATGGATTTTTTTGGAAATAATCAAATTCAGATAAAAAAGGAAGACCAGTACAAAATTGTGTTCACCACCCATTGGGGCACATTCGCATACCGAGTAATGCCCTTCAGTTTAAAAAACATTGGAGCTACCTTCTAGTGTGCCATGATGTACTGCTTCCCTGACCTCATCAACATCATATTGGTTTATCTTGATGAACTCACAGCTCGGTCACGGAAGCGAGTATGGCACATAGACAACTTGCGTCAAGTCTTTTTGCGATGTTGCAAGTACAAAATCTGCTTGAACCCTTTCAAGTGTGTTTTTTGCATCCCAATGGGCCATCTCTTGGGGCTCACTATGTCTCACAAGTGAACGATAGTTCACCCTCTCAAAATCCAAACCACTTTTCCTTTAACATCACCTCTTTAAGTAATGTGCAGTACTATTTTTTCTTTTGTGTTTTGCATTTATTTTACCACAAGTCATTTACCCCTCAAGTAGTAGTTCCACGTCTAGTCAAAGTGATTTCATTGTAGAACTTAATTGCATCATTTGCATGTGAGCAGGTGAATATGATCCTTGCCCCTGTACCGCGGTTATCCCACTGGAGAGTGCGGTCCAACATATGCACATGCAAACAATATGTCATACGTATGATCTAGCTACCACCATGTTAGCACACCATCAGGTCCCTAGACCTGTCCTGGAGGTTGAGGTCTCTCCGTATCTCCCTAGTTTTCCATGCTCACATATGGATCATCCTATGCAAGAATAGGAAGCTTCCACCATGTGGCAAAAATTTCCTTGGTCGAGAGACAACCTTCTAGAGTTCCTCCCTCCCTACTGATTCTTTGGGCCATATTTCCAAAGTCATGTCAATTTTCATACCACCACATGAATCAAACATTGTACATTGAGCTATCTCCATACCCAGGGTTACCCATTAGGTCTTGTTTTTCCTTTTGCATCACTACACTAGGGGCAACACCATTAGCTTCTAGTCCAAGTCATCCGGAGCCTGTTGGAGATACCCCTCACACCTCTGGGTTCAGTTTTCTATCCTCTATCTTTTGATGAGACCATTGTCTCATGTTTAATACACTAATTCTCCAGACCTATTACTAGAGGTCACCTCGATTTGTGTGCCTCTTCTGCATTGGTTTGCATGCCTCTTTCGTGAACCATCCAGTGCATGTATTGGTATGTTAAAGAGCCACCTTCTTCATCCATGCAGTATGGTTGGTCACCTTTGACCAGCTTTCACTATCCTTCCATGGGGCACCACTAGTGCCCTTGGTTTGGTTTTCCATAACGGAGTTTCTGCTAAGCTATTTTCTGACTCCTAAAAGAATGAAAAGATTGTAGAGTTCCTTTGCTTCCTTTCCCGCTCATTAAAGTATAGGAAAGGGTGTCTACATCGTCTCGTTTATCTCCTTTTACCTACTATGTAGACTACCATATGAAAAGGACCTCTTTGGCACATTCAAGCCAAGAACGTTTCCCTCTGCATCCTTTTATGCTTTCTCGGGCATTGGGACCCAATGTTAAGAGAAAGCTCTTCATGGGTTGTCTTTAAGCTCTTTTCCACCCTTCTCATGAAGAAAATATTGTCGAGCAAACTTGGTTTCGTTCATGCTCATAAAAGTATGTGAATGAATGTCTAGTCAGTATAGGTTTAACCTTTTCTAGCCTTATTAGAATACCAATGGTAAAGTATTCTCCCATCACCCAAAATATGGGCAAGCTCTCCTATGTATACTTTTATCCTTTTTCGGGAACAGAAGACTATAAACAAAAAAGAGACCACACTGGAGTCTTCTTCATTCTTTCAAAATCCCTAAAATTGAAAGCACCATCGAGCATTTACTTTCTCAGGCTCGCTCAAAATCCATGAGATCATACCACAATGGGGTCTTTTGGTGCCACCCCATGTGTTACAGTTCGACAACATTCCCCCTCTGGGTCACCTTTGTTCAAGATTATTCTCCAATGAGTCTTTCTTGGATCCCATGAATACCAAAAGTGTCTACCTCTCCCAAGTGTTTCCCATCTACAGTTACATTCCTGGTATAATAGCTATGATCCCCCTCCCTTCAAACAATTTCATTTGCTTCCGGGTCAACACTATTGTCATACTTTGAACAAAGGAAGTTTGAGTACCCCATAATTCCCTGCCCCTGTTCCCCATTCAGTGTGTCAGTCCCAATATTTTCACATGCTTTTGGTTACCTCCCTTGCACGTCTAGCCAAGGAAACACCATTTCCTTGGTTAGTTGTGAGTCTCCCTCTGTCGATGAAAACACATATATTCCAAAGGACAGACCTAGAGGTCCCTATATCCTGGTTTCATTATCCTCATTGATGAGTTCCTTAGGCCGGTTGAGAGGACTCCTTAGTGCCTCTCAATATGGTTGTGTCTCACATGCTCAACTCCAACTACATCATCGTACTGTTGAGATTTGTATAGGGTATTGGTCCATGCAGTATTTTCTTGAAGACCCCAGGTGTCTACTGACTCTAGCACATTGGTGATTCTATGAAGGAACCCAGACAGGTTCATGTCCCTTGTGATTTATGGTGTCACGTCCCTGACCCTCTGACCGACGAAGAGGACGCTACCATGGCGTTAACCATCCAAGCTACCAGCCCCATGAACATGTGAATTCATAAAGATGCTGAAAACATAATGCATTGAAGTATAACATACACAGATGAAACTATTTCTCATACATAGCGGAAGCAACAAACATTTATACAAGCATTCATCCAACATGTTCATCACATTCATTAACAAAAAAATATGGTTGCAGAAGTAAAATAGGCAAGATTACTTATCTTATGAAGAACTCATTTCACAACCAGCTATGTCACTACAATGTTCCACCCAACCATAGGCCAACGTGATCCTTAATCTCTTAGCAGTGCTGCCACCCCTGAGATGGGCATGATTCTCCAAGGAATAAGGAACAAGCAAGCTTACACATAGCCAAGGATACACAAAACACAACCAAGCTAACATAGTTGGGTTTATCAGGATATCAAGGAATTGGGAAAGGCTAAATGCTAAGATGGTGAGCCCATTATAGATCTAGGAACACCTACACCAGAACTAGCCTGGCTTCTAAGACACCCACACACACCCAACACAAGGAATCAGTCCCTTCTCTACTACATAGTCCCTCAGGCCCTGCATTCCCTTCCAGTGCTATTCAGGGGTTGTGGAGAAGAAATCTAGCCATCTAGCTCTGTCTGTGTGGTTTCCAGCCACCAGGTTTATCAAGAAAACCAAGCCCCCATCCATGCCCCCAACACAGTCCGAAGACCAACAATTGCACATATGCAACTAATCAGTTGTTACACCTTAACAGGGAAAATGATTCCCAAGCGAATTCCAACAGTCCCAAACGCAATAGCAAACGTAGTCACAACATCAGGAAAGACAACAATCCGTCCTGGACAACTAAGCAAGCAAAAAAGACTTACACAGGCCGCACAATCTGTGAGGAGGTCATATGGCTGAAAATGTGGATGAAAGAGCACGGCTCCCTGCTTGCTGCATGAGTCGAAAACTAGGAGAAAATCATGTGCATTAAATTGAACAAGACTTCCGCTCCTGCGTGAGGATGAACAGGCAATGGTGAGTCGCGAGTGGGGAATGCATGAGTGGTTCAGCACTGTCGTGGAGAGAGTAGTGTGTCCGCGAAAGTGATGGTGGTGGTTTGCTTGCCATCGTGAGGTCAACCGTGGGTGGAGTGTGCGTGTGGGCAAGGACTGACAGTCCTGCCACACTCCCCTCTCCACCATAACTGCCCCAGCTAACAGTAATAGTTATTAATGGCAGTGGTTGGATAAAAATAAGGAAAGATGACACATGGATTTTCCCCCCATTGGTTCAAGGTTTGACATTCCCCCACCCTTATCCTTGTGAAAATTATTCCCCTTTTCAATTTAGTTGCTGCGAACGTAGCTGGTTGGGTTCATTTTAATTAAATATGCATATTTACATGATAATTAAAACTTAATATGTCTGCCACATGCCCCGATATACCATCGGTGACAAGTTGAACTCAAAACACAGCATAACCAATCGATGGTGGGGCCTTGGCCTTTAGCTCCACACCATGATTATTACAATATATATATCATGTACATTTAATGCAATGGGGTCAAAAACAGGGGTGTTACATCTGGGTTGCATTGGAGACAGTGTTCAGAAGCCCCAGATCAGTTCTTATGTATAGATTCATAATTGACGTGGCATATTGTCCCATAGGGACTTTGATTCTCCATCAGTGAGTCCTTACACTTATGTACCTATCCATATCTAGCAGACCATCAGTTATGATGATATAGCATTCCATGAGAATGCCATGGGTCTGATGTATCATTTCTTCATATTAGTATTGTGTTCAGCCTCTTATTGAGGCCACCGGTATGTAACACGAGTTGTATATGATCAACTCTTTCATTTAGGAGCCAAGATCACATTATTATTTTGACATTATTACAAGAATGGGGATTCCTGCCTCATCCATATACACGTCACATATTCATTGTATCTCACCCATTGATGGAAACCAACATTAATACAAAAACCAAAGCCACCATATCCCGAACCAGGAAGCACTCCCTCTCCCCAAAAATCCTATGATTTTTATTGGCCATACAATGAGATCTCTGTGGAAATTGAACCCAGAGATAGAACAATTACACTCACAACAATTATCAATTGTACATGCAAAATCACTCACAAAAGAGACTGAATATGGAGCTGAACACTAAACTGTATTAACTCAGTGTACAATAGCCAACCCTGTAACATCATAGGCTTCTACAATAAATAATTACATAAGGGATTCAAATGCATGAGGAGGCAATTCGAATCTAGTCAAAAGCAGGCTTACTAAAATTAAGCAATTCCCCCATAGGTGCATAAAGCAGTTTCCAAAACTGTCAAGGAGCTCACGAATTGGCAAAAGCGCTTGGGAAAGCTAAAAGGTAATGGAAGGATAACTAATACATTCTTTTCATAGGAGAAAAGAGTGGAGGATGTGGAGGACAAAAAAATAGTTAACCTCACCTAGTCAAACTTTCCCAATTTCCTTAAAGCACTGAAAAAGCAGGCAATAAAGCAGAAGAAGCAGAAGGGCACCTAGGAGGCCAGGAATAAAGAAGATTTGATTCCTTGATTTTTTCCAAGAACTCCATGAGTCAAAATTATCAAGTTGGACCACTATGGATGTGTAGATGACAACTTGCATATGATGGAACATAGAAACTAGGCAAATAAGACAAAAATGGATTAATTATTGTCTAAGGTAGCTAACTATGGGTTGATTATTATAACACCCCCCCTTAAGCCTGAATTATGAATAATATATCAGAAAATTATAGGGCCTAGCAACAAGGTTTAGTCACCCTTTACATACTGCATGTCCATTTAACTAAGGAAAGAGGCAAAAACCCAATGGGAAAATCCTCCCTTAAACATGGACTGTAAAACAAAATTTGGAAATCTTGTCTTCACTCATGCTTCATAGCATGATCAGCAATCCCCAGCAGTGATTTGATATTGCTGAAGGTTTTCTCACAAAATGTTTTGGTGAAGATATCAGCTACTTTTTCTGAAGATGAGCAGAAGAGTAGGTGAATGGTGCCATCATGCACAAGCTCTCTGATGTAGTGCATATGGATCTCAATGTGTTCGGTTCTCTTCTTCTGAATTGGATCATTGCAGATTCGAATGGTACTCTTATTATCACAATATATAGTAGTTGAGTATTCTGATTTGGAGCCACACTCTCCAAGTAACCCCTGCAACCATAAACATTGAGTTGCTGCATTTACAACTCCTCTATACTCTGCTTCTGTAGATGAGAGTGCAATGGAACTCTATTTCTTACTTCACCAGCTGATTGGCCCTTTTGCAAGCATGAACACATATCCTGATGTGGATTTTCTGTCTATGCTATCACCTGTCCAATCACTGCCAGTAAACCCAATCAATCAAGATCAGATTTAGCTTTATAGAAGATCCCATGTGTCCTTGTTCCCTGAACAAAGTTAAGGATCCTTTTGGCTGCTTTCCAATGGATCTCATGAGGCTGATCCATGTATCTAGAAGCCACACTTACTGCATAATAAATATCAGTTCTAGTATGTGTAAGATACAACAAACATCCAATCAATTGCCTATACAGTGTATTGTTTACCGTAGGTGACGAATCGGCTTCTTCGAGCTTCACTCCTGAAAGGAAAGGAGTCTTGCTTGGCTTGCAATCCTTCATTCTGAACTTGTTCAGAAAATACAAGGAATACTTGGACTGGTGCACCTTGATTCCATCTTTGGTTTGAGCAATCTCAAGCCCCAAGAATTGGCTTAAGAGCCCCAAATCTGTCATGGAGAAGGCTTGGTTCATTGCACCCTTCAAGGAAGCAATCTCATCCTTTGAGCTTCATGTAATGAGAAGTTCATCAACATATAACACAATGATCATTAATGAACCATTAATCAACTTCAAATAGACATTTGGATCTGATTTGCATCAAACAAAATTAAGTGATAGCAAGAAGCTATCAATCTTGGCATACCAAGCCCTGTGGGCTTGCTTTAGCCCATACAATGACTTCCTTAGCCTACACACAAGAGATGGGTTAGTAGCAAATCCTTGAGGCTGCTGCATGTATATCTATTTAGTAATATCTCCATTCAATAAGGCACACTTTACATCCATGTGATGTACCTCCCATTGCTTTGAAGCTGCAATGGCTAAGGCTAGCCTGATGGAGTCCATCTTTGCCACTGGTGCAAAGGTCTCATTGTAATCTATGCCATGAACCTATGAGTAGCCCTTGGCTACCAATATAGTCTTGTACTTCAGAGGTGAACCATGAGCATCAAATTTGGTCTTTGTACACCCACTTACACTGAACTAGCTTCCTCCCTGGGGGAAGATCAACTAGCTCCCAAGTGTTTCTCTTCTGGAGTGAGATGAACTCTTCCTTCATGGCTGCTTTCCATATTGGATCCCCTGCTGCATATTCATATGTTTGACGATATTATTCCATGATTATATATCATTTCTAACCAAACATAGGATCCTTCATGCACAAAACACTCTCAAATCGAGATCTAGTCCTCCTAGGGTCATTAGGATTCCCAGCTAGCTCTCCTGCTGCATGAATGTTCTTGACTTCCCATTTTGGCCTTGTAGGGATGTTAGGATCTGAAATAAACTCATCACTATCAAACATATCAGAATCAGCATGTTCAACAATCTCTTCACTTACATTCAGAGGCTCTAGTGGTGAAGAGGCTTCTCCAACTTTTACTGCTGCTAGGGGTTCTTCTTGAAACTGAACACACCTTTCAATGAAGGCTTTGTTTGTGCTCAAATTTATCAGTTTGTACCCTTTTGAATCTTCAGAGTACCCAACAAATAGAAACTCTTAGCTTTGGGGCTGCAAAGCCTTTCTATTTTCTATTGGAATTCTAGCCCAAGCCCTTGAGCCAAAAATCCTTAAATGGGTCACATCTAGCTTGTGCCCACTCCATGCTTTGAAAGGAGTCATACCATCAAGTTGTTTATGAGGCACCCTATTCTAGATATAGGCTACATAGTTTATAACTTCCGCCCAGTACTTTGGCGGAAAAGTTTTGGCCTCCATCATGCATGTTGCCATCGCCTTCAGTGATTTGTTCTTCCTCTCAGCAACACCCTTCTAATGTGGTGTGTAAGGGATAGAATGCTGCATCTGAATACCTACATCTACACAATATTAAATAAACTTAGAATTGACATACTCATCACCATTGTCAGATCTAAGGACCTTGAGTTTCCTCCCATACTGGTTTTCAACCAAAGCCTTAAAGACTTTGAAGAGGCCAAAAAATTCAGACTTGTGTTTTAGGAAGTAAACCCAGCAATACCTGGAAAAGTCATCTATGAAATCCAATGCATATTTGGCCTGACTCATGGACATATTAGGGAATGGGCCAGCAACATCACTGTGGATCAACTCAAGAGGTGCAGAGGTTCTCTCATGACTAGCTCTCTCAAATTTATGCTCTGAACACATATTTCATTAAATTTGTAATTAAACAATGGATCTAGAATTTTAAGATAACAAAAAAACTTATTTCTAGGGCTATTCATGTAATAAAATATTTCTAATTTTAACGAAATATGTGTTTCTGGGTGTTTTCCTAGGATACAACCTTGGCAGACTCCTTTCGAAAAAAATTTCTTTGGTAACCCTATGACCATCTCTTTTTCACTAAGATCAGAAAGATACTTGTAATTTAGGTGGCCAAATCTTTCATGCCAAAGCTTGCTTGCATCATTAGCATGAATCAGAAGAGAAGAGGGGTTTGAGTAGGGTAGGAAGTGTGAGAACATGTATACCTTCGAAGTATGATGTGCAACTCCTTTTGCAATGACTTTACCACTTGAGATATTTGTGATCTCAACTTCATCAGGGGAGAATATGACCTTCTTTGGAGACCCAGTGTGAGTCATCTGATACACTAATAAGAGGTTGGAGGCAAGACCAGGAACATACAACACATTGTTGAATTGACCATGATCAAGATCAATCCTCCCTTTGCCCAAAATTTTAGTGAGAGAGTCATCTCCTAGTACTATTGGTGGACCTTTCGACATGTCAAGTGAGGTGAATTCCTCCTTGGTCGAAACCATATGTTTGGAAGCTCCAGAATCAATGATGAAACTAGGTGATCTTGATGTGCCAGCAACCAATGCATGAACTCTCTCTTTGTCTTCTGAACTTGATCCTCCTTCTCTCTTCTTTGAGCTGTCTGGAAGGGATATGCCATTCTTCTACAGGATTTGGGTCAGCATGTCTATTTGCTTCTTCATGTAGGAGCTCTCAGAATGATTTCCCTTACTGCAGTATGCGCACTTGCTCATTTCTCCTTTATTATTGTTCTTCTGGTAGTTCTTCTTGGAAACTTGAGGCTCCTCTGGAGACTTGTTCTTGTCTCTCTTTTGCTCAGGTGGCTTTTTAGCTTTCTTTTTTCTTTTTGAATCCACCCTTGAATCTCCAGAAACCAAAGCTTGGTCATTGGATGGTTTGATGGTGCCCATCATCACTAGTTTTCCTTGTTCTTGTGTGAGAGATTCCATGAAATCTGCAAGGCTAGGCATCTTCCAGGTTCGAGCTGTCAACTTTGTGGCATAGAAGGTCAAAAAAAACACTGAATAGTAAGGGCTAAGCTTCCAGAGTATGGCCAAGACCAGCTGATCATCCTTCTTTTCGATCCCACATTGTTTTAGCTGCAAAACAAGTGCTTTGAACTTGGAGAAATAGAGTTGCAAGGATTCAAAGCTATTTGGACTCAGGGAGATCATTTCATTTTCGATTTGATGTCCCCTCATCTCATCTGTCTTTCCAAAAATATCAACAATATTCTCCCATACTTCATTTGGTGATGTCAATCCATCAAGATGGAAAAGAAGGGCTCTGGAAATACTTAGACACAAGAGACCATAGGCCTCATCCCTCCTGTTCTGCCATTTTATCTTCTCTGCAACTGCATTTGGCTCTACTTCTATTGCCATAGTCACTCTATAGAGGCCTTTGACTATCAACAGTATCTCCATCTCTGCTTTCCATTCAAAAAAGTTGAAGGGAGTCAAGATGATCTTCTGAGATTGATCCATAGCTCAGAAATTGTCCCGGCTGTCAGTAGAAGACTCCCAGTCACTGATGTCGAGCTTGCAAAACAAATTGGAAGAAGATAAATCGATCTACAAATTCTCTAATACCATGTGGAAATTGAAGCCAGTGATAGAACAATTACACTCACAACAATTATCAATTGTACATGCAAAATCACTCACAAAAGAGACTGAATATGGAGCTGAACACTAAAATGTATTAACTCAGTGTACAATAGCCAACCCTGTAACATCATAGGCTTCTGCAATAAATAATTACATAAGGGATTCGAATGCATGAGGAGGCAATTCGAATCTAGTCAAAAGCAGGCTTACTAAAATTAAACAATTCCCCCACAGGTGCATAAAGCAGTTTCAAAACTGTCAAGGAGCTCATGAATTGGAAAAATCACTAGGGAAAGCTAAAAGGTAATGGAAGGAAAACTCATACATGCTTTTCATAGGATAAAAGAGTGGAGGATGTGGAGGACAAAAAACTAGTTAACCTCACCTAGTCAAACTTTCCCAATTTCCTTAAAGCCCTGAAAAAGCAGGCAATAAAGCAGAAAAAGCAGAAGGGTGCCTAGGAGGCCAGGAATAAAGCAGATTTGATTCCTTGATTTTTCCCAAGCACTCCATGAGTCAAAATTAGCAAGTTCGACCACTCTGGATGTGTAGATGGAAACTTGCATATGATGGAACATAGAAACTAGGCAAATAAGACAAAAATGGATTAATTAGTGTCTAAGGTAGCTAAATATGGGTTGATTATTCTAACACTCTCGCCCTTACACATTAGGGGGCAATATGTTAACCCAAAAAATCACCCGAATTGCTCCATATGGCCTACAGCACATGAAGACATCCATTTCATAATCCTTATTGATCCCTACACCCTTATGTAACCTATGCTTTCCCCTCAAAGGATCAAAAAACATAAAAAAGGGCTTAAAAACCCATAAAAGAGCCAAAATAGCTCACAAAGGGGATAAATCCTTCAAAAGGGGGCTAAAACCCGTAAAATAGGCCTAAGAACCCCAAAAGAGATAAGAAAGGGGCGGAAGGGCTTAAAACCCTGACCAAGGGATAAAAATTGAGTAGCTACATTTACAAATCCTCTATACTATGCCTCTGTAGATGAGAGTGCTATAGAACTCTGCTTCTTACTTGTCCAAGTGATTGGTCCTTCTGCAAGCATGAACACATATATTGAGGTATACTTTCGATATTTTTTGTCAATTTTCCAATCACTGTCAGTAAATCCAACTAGCTCTAAGTCAGATTTTTCTTTGGGGAAAATCCCATGAGTCCTTGTTTTGTGAAAAATGTTTAGCATCCTCTTGGCTTCTCTCCAATGTATCTAATGAGGCTGATCCATGTATATTTAAGCCACACTAACTGCATGCTATAAGTTAGTTCAAGTATGTGTAAGATAAATCAAATACCCAATCAACTGCCTATACAATGTATTATTTACCATAGGAGAAGAACCTAATTCTTCAAGCTTAACTCCTGAAAGGAATGGATTCTTCCTTGGCTTGCAATCCTTCATGCTGAACTTGATGAGAAAATATGAACTATACTTTTACTGATGAACCTTGATTCCTTGTTGGGATTGAGCAATTTCGATGCCCAAGAATTGGCTCAACAACCCCAAATCTGTCATAGAAAAAACATGGTTCATTGCATCCTTCAAGGAGGCAATCTATTTCTTTGAAATTCTTGTATTCAGAAGGTCATCCACATAGAGAAAATAATCATTAAATAACCATGAATCAGCTTCAAATATACATTAGGGTCAGACTTGCATCTAAAAAAAATAAGTGACCGCAGAAATCCATCAATCTTGGCATACAAAGCCTTGGGGGCTTGATTGAGCCCATACAATGATTTATTCAACCTGTACACTAAAGATGGATTAGATACAGAACTTCCTAGTTGGTGTATGTAAATCTCCTCAGTCATATCTGCATTCATAAATTCACACTTTATATCAATGTGATGTACCTCCCTCCGCTTCGAAGCTGCAATGGCTAGGGAAAGCCTTATAGAGTCCATCTTTGCCACTGGTGAAAAGGTCTCATTGTATTCAATACAATGTACCTAAGAGTATCTCTTGGATACCAATATTTCCTTATATTTCAAAGGTGAACCATCAGCTTCAAACTTAGTTTTGAAGACCCACTTACACTTCACTAGCTTTGCCCTAGGGGAAGATCAACCAGTTCCCATGTGTTGTTCTTCTGGAGCGAGATGAATTATTATTTCATTGATGTTTTCAATATTGAATATTCTAATACATATTCATATGTCTATGGATCAGAATCTATCATCAAATAACACTTCTTATCAAAGAGAGGATCTTTCACACAAAGGGCACTCTCAAATGGAGATCTAGTTCTCCTAGTGTCATTAGGATTTCCAACTAGTTCCACAGCTGTATGAATGGTCCTTGCTGCCCACTTTTGTCTTGTAGGGATGTTACGATATGAAATTAATTCGTAATTATCATACTTACCAGAATCAACAAACTCATTAGTCTCTTCACTTACAATCAATGGTTATGGTGGTGAAGAGGACTCTCCAACTTCAACTGGTGCTAAAGGCTCTTCTTCGAACTGAACACTTATTTCAATGAAATATTTATTTGTGCTCAATTTTATTAGATTGTACCCTTTTGAATCTTCAGAATACCCAACAAAAAGGAACTCTTGGCTTTGGGGTTGCAAATCCTTCCTCTTTTCAGTTGGAATTCTAGCCCAAGCCTTTGAGCCAAAAATCCCGAAATGGGTCACATCTAGCTTGTGCCCACTCCAAGCTTTGAAAGGAGTCATACCATCAAGATACTTATGTGGCACTCTATTCTAGATGTAGGATGCACATTTTATAGCATCAGACCAAAAATATGGTGGCAAAGTTTTAGCCTCCATCATACAAGTTGCAATCTCCTTCAATGATCTATTCTTCCTCTCAGGAACACCATTTTGCTGTGGTGTGTAAGGGATAGAATGTTGCATTTGGATACCTACATCCTTGCAATACTAGATGAACTTAGACTTGACATAATCACCACCATTTTTTAGATCTGAGGATTTTGAGTTTCCTCCAAGACTGGTTTTCAACCAAGGCCTTAAAGACTTTGAAGAGGTCAAAAACTTCATAGTTATCCTTTAGGAAGTGAACCCAACAATACCTAGAAAATTCATCTATGAAGGTGAGTGAATATTTGGCTTGACTGATGGACATATGGGGGAATGTTCCAGCAATTTCATTGTGTATCAGCTCGATAGGTGCAAAGGTTCCCTCATGACTAGCTCTCTCATACTTGTGCTCTGGGTGTTTTCCTAGGATACAACGTTGACAAACTCCCTTAGAAAACTTGATCTTTGGTAACCCTATGACCATGCCTTTTTTACTCAAATTAGAAAGATACTTGTAGTTAATATGGCCAAATATTTCATTCCAAAGCTTGCTTGCTTCATTATCATGAGTAAGAAGAGCAAAAAGGTTTGAGTAGGGTAGAAAATGGGAAAACTTGTATACCTTCGAACTGTGATCAACAGCACCTTTTGGTATGACTTTACCATTCAAAATATCAGTGATTTCAACTTCATTAGGGGAGAATATGACTTTCTTTGGAGACCCAATGTGAGTCATCTAACACAGTGACAAAATATTAGAGGCAAGACCTGGAACATACAACACATTATTGAACTTACCATGGTCAAGATCAATCCTACGCTTTCCCATATTGTCAGTCACAAAGTTATCTCCAAAATCTATTGGTGGACCTTTAGACATGTCCAAATAGGAGAGGATCTCTTTTGTTGAAACCATATTTTTGCAAGCTCCAGAGTCAATGATGAAACTAGGTGAGCTTGAGGTTCTAGAAACTAAGGCATGTACTCTCTCCTTGTCTTCTGAATTTGATACTCCTTCCCTCTTCTTTGAGTAATCAAGAAGGGAGATGTTGTTCTTCTCTAGGAGTTGGGTCAACATGTCTATCTACTTTTTCATACAAGAGCTCTCAAGATGATAGCCCTTACTATAGTACGTGCACTTGCTCATTTATCCTTTGTTCTTCTTCTTCTGGGGGTTCTTCTTGGAGCTTGAGGAATTCTCTTGAGACTTTTCCTTGTCTCTCTATTGCTCAAGTGGCTTTTCAGCTTTTTTCTTTCTTTTTGAATCCATCTTCAAATCTCCAACAACCAAATATTGGTCTTTGGAAGTTTTTATGGTCCCCATCATCACCAATTTATCTTGGTCCCGAGTGAGGGATTCCATGAACTCAACAAGCTTAGGCATATTCTAGGTTTGAGCTATCAATTTAGTGGCATAGAAGGTCGAAACAAACACTAAATAGTCAATACCAAGATTTGAGAGAATTGTTAAAACAAGTTTCTCCTCCTTCTTTTCAATCGCACATTGTTTAAACTGCAAAACAAGGGCCTTAAACTTGGTAAAATAGAGTTGCAATTATTCGAAGCTATTGGGATTCAAGGATATCAATTCATTTTCGATTTCATGTCCTCTCATCTCATCTTTCTTTCCAGAAAGCTCTTCAAGATTCTACCATGCCTCATTAGGAGATGTCAATGAATCAAGATGGATGAGGAGGTCTCTTGAAATACTCAAACACAAAATACCATAGGCGTCATCCCTCCTATTGTGAAATTTGATTTTCTCTACAGCTACATTTGGCTCTACCTCAATAGCCATGGTAACCATGTAGAGACCTTTCTCTCTCAACAATATCTCCATCTCATCTTTCCATTTGAAGAAATTGAATGGATTCAAGATGATCCTTTGAGATTAGTCCATATCTCAGCTCCCGTGCCCTTCAGTCAGCAGAATGTGCTCCCAGTCAGTGATGTTGAACCTGCAATAACAACTTGGAAGGAGAGAAATCGATCCACAAAGGCTCTAATACCATGTGGAAATTGAACCCAATATATAGATCAATTACACACAAAATTTCTAATCAAACATACAAAATTCACACAAAAAGAGACTAAAATTAGAGCATAACTTAATCCTGTATTGAGTAAGTGTACATTAGGAAACCATATTAATTTTTAGGCTGCTCAAATATATAATTAGCTAAGATATTCAAAAGCACTAGGTTGCTATTCTAATTGGCCAGAAAGCAGGATTACCAAAACAAGTCAAGTCCCACATAGGTGCAGAAAGGACTTTCCAAATCCATGAATATCCTCATGAATTAGCTAAAGAAAGTGGGTAAGATAATGTGTAGTGGAAAGACAACCCATTCATTCTTTTGTATGGAGAAAAGTAAGGAGGATGATGTGGTCAAAAAACAAGGCAAGTTCTCCTAGACTAGCTTTTCCCTTATGCCTTAATTCAGATGTAAAGCAAGGAAGCTTTCAGAAAAAAGAAGATATGCACTTTAAGGAATCATGAATAAAGAAGACATGATAAATATTGTTCTGGGATTATTCCAAAGTGCTCCATGACCTATTTTAGCAAGTATTGACTTCTAGGAACATGTCGAAGTCAACTAACATAAAGAAGCAATCTAGGATTCTAGGAATAAGACAAAAATGATTTAATTAATGTCAAATATAGGTAACTATGGGTTTATTATTCTAACACTGTATAATCCTTTACTATGTAATAGAATGCCAATTTTGGATTTTAATTCATGGAGGTTGAAGGGATTAAGGATCATATATGAAGAGGGATCCATAGTGTTGAATTGATGTGCTCAAGAAGAAAAATTTATAGAACCTGCAAAAACAAACTAGGATAAAATATTGTAAGGTTAGACCAAGCTATTTTGTAGAGAGGGATAGGAGACTGGATGTGCTACTCAACTCTATAGAACTTGAGAAATGTTTCAGTCTGATACCGTGTAGAAATATTAGCTCCAATATTATGAGAAAACACACTAAGAATAAGCACTGGAAATGGATCTTGCTACTAAGATAATTCTCACAAGCATACATAGGAAAAATAAATATAAGAAAAGAGATAAAATCACATGAATGAAGAGATGAATATTGGAGTGTATCCATCCATTGAATAATGATGAATAATAGTGTACATAAATATTACATCCCTCATAGATAAACTCAATTTATATGGAGACAAATCATAAAGCACAGAAAGGTAGAATTATCAAATATGATAAAACCGAATAGGTGGCTAAAGAACTTCCCAAATAAGTCAAGGACCTCACGAATTAGAAAAATACCAAGTGAATTGTAAAGAGTGATCGAAAATCATGATCATCCTAGAAAATGGAGATAAAATCATGGAGGATGGGTTGTCAACAAAAGATACGAGTTTTCTAGTTAACTTGTTTTACCTTATCCACATAAAAGCTGAATAAAAGCAAAATAAGGCAGAATCTGCAGGAAAGTGCAGCTACTAATTCTGGGTGTTCATAAAAGTGGTCAAGGTCAACCTAGAATCATAACTAAATAATTCAGTGGGAATATATGGAAAGCGTTGAATTTAAGGTTCAAGTGGATGGCAACTATCTAGGCTAGTGGGTATAAAATTAATTAAAATAGATTAATTATTTTATCCTAAGTTATGAGTGGGTTTAATAATATCCCAACACTCCTAGACTAGTGACTATGGAAATGCATCTCAAGAAGGAATTTTCTAGTTTGGTATGGATACTCTTTCATATTGGAATATGTATACAAAGACTAAGAATCCTGATCCAAGCTTGCTCAAAATTGCCAACACAAGCTACTCATCCTTCCTTGATATCCCACGTTGCTTGCACTGCAAGAATAGGTCTTTGTATTTTGAGAAGAAATGTTGAATTGTATCAAAGTTTCCAGGATGGAGTTCAATCATCTCATTCTCCATAATATGGCCTCTAATATCATCTTATTTTCCAAAAAAATATTCAACCTTTTACCATACTTCGTTCAGAGTTCTGAGTCCCTTAAGGTGGAACAATTTCAACTCCCTAGAAAAGCGGATGCACATGAAGCTGAACGATTCATCTAGCTTATTCAAAAAATTGGATTTCTCAACATAATGCTGGGGTTTGAATTATCTTCCCATTTTCATCCTATACATTGTTTTTTTGTACAAGGCTATCTCTATAGTTTCCATCTAATCAAAGTAATTGAAGGGTGTAAGGATCCTAGGTGACAGAGCAGTTGAATTTTCCATTTCATTGTATGTTGATCAAAAAATATTCGATAGCTCCATAGGTACCTAAAAAATCACTACAAAATAAACTTCATCTCACAAACATTTTTCAGTTCAAACCTTCCCAGCTTGACATGTGCACCTTTTTCAGATTCCATCACACTTGGATATACTTCTATTGATTGAATCCAGAGGGAGAAATGTAATGATTCTAATAATTATTTGGAAAGGAAACTACTTCTTGTGCAAGAATTGAGGTTTCTAAGGGTTTTTTCTGGTCTAAACATAGGCTCGAATACCATGTAATGCTTTATGTTACACAAAAACTTGTAGATTTTGATGAACATATGAAACCAAGAAGAAGGTCCTATTAAAAGCAGCGGTAGTTAGTCCACATTTTTATATTCCTAGAGGTGCGACGATTATACCATGTGGTTTTACTGATACTCCAACATCCTCCCTCGAGCATAGCTTGGTGGAATTGAACCTGAGATCTCATCTCTGATACCATTTTAAATTTCATCAACCATAGATCTCTATGATAAAATTGGAGCTATCTAAAAAGTAGTATGCAGTGGAATTATGAAGTCAATGTAAACTGAACAACGGACTCATGACAGAAATATCATATAAATGAGACAAGTATTTCTCATATTATCGTAACATCAATCCTCATTAATTAATAAATAATACAATGCTCATATAATGAGTACAATTTGAATAATGTTGATAGGATTCAAATTCACCAATTCAATATGAGTTGTTAGCTAACTCGGTGTGGAAATAATCACCTTTGGAGATCACTCATTAACTATGGATAACCAAATCAGTCTACAATCATTTAATTAAGGATGGTTGGTGAGTGTAGGCGAATAATGGTTCCCACACTCTCATGAGTCATGCAAACTGGTGCTAATCTAACTGATTGTGATCTAACTGATGGTGACTAAAGCATAACTGAGCATGAATGACTTCCTACCCTATACAACTAAAGGTGATTGTTGGTGGCACTCCTATATTGTTCCTATAATGTAGGGATTGGCACCATGGCACTGTTGGCATCAAAAATCAAAAGTTTAGATGACTCTTGGGCATGTCCCTCATTACTCTAGTAAAGTGAAAAAGACCTCCTAATCTAGTAAAAAATGATAAAATAGACTATATGGATAAATTGAGGATTAATTAATCTTAACAAAATGGAATCTGTTAACACTCCATTTGCAATAGTGGATTTAAGGGCTTGACAGAGTTCAAGGAGGTTTCCATTCCTTTAAACATTATGTGAACACCCTTTAAGTTATTAGAGGTGCATGGTCCACATTTTAGAACTGTTAGACGATGAAGAGAGATCAATCTACAGTGATAGACTCTTCCAGAGGTAAAGGCTCACAGCAGCATGGATGATAGAGACAGGCATCATAACCTAGCGATCTGGGATCACAAGGAAGAAGAGCAACAATAGATCATGGTTTTGGCCCAAGACGCATGAGAACAGTCAAAGTTGGCTTTATCCAAGTCCGTTAAAGTAGGAAAACATATGAAAGGCTGAGACCAAGGCAAAGCTCGATCAACGGCTCGAAACAATTTTATTGAGAAAACATGCTCGATGGAAGGAGCTTTTCCAAATCACGAAACAATTAAAAGCCAGAAAAGTTTGATGGCAGAGATGAAATCAGAAGTAGATCTATAGTCCCAGCCGATTTGGCAAACTAGACTTGTGCAGATAAAGTCATGATTCAAATCGTGAAAAGTGGTACTGGCCGCGAATATACACAATGACGACAAAGAAGGGAATGGATCTACGGTTGAGGTTCTTTTCACAATCCGAACTAGCACAGACATCGTCATGGTCCTGGTTCACAAAGAAGTGGTAGGACCCACTCAGATTGACGGTTGCATGAAGGGGTCAATCCCGATAAACAGGTAAGAACACGTCACGATCCAAATATGCCCGTTGTATCAAGAAAGCTGAAGTTGGCGATCGAAGTGAAGAAATGTGGACGGTGGATGTGAAATGTCCCCCCCCAAATTGGAGGGCTAAGGGGGAATCCATGCTGTAGGTATCGCATCCAGGGTAGATATGACAGGGGAAGGGACGTTCATATGTGTAATGTACAGCCTGGTGGATGGACTGATGTCCCTAAATGCCATCTTTGATAAACCTGAGGTGAAGGTCCTATCCAATGATGCTAACTCCCCCGACTCTGTAGGTCTGGCACCTGTTTCACGTGGGAAAAACAATAGGGAAATAGGAAGTGCAGGTTTTGAAATGATGAATCAAACATCTACACAAAGTTAAGAAAAGTTGTGAACTAAATCTGCTCAGCACCACCGTCACAGTGAATGAAAGGGAAAGAAAGGTCAAATCCATAGTCCTTGAAACCAACTTGGTAGCCATGCGGGAATTTCTTGGAATATTGTCCATATTAGATAATATAATTGAACATTAGAAGGAAATATCCCCACCCTAGCGTCACACATCCTACTATCACGTCGACCGATATTCAAGATTAGGGCCATCTATAGGCCATCTCAGCTTGTCATACATAGCTCCATCTTCTGAAGTTGTCGATGTATGGAAATGTACAGGTGGTGAGAGCTAAAGGTTGGACCCCGAAAAGTTTTGAGTCCCTTCACAGATAACCATGGCTATGTGGTTTAAGAAGTTAGTTCAACAAGGGGTATTGGTGGTTGGTGAACATGAAATTGTGTTTATTCGTCGTCCTAGTTATCTACACTAGGAAATCATCAATCACTGGGGAATATATGTTAAACACCTAAGGAGTTTCAACTATTTGCACACATCCTTACACTCAAATGTGTGGTGCATGGGTTTTTGCATCTCGAGGACATTTCGCTGATGCCTCCAGTGGATGTCACGACCTTCGAAGTCCCAACGCACAATGGTGGTAGATTTGTTGGAGAAAAGGGTTAGTCTGGGATAGTGGAGGTTCTAAGCCTTCATCAACACCCTTATGATCTCCACTTAACGACCTTGTCACAAACAAGGAGGATGTCAAATACACACCCATCTACGTGGCTTGCGATAAAACCCTCCTCATAGGGAGGAGAGAGAAATACAAGGATGATAAGTATCGTAAAAAGTTTATCATCATCGAGTGCATGGACACCCTTTTTTAGGTTCCCTCCTATAACTGTGCTACCAGACGAAGGAAGGGCTGGGAAAATGTCAGGCACCAAGGTGCAAACCTTCTTGTCAGCCTTTGAGCGACATGGTATGAAACAAACAGGCCAGTCAAAGGAGTCATAAAATCATGTATGAAACAACCCAAGTTGGAAATTGACCATCAGCAAGCAGTGTAAGGATCGCTTTCACATACCAAGATAAAGAAAACTTTGCGTTGTTAGTCCATGTGCTACAACTCCATAATGTTTGTTCATATTTGTAAATCATGGAAATAATTCCACCCTCTATATTGTTAATGCATGATTGTGATTGGAAACTCTTCCTTAGCTTTGTTTTGGAGAATAATCTCAGCACTAAATTATTATAAATGCACTCCCGATAGGGGGAAAAAGAGTTAGTTGGAGGGTTGGGAAACCTTCAAGGGATGAGGTTCTTTTTTGTAAAATAAGATATGGTTCCTGTGTTATGAATAAAATTGTAGAGGAAGAGTTGTTTCTTAAGACATGAATTCATGTGTCGTTGCTTCTTTCAATATGTATTTTCTTTATGTGAAATGTACATCCTGTCTTCATTCCAGTTCATTGATTTCTTTCATGTCTGTAACTGAGTGTATAACAATTTGGAATTCATACATGCTATGCTCCACCTATTGTTTCAGAGATTTATCAAGTTTTCTCTTAAAGTCGCGTGGAATTCATCATGCTGGTGCTTTGCGTGATAGGCTGTTCTCTCTCGTACCCTAACCACTCACTAAATATCTCCTAATTGCAAGATCGACGGCTATCTTGCCTCTATTTGCAACTCCACACCATTCTTTTCCTCCTACAAAAATGTTCCCTACTAGGGTTTTTGACTCCATTTCCAATGGTCCCTTGCCCTGATAATCCCACCTGCATCTCACATTAATATACTTTGTCCCATTTCAGGAGTCTAGCCTTTTGACCATCCTTGATCGAATATATTACGCAGAGTAAACCTGAAGACAAGCGAGAGATCCCTCTCTGACCACGCAAGGCCAGAGGCATAGTCTAAAGTAGTTCTGTTGTTACTTGGGAGTGGGCCTTCCTTCAACCTTTGGGCTCAATCCCGATGCTAATAGAATCGTTCCCAAAGAATCTTGTTGTCCATTGTTGTATGAAAATTAAACCGAGTGTAAATAATATTCCCACTGGGATGGTTTGTCCATCACATAGATGTGAAGCATGTCCTAAAGACCCCAATTTACTCTCTATGTTTTTCCATGTATTTATGGATGGTAGGAAATGCAAAAGTTTAGATGTATACCTAATCCTGTAAAAAGAATTTTCCAAAAAATTGAAGTAAAATTTGTATCTCTATTTGAAACTTTGATATCGAAAATCCATACAATGTAAAAATTTCCTTCATAAAAGAATTTGAAATGGAATTTGCTTGATATGTAGGTTTTACTTGTATAAAGTGTTATGATTTTGACAACTTATCGATCACAACCATGATGGAATCATCCTTCTTCATAGTCATTGGAAAACCTATAATAAAATAGAAGGAAATTATTTCCCATTTCTATTTAAGAACTGGCATGGGGTGCAACAAACTTGGTGGGTGTTTATGCTCAAATTTTACTTGCTGACATTTCATTCCCTTAGAAATATACTCAACAATGTCTCTTTTCACCCCTAGAAAAAAATATTGCTTCCTGGTTGTAGCAATTGTTTTCTAATATCCTAGGTGAGCATAATATGAAATTTTATGCATTTCATCCATAATAATTCTTCTCAAATATGATACATTAGGAATATTGATTATATTTTTGTAACAAATAATTCCATCATCTTCCCAATGATAATCATCATACCTATTTAAAAATGTGTTGTTGTAATTTACCTTTTATTTGCACATAGAGTTCATCTTCATCAAGATGATGTACAATCTATTTTCTTTCATCTGATTGGAAAAAACTAAAGGTTTCCAGACACAGTTTTGTCACCTTTCTGCTAAGTTGATCATCCACTTTCTTTTCCTTTACTTTCACGTGTTTAAATTCAAAATCAAACTCACATAAAAATTCCAGCCATTTAGCTTTCCTGGAATTTAATGTTGGTTTCCCAAATAAATATTTTAGACAACAATGGTTTGTTATCAACTCAATTTTTTTCCCATTAAATTATGTTTCCACATATTAATGGCATGCATTATGGTTACAAGTTTCAATTCATGGGTAGAATAATGATTTTCATGCTCCTTCAATTTCCTAGCAAATTCCTTTTCTCAATTTGCAATTTTCATAATTGGAGCACTGTTAGAATATTTTTGAATAGTTAGAACATTTTTTCACATTTATGCTTCCATTAAAATTTTATTCTCTTCTTTTGCAAAGAAGTGATTAGGTGTGAAACCTTGGAGAATCCTTCAATGAATCTTCTATGATAACTATCTAGGATAGTTGATAGGAAATTAATCAAATAATGATTAAATATTTTATCCTAAGTAGTAAGTGGGTTTATTATGTTCCCACACCATAATTTAAGTCTCACTTGATGGTTATATCTATGAAAGAATCAGAAATATAGACTTATATAGGGCCCAAAAAAAGGATATGGTCACTCTTAAACAATTATTATGTCCAAAAATATCACAACAAGATTTGAACCCGAAATCCGACATCATCAGCCATTTCGTACAGATGTGTTGGACAATAATCATTGAAAAGGTTGGAGATCAAAAACGTTTTATACCGTTGTCGAATATTTGACACATTAGGTGTCGCATATACAACCCCCAGAGTGTTGCATATCCGACCCCTAAGCGTCGGATCTTCGACGGTCTGTGGACCCAATAGTGTCAGATATTTGACCCCTTAGTGTCAGAGATCCAATGGGATGTGTAGGTTTTTTTTTTGAAATGTAAGGTTTACATGAGTTTAAATTTATGGTCCCATATTTTCAACGGTAACTATGTCCAAGGTGTTGAATATATGACACATGGAAATTATAAATATAAATTGTTTTAAATATTTCGACATGTTTGTTGTAGAAGTGACGAATGATTTGCGAAATTATTTGTTCCTCGACGGACGATTTGCAAAAATTATTTGTTCCTCAATGGAAGTTTTTAGGAATTGTTTTATTCTTCAACGGGAAGTTGTGGGAATTTTTTTTTTCATTGATAGATAGTTTGCCGGGAATTTTTTATTCTTAGACTTCTCTCCATTTGGAAAAATGTTGATGCGTGGAACTTGATTTTTTTAGACAATTGTTTATATTCATTAACAAAGTTTGTGACAGAATGTCAAATAGAAATATTCCAGATCCAAACAAAGACAACTGACAATTGATTGCTAGACTATGGGATGTAGAGAAATGAAGGGGTGATGGAAAATGTTATTGTCCATGTACTCAATGTAGGGGATTTAAGAGGAGAAGAATATTTATTTCAACAACCACAAAACATTGCAGGGAACATGGACACACTGAGGGGGGGAATGAATATCATCAATTTGTAGGTTTAGCATTATAAAGTTTATTATATTGATTTTTTTTTGTAATTGCATGTATTATTTTTATTTTTCATATATTAATGTATATCTATTGATGTTTCCATGTATTTATATTAAATGGAAAACACCTTACAACATATCGCCCAGATGAAGTGCTTTCAGAACAAGTTCAGGATCAAGATCATGGAGCGTGTATGTTTAATGGAGACCAAGTGAATGATCATATTGAACAAGATGATCATACCAATAATGTAATTGAAGATTATGGTACAAATACATTGATCCATGATTTATTTAATGTTATAATGGATGATGACGATGACGTTGATAATGAAAACGATGATGACTTTGATGATGTTCATGATATATCTCTTCTCGATAAGACATATGAACCTCTTTATGAAGGCTCCAAAACAAATCTTCTCTCTACTATATTGTTGATAATGAACTTGAAGGTTATGAATGGTATTTCAAACATCGCAATCACATAGATGCTAAGGTATGTAAAATAATCCATCACATATATAGAATCGTGATAAATTTTATCTGTATTCCTCTAATACTTGTATTGTTAACTCATTGTTGATCTTCGCACGGATGAAGCGTGTTTCATTAATATTATTTATTTATTACATTAACAAATTTTTTTATGTTTTTGTAGCTTGATAGCTGAATTTTTGTTACCACAATCAAATATTTTACCTTGCACATATCGAGATTTATCTTCCATCATGAAAGAGATTGGATTGCATTATGAAGCAATTCATGCATGCCCCGATGACCATGTTATATATTGTAATCGGCATGAATTTTCAACATAATGTCTGGAATGTCATGTAAGTAGATATCGTAGAGATAAAGTAACAAAAAAGGTGCCTCAGAAGCTTCTTCATTATATTCCCATCATTCCATGTTTGCAATGATTGTTCAGGTGCAAAAACATAACGCAATTTATGGATTACCATGCTAGGAACATAATTAAAGATGATGTTATCCGAATGCCTACAGATGGTTCTGATTTTAGAGATATGGAGGAAAAGTGGCCTCACTTTAAAGAAGAACCACATAATCTTAGGATTTCTTTGGCAGCAGATGGTGTTAATCGATTTGCACAGATGAAATCCATTTACATAGTGTGGCTTATTTTTGTTATCAAAAATAACATTCCTCTATGGTTGTCAATAAAGAGGGATCACATAATGTTGTCGATGATTATTCCAGGTTTTTTTGTCGAAAACTATTTTGTTTATAATGTAGTTGTGGAATCTCATTTGTCGTACTATGTTTCTTAATTTCATATATATATATCTATTATTTTACTCATGTGCATGGTTTATATATCTAAATGTTTCTCATAATGATATATTTTATATGTACTTCAAATCAATCAGGTAAGTTCCAAGTCAAAGATATGAATGTATACATCGAACCTCTTATAGATGAGCTATTGAAGTTATGAAATGGTATAACCATCTATGACGCATCTAGACCAATACAACAAAGGAAATTTCAATTCCATGCAATGGTTGTATGGACAATACACGATGCCCCTGGGTTAACTTCATTTTGTGGTTTGTAATTTTAAGTTCCACTTTAATTGCATTTAGTGATATGGAGTTGTTAGAATAGTTTATATATGAATATATTTGACATAGATATTCCAGATCTAAATATTGTAGGTCTTCAGACAAAGGGTAAATTTGCATGTCCAGTTTGTGTTCCTAAGATAAAATCTTGTCATTCAAAAAGCTTAAGAAATGAGGTGTTTGATGAGTATAGGCATTTCCTCTCTAAGAATCATAGGTATAGAACAACTGAAAAAAATCTTTTCAATGGGAAGCAGGAGACTGCATTAAAACCACGGAGAATGACACCTCACCTTTGGAAGATGCAATACAATAGAAATAGTCATCATGGTACGTATGGATCATTGTATATGAATTGCTATGTATTTTAATTTTTATTGTGAGTTGTTTATTGTAGTGGCCATATTTGATTTATGATGTAATTTATTTATAAACTAATATTCATGGTGTCCATCATGATCATGAAGGCATTAATGGGCTTCCATGAGGAATGAAAAGTTATCCTATTCAATCCAGTAGGTTTCCCTACTATGAGCACCTACAAATTTCTCATTTGTTTGATACAATGCATATTGGAAAGAATGTTACTGAAACCTTATGGCGGCTACTAGAGCTAAGGAGGGAGAAAGATAAAGTTGTGAAAGCTTGCAAAGATATTCAAGAAAGAAACCATGCAATGAAAGACATCATCCAATTTCATACCAATGGAGAACAAGTTAATATAAAGTAAATTCCATGGTTGTTTACCAAGCAACAAAGCAATGTTGCAAAAGAAGTAATGCGGAAAATTAAATTTCCCACTGGATTTTGTGCGAACTTGAAGAATATCATAACCAAAAAAGGAGATTTTGCAGGGCTCAAAACACATGATTGGCATGTCTTCATTAAGGTAATTATTATTGTTATGTCTATTATAGCTCAAAATGACACATCTCTACCTACAACCACTTTCCCATGATTTCGTCACATGTCGACACTTCCATGACAACACTTCATGAAAGTCATTGAAAGTCATTGAAAAAACACCTAACTTGGAGGACCTATATCTTGAGTTTTGTAACCTATTTGACCTCATCTCTACACTGTTTGAAAGATATTTCTATTAGCTAAAACTTTCCAGAAGACACCAAAGTCTAAAAATGCCCAAAAGTACCATAAACATGAGTTTTTTTTTATTATGTGTACGCGACTTGCTATATATAATACTCACGTATGCCTTAAATACGTGATTTTATGCATTGCAACCTGTGTATACCTCCTTCCATATGTGACTGTTGTCTCTGCAACCCGTGCACACCTCCTGAAAATCTCAAAAAAATACATATTTTGAAATTTGGGTAGTTTTGTTAGTTATGCAACTGACTACTTCAGTTGTAACTACTTTGTCTTCGACCCTAACTCTTCATAAAGCATATAAATAGAGGTAGGGAGGTCCATGAGAGGGGACTTGAATATTTGCATCATTATGCTAGAGGAATTGTGACTCTCTTTTACCACACCTTTGCCCTAGAAGCGTTCTCCTTGTGTTGCAGAGCTTGGAGGCTGAGTTCCTTGGACAAGAGAAGAAACAGAACTAGATCAAGGTTTCATAAGGTGCCAAACTTGAAGAGAAGGTATATTTGTACTTGTTTTCAAGATTACTAAAGATGTCTTGTCCTTCTTCTTCCCAAATAATTGTTCAGTGTGTGATTGAAAATATGTTTATGATCATATTATGATGTTAATCAGATTATTAATTCATGTTTATTTGATTATCATTATTTTATATGTGGTCATATTGGTTTGAGGAAGGTATAATTCATTTTACAGGTCTCTTGGAGCAAGAGGAGCAAGAGGAGCAAGAGGAGGATTGAAGGGATACTTGGATCAACCTTCATTTGGATAAGGTATGAAACATTCTAATATTTGAAACTTGCTTATATAGATTTGTTGAAAATTATAGATCCACCTTTCAACTGCAGTAGATTGATATGCTCTTAAACCCTAGCCATAGGAAACTTTCCTTTACAATAGAACTAGTGACTCCGTTGGGGAGAGCCTTATCTATTTGGGGTTTCTCTATCTTTATTTCAGTCTTTTGCATTGGTTTTAGGTCCTTCTTGCCACTTAGGAACAACTTCTTAGTCTGTTAGAACACTTTCCTTGCCTTCCTAAGGTAGTTTTTGACTTTTTTAGGATTTTTTCCACCCATACGCGAGTTGCAGACTAAATAGTTGCGTGTCTGGTGTGGTACACATGACTTTATATACTGTCAACCCACATACGATACGTGAATTGCTAGTAATACAACCCACGTGTTCTTATCCACGCGGCTTGCTGTACTATCAACCCACGTATAACATGTGACTTGTCAGTATTACAACCCGCGTGTGCCCCTAAAACAATGTTTTTTCCTCATTTTTGTGGTTTTCTTTATTGTTGTGGGTTGTTTGGTAGGTCTTTTGGTGTCCTCTGTAGGCGCATGACTCTAGTGAGTTAGTGTCATCCCTTTCGGTTGTTCTTTATCTATGTGGTAAGACTTTTTATAGCATTAGGGTTTGCTCTTTGCTCTTTCCCCCATCCCGTTTGCTTGGCATGATTTTTGGCTTATGTTTCTGGTCAGCCTCTGTTATTGATGCTTGTTTGAGTTCATAAGCTTGTTGGTGTTTGTTTCCTTCTTCTTTTGTTGGTTAAATTCACCATGCCAAAATAGTTGACTTGTCTCTTATGCAAGCTTTCCTTTGAAGTAGGGTTTATACTAACTTTAGGGAATTCTAGAGTTTGTTTGGTGGTTGTATAGAAGAGTTCCTTTTGCTTTGTTCTTGTCATTTGCATGCTTTTGTTTGTAGGTATTTTTTCTTTTGCATTTATAAAAGAAAAATAAAAAGAACATATAGTTTTTTAATATGCATGTAGATTAGGGTTTTGTTTCTAATACATTGCATATCATTATTTTAAAAAGTAAAAATAAAAATAAATTTTTCTTTTGTGGTTTTCAATTTTCTATTTGAAAAATAAAGAGAATGCTTTTTTCTTTTTGCATTTCATTTCTCTTTTCTTAGTCACTTTGTTTCAACTTTGAGTCAAAACACCACATAAGTTTCATCCCATTTACCCTATGACTAAAAACAACCTATTAAGATGAACGATATAATTTAAAATTATTAGTAAGTTTTATTTTATAGGGTCATACACCAACTAGCTTAGGTTAGACTTGTGGAATAGGGAGTTTTAGCTCTCCACAAGTATTAAATTTTAGACGAAGTTGGCCAATCACTAGGTAAACCCTTTTCTATGTTGATTGTATCTGGGAATATCCTCTCAAACGAGAGCTAATCAAGAGGCCACGTGGAGGATTAGACTGAGGAGATAACCCTCTGATTCCTTGTCAAAGCGTAGACCAAGGTTTTTGTGCATCTGAGGATTCAGTCTTAGACAGGGTTTCAGGATTTGCTACCCTTCCCATGCATACGAACCGGGCCTGTGACTATCCCCCCATACTGTCAATATAGTTAAGGTAGTCTTTAGTCTCTTTGACATCTAGGGTTTGTACATAGGTACACCAGAAGGCTATTTCTAGTTGACGTTGGACGGGCTTGGAAGGTAACCTCGGTAGAAAGTGTGGGAGGGTGGTGGGTGATTCCTCCTCTTGTGCCTAAGAACATCTACAAGGATGCCAAGTAACTGTCTATCAGCTTTATTCTGGAAAGCTTATCTTATACCTATTTGTCTATTTGGATTTATGAATTTTTTAATGAGTGTTGTGTGCTTTGTTTGTAATTAGCTTTCCTTCAGGTGTGTGCTTTGTAATTTTGGTTTCCTGTTGACCTCAGACATTGTCTTATTGTTTGAAACTATGGCTAACATCCATTTGAACACTAACCAAGAGATTCCCATGCTGGGAACTCTTTATATTATTCCTCTCACAGGGAATGTGGGTGTTTCTTTGAAGGCCACCTTGAATCTACCTGGATTCACCCTAGGGCTACCAGTGTGGTTTTTTTCCACTCCAAGTGTCCCGAATGCTCCTGATACTTCTCAAGTAAGATCCTTATATCAAGGGAAACAAAACACTACTTCCCCTTCACCCATAGTTGATTCTCCTCCTCCTTCTACCTCATGTAGTGAAAGTACCGATACTAGTAACTGACAGTCTAAAAGGATTAAAAGGAGGAATAGGAAGAAGACACATAAGAAAGGGGGCACCCGTTCAACCTATGTAAGTCAAGTTGAACCTCACCACCCAACCTCTACAGTTCATGCTTGGGGCACCTATCCAACCTCTGCAGGTCATGTTGGATCTAAGCACTCAACCTCTACAAGTCAAGTTGATCTTCACCATCTAGCCTCTATTGATCATGGTGGTGGGATCCTTCCAACCTTTCTAGGTCACATTGGATCCAGTCACTCAACCTCTATAGTTCATACCGAGGGCACCCGTTCAACCTCTGATGTTCAAGTTGAACCTCTCCATCCAACCTCTGCAAGTCATGTTGGATCCATCCACCCAACCTCTAAAGTTCATGCTGGGGGCACATACTCAACTGCTACAAATCCTATTGATCCTAACCATTCGACCTTTATTTTTCATGTTGGTGGTGCCCAACTAACCTCTGCAGGTCATGTTGGACCCAGTCTCTCAGCCTCTGCAGGTCATGCTGGGGGCAATCTCTCAGCCTCTATGGTTCATGCTAAAGACAATCTGTTAGCCACTACAACTCATGTTGACATTGTTGAAAAGACTAACTGCTCAAAACACAAGCCCAAGTTTCCTTGTAAGCTTTGTGAGGGAGACCACCTTACTTATAAATGCCCTTCCATTTCGGAGGTGCGAAGAGTTTGGTTCCAAGGTCATCCTATTTTTGAACATCTTGAAGTCTCTCAACAACCAGCCTCTCTTAGTCAGGTTCGACCCAGTCACCCATCCTATGGTTGTCATGTTGGGGGCAAACTCTCAGCCTTTGCAGGTCATGTTGAGAGAAAACAGTCAGCCACTACTAGTCATGTTGACACTGTTGAGAAAAATTGTCATTCAAAGTGCAAACTTAATTTCCATTGTAATCTATGCAAGGGAGATCATCTTACTCACCAGTGCCCTGCTCTCGCAGAGGTGCAAAGAGTGTGCCCTGCTATTACAGAGGAACTCAGCCTCCAAGCTATACAACACAAGGAGAAAAATTCTAGGGAAAAGGTGTGGACAAAGAGAGTCCCAATCATCACTATTCTTTGTTGATGTTACATGAGGATGGTCTTCAACAATTTTTTCAATTAATGGCTCTTCATGCACAGATTCGATGGGATCATAATGGATTTTTGAATGTTGGTTGTTGTACACCATGTTGATACTAGATATCTTAGGGTACTTTGTCTGAAACTCTTTTCAAGGGAAGAAGTACCTCAAATTGGTATTAATGAATGATTTAGCATTGAATGATTCAATATCATTTCCATCATAATGCCACTGCTTCAACAATATTTTGAATAACTTTGAAAGGGAAGTAATAGATTTCTTAGGAAAACACTCATGATGCCAACATGAAGCGTCCCCTTGCAAAGAATGAGCAAACTTTTCCATCATATGATCCTCATGTTGAATGTTGTTTTGACTCATATGTGACAGAAAAATCATAACATGGAATCTAGTTGAGTGATCATTATCATCCCCTCAAAAGCATGGAAGGGAAGTAGATGCCATTTCACTAGCGAGACAATTAGGAAAACTAGGGATCCTAGAGAAATAAATGGGAGGACAATCATAGGAAGCTCAAGCAGCAGCTTCTATTCTTTTAATATCCATATCAACAATAAGTGATTATGGAGAATGTCTGGAACTGAAAAATGAAGTTGAGCCTTAAAATTCACTGTTATGTGGGATCACCTATGCATAATCAATCTCAAAAGTTTTGTGAGAAACAAGGGTTTGATCCCTTGAATGGAGTCTCCATGTGAGAATAAAATTATACATTTAAGAACTCTCACAAAAAATATTTTTTGCTTCTCTTTGTAAAAAACTAAAAAAGGTCAATGGAGTCGTTAGATGAAAATTAAAGACCTACTCTAAGCATTCATCAAACAAAGTAAAAACAAAAAGGAAGAAAACAAAAGTCATACTTAGGAATAAAAAAATTTATCCCTGGCAATGACACCAAAAAGTGTTGCCACCTTTCACACACCTGGGTTACGTGGCAGAAATATTCAATCCACTTGGTGTGTCCTTGCGGGCAAGTGTGGAGTAAAGGCTGTCACCTTGTTCTTGACTCCTCCGTTCAGGCTAACTCCTAATGAAGCCAAGGGGGTTAGACCCTATTAAATTACTAAGGCTAATTACTTAGTGTGATGGTGTTATATTGATTAAGTTGTTTAGGAGTTTTGAAATTAACCCATGGAAACAAAAGATAACAAGATGCAAGATTTAAAGCATATAAGCACAGTAATGACGCTCAATATATATATAATCGAAAGAAATAAATCACCAGTGCCTTAAATGAAGTCAACAGAGAAAATAATGTGCTTGCATGCGCTTGAAATAATGTTTTGCAAATGTCTCTTGGTAGATTTTAAATTAATGTGGAATGTGAATGAATTAAATTAGGTGAAAAGGGGACTCTAGATATACCTGACGGGTACTTGGATTATGTCCAAAAGTGAACTTTCATGGCTACCCACAAGGTGTTTGTGGGATGCAATGGAGTCTTGGAGACTATTGTTCATAACGCACCTATCAATGTGTGACAGATATTGGTGCCTTGATGTCACTTTCTAGTTGTTCCCACTCCTTTGGGTATTTTTCCACCGCTTACAGTTTGTTCGAGGCATTGAATTTTCACTTGATGGTTTGTCAATTTGGGAGGTGAAGAATAATTAATCCAGTCACTCAAGTGCTTTTGATGCAACTTGACTGATTGGATGAACCGTAGACAAGTATAGAGCATACACACTGGAGTCTTTCTTATTTCTAGTTAATTTTAAAAGAGGTGTTCTTATTAAAAAGAAAGCTCTCCAGGAACCTCTTTCTATCCAAGTGGACCTCAATCGGGGAATCATGGAGGGGTTGATTTTATTATGATTCCTTAAAGCACTTAAATACAACAGATGAAGCATAAAAAAAATAAGAAAACCACAATTTTCTAGTTAGACTACCACAACCCTTTCTTCACCTTTCGGCTCAAAAGGAGGCTCATGGGGTAAGTATTAAAATCACTTTGAAACCACCAGATATGGAATATGAAAATGATTATAAGTCAAAGTATACTACTACTGCAGATTATCACTACACTAGATTGAAAAAATATGAAAAAACAAAATGACACAGATGTGAATCCCCCCAACGGGGATGGTGAATAGGCTTCGAAAGAGCCTATTCGAAAATATTTTTATTTTTACTAGAAGAAATTAATATATCAGCAAATTGAAATTAATCCACTTGGTCCTTATATGGAATGAGACCAAAGGTTTGCAAATTACAAAAATTTAAATTTTTAGGAAGACGAAGACCCCCTGGGGGGTTTCAAATGGTCCAAAAATGATTTCCGGACAGCGCTTCCTCCTCTTTCCTGTTACACCTACTAAAAACCAGCAAGCTTATCACAATTAAATATTCCCAAAATTATTTTGAAAGTACTTTTGGATGAACAAGCGTTTTACCCAAAAAATCTAAGTTAAAACTAGTTTTTAAAGAAGCGGAAAAGGAACCAAGGAAAGAAAGATTTCCTTGGGATCTTGGCATGATTTGGGGCCAGCCAATATGAATCACTTAAATTGCTGAATATAAATTTTTAGACTCTAAGGAAACAACCATGCATTCAAGAAGCTTTAGATCTACTTTCACAGCCTTGAAAAATGACATTTTTTACTAAAACTAGATCTAGAATGCTTGTAAATTTTCTTTTAGTAATGAGATCTAGTTTATGAGATTTAAGGTAGAAATATCTATGTAAAATAAACTCTGAATTTGATAGATCTGAATAATTTTAAAGCTGTAAATAACTAATCAGAGTGATTTTAGAAAAAATTGAAGGAGGAAGAGGAAAAGAAGAGCATTTTTGCTGCAAGCCCTGAAGATCAACCGTGGAACTTTCCAGTGGAAGGTCGAGGGACTATTCCTTTGAATGGTTTTGGAGAGAGTGAAGAAGTAAACTATATCAACATCCTCTCCAAGCTTGGAACCTATAACTGAATCCAAAGACTTGCCAAAATACTTGTGAGATCCGGTTAATACATACATAGAGGTTCCAGAATAACATGCATATAAACTTATAAAACATGCTGAATCTAGATCTCTAAACATGCATCAAAAAGGAAAGAGATGGGAAATAAACTTATTAGAAAATACCTTTCCTATTAAGATTATAATAAACTTATTATCAATCTTAGCAATGAATCCACAAACAATCAGCAAATTATGAACATAGATATAACTCACCTTAATGAAATATGGCAACGCTCATCCACACATACAATGACATGACACCATTTTGCCTCCAAAGCTTCACTTTATTCCAATAGAAAAAGATATTACACAGTAAGTGAAGAAGTAAACTATATCAACATCCTCTCCAAGCTTGGAACCTATAACTGAATCCAAAGACTTGCCAAAATACTTGTGAGATCCAGTTAATACATACATAGAGGTTCCAGAATAACATGCATATAAACTTATAAAACATGCTGAATCTAGATCTCTAAACATGCATCAAAAAGGAAAGAGATGGGCAATAAACTTATTAGAAAATACCTTTCCTATTAAGATTATAATAAACTTATTATCAATCTTAGCAATGAATCCACAAACAATCAGCAAATTATGAACATAGATATAACTTACCTTAATGAAATATGGCAATGCTCATCCACACATACAATGAGATGACACCATTTTGCCTCCAAAGCTTCACTTTATTCCAATAGCAAAAGATATTACACAGTATTACAACAGCAATGGCTCCTCAATCCAGCTCTAACTAACTCGGAAAGGACATAGCCATGCTATATTTATACACAAATTTGAAACCCCAGCCCAGAGAGGGCGCAAATCCCAAGGAGATAGACCACTGAAGTTGAAGGAGAGTCCATCAATGCTTGATCTGAAGCTGAACTATGATTCTACTGAGTCTGAATGTCAATCAGGGGGTTGATTGAGCTGACACATCGACTTGCTGAGTGAATCATCAACCATAGAGCTCCCAGAAGAGCCCACACATGTGGAGGAGAGAGAGAGGGTGCAATTCCACATAAAGGAAGCTAAAGTTCAACTCTGGATCCACCTAGATCACCTCCTTCAGTCAAGGATTTGTCAAATCCAGTGAATCTGGTGCCGATGAGACTGATTTCAATCAAATCGGTTGAGAATCCATTGATCTAGGATTTTGGATTTACTCCATTATTCATCAAATTATTAATTAAAATAATCAATAATTGATTTTTTGGTGCTTTTTGACCTGAGTGATGGAAAATCACTGAAAACTAGGAAATAGTGGGCTTATAGGTTTACTGGGTGCTCTTAGCTTGAAAATGAGCACCTACATGACTGAATCTGACTTCCGATCCCACTTTTATTACAAAACTATTTTTTCAAATTAAACTACTAAAAAGTAGCCTAAGTTTTGTAAAAATTAAATTTTAATAAAAAACACTGAAAAAATTAAAAAATTAAAAACCTAGGGGGACTTAGACATGTTCATATGACTTGAAAATAATGCCTAGCATGTGTATACATTCACACATAGACTCTAATAACTTCATTAGGCCTAAATGCCAAGCCGACCACCCCAACTTTGGAGTTATTGAGTGAAAAACTCATAAATTATTAGTCGTTTATTCAACAACCAATAATAACCAAGGTAAAAAACACCTTGGGTTGATTGGATTCACAAATAAAGTCTAAGAGGACGAGTCTTTTACAGACACTATCATGCTAGATCATTTATTACAAATCCCCCAAGGGGGTATGAACATGTGATATAGTACAACAGGCACTTCTCATAAGCACTTCTGAAGGTCTTCTGAAGTCCGAACAAGTTATCCTTGTCTGGTTCACTAGGCTCAATTGATTAAAAAAACACTAAGTACAACTTAAGTGGTAATAGTGTCTAAGTTTTTTATTGTAGATTTACATAGGACTCTCCCCTAGGATGTTTCAACTTATGAAGAAGCTAAGATAAGTGACTAAGGTGATAGTGGTCACTTTATCTGCATGTGCTTGTCGGTGACTTGGACTTCCATTTCATTCGATAACATGAAGTACCTCTAATTGTCACCTAAAGTCAGATGTTCCATGTTTTTCCATAGTTATGTGGCATCTAAAGTGCCTTTAAAGGAGTCGATGATTCTGGATCAACACAATTTTGATTTGAACGTTCATGGAGACACAAGAGGATCCACATTGGAAAATAGGGAGAATAACTTTGATATATGGTAGTGGAACAAATGGTTATGGGATCTTCTATTCAAGATAAGATGATTTCATACTAGTTGGATACAGATAGTGATGACAAAAAAAACACATCTCTATATATTTTTAATCTTGGTTAGCCTCATGGGATTCCTAAAAGCAACCCATTGTTACTCTTTAAACTACATAAGCATAATATCTAGCAGCAACATCAACAACATGTCAACCACTATGGATGAGAAGAATTACAACTATCCCGACGACTCAACCATCCAACACCATCACATACTATAATAGGGCTTGTGAGATATGGAAAAGGAAGAGTTTTTTTGGTATCTTCTTTAGTTAATAAAAAAATTTGGTGGTAGGTCATCTTATCTCTTTATATTGCATATTGTCTTCTTTCCTTAACGTTTCAGGATCACATACATTTTCTTCTTTACCTTGGCTATGTTTCTTTACATGGATTTCATGACTTGGACCACTTTATTCTATTTTGTGACCTATGTTATCTCCTTTCAAAATTTATGAAAAGATGAGGCACAGATAACAAATCGCTTGGAAACATGTTGCACAAAATTATCTTGAATGGTGAATCTAGTAAACTTCTACAAAATCATGTCTAAGGATTCTACGCGAAACAAAAAGGGAATGTTCCCATCATCCTTCTCAAAAGTAATGAGCTCTCGCCACATCATAAAGTATATGCGTGCAAGCTGGGGGAGTCAAACCTCACTGTAAACTCAGACGATATTTCTCTTGGATAACACACATCGACGTGCTCCTCTCTTGGTTAAATCACGAATGTGAAGCTCCTTCTCTTAGCAGCTCCACTTCTTTACTTATGAGTGAATATTTTTTGATAGTTTCATAAATCTATGGTCAATATATTGAATAGAGAATTTGAATTGGCTTAATGGTTAAGAAAATGTGTTATTGGTTATTAGCCTCTTAGATTTTGTTGTGTTCTTAGGCAGTTGCTTCCATTTCCATTTTTTTTGCTTACTTCTTATGTTTAGCTTGGTATGTTAATGTACATACAACTAATTAAGATTGCATAAACTAGTTTTTCCACTAAAATAATATGGTATCTATTGATCTATTACACATTATTTTTGAGATATTAAAAATCTACAAAGTAATATTTTTTTTAAATTGTTTTAATATATTAATGTAATCTTTTTTTCTATTAACAAATATATCAATATACATTATTATTATTATTCCATTAGTTTTGAGACACAACTTTGATCTAACTCGGTAAACCTCGATTCTACACTAACTTCTTACAAGCACACTAAGATTTCTCAAATTTCACAAGGATTCCTTGTGACCAAAGTTACATTCAGATACCTAATTGGCACACTTTTTATTAAAAAAAGACATATGTCTTGTGAAAAAGGTGGTTTTATGATTTCTTCTATAAAAAAAATTAAGTTAAGGAAAGCAATACTGAGCATCACATACTTTCGTTGATCCATCATTATATTTTCTTGTCGACGTCTCCATACATATAAAATAATTTTGAATCCTTTAAACAATTACAAACCTTTGTTAAATTAGAAGTTGATGTTTCTCTTACGAAACCCCATTTTATCTTCACTAACAAACACCTTTCACGCTGATATGCCTTATTCTAGTCATCGACAATTTCATGTGAAAACGAGGAACCCAATCACAACAACACATGTGGAGCTTATAACCATGAAACTGAATGACAATCCACTAGTTACCGAGAAGACAGAGAAAGGAACCAAAATGCAGAAAAGGAATGCGCCGACAGTGAATATTTCAAGTATCAATGGCAATCGATTGGGAACTTCCCTTAATAGTAGCTTGAGTAGTTTTAAGGAGCTTGAAACAGGCTCCATTCGGCAGACTCACGATAATCTTACTGCAGAGACAGAAACAGATAGTAAAAAATGCAAGGGAGGTAGCGAATCGACATATATATTTTGTTCCACTCTGGTGATGACAGGGTGCAGAAGAAGGCGGCTCTGAGGACATATGATGCCTTGTAGTGCAATCTGATGAAAGCGTGCTGACTTAATGGTTCACTCCCAGGCGTTCATGTGGGTGATCATTTTTATTTCAGAATGGAATTCTATGTTTTAAGTTCACATGATTACATTACTGTTAAAAATAGTAAATGCGAATGGTACGCCTCCATAGGATCTCGAAACCTCCCTCAGGTCATGGTGCAAAGCATATCCCAACTTCAAGATACTAGTAGAGTGAAATACAACTTGAAGGCATTTGTCCAGTTCAACTCATGGGCAAATTTGATCTCAATTTTCTTGCTGAGATGGTCAGATTTATGTGTTTCCCACTATTTACACATGCGCAAATTTGTGCAAATTTGATCTCAATTTTCCTTCTGAGATGGTCAGATTTATGTGTTTCCCACTATTTATACAAGAGGTTTAGAAATAGAAGAATTTGATATCAATTTGAGGTATTTATGTGTTTTTCACTATTTCCACAAAAGTATTAGAAATAGAAGAATATGATATCAATTTGAAATCAGATTATAATGATTGATAAAAAAGGAGGACTAGCTTAGCAAGTTGAACTAAACAAATTCCTTCAGGTTGTATTTCACTCTACTAATATCTTGAAGTTACCGTATGCTTTTCACCATGACCTAAGGGAGCTTTCCAAATCCTATACTAATATCTTGAAGTTACCGTATGCTTTTCACCATGACCTAAGGGAGCTTTCCAAATCCTATGGACAGCTGCACTGCTTTCACGATTGTGAAGCCCCTATATTAGACCTTCAAGAATATTTTCCATCTATTAAAGGGGGACTTTCCAAGCTTGCAAAGACTATGCTAGGAAGCACTTTAAACAAAATTATTCGGTTGAGTGGTTGGGAGAAGAGTCCCTTGAGAGATAGTTAGTTGCACTATGCTGTGCTTGATACAGCTTTTCTTATTGCCATATTAAGAATCTTCTCCATCTATTAAAGGGGGACTTTCCAGGCTTGCAAAGACTGTGCTAGGAAGCACTTTAAACAAAATTATTCGGTTGAGTGGTTGGGAGAAGAGTCCCTTGAGAAATAGTTAGTTGCACTATGCTGTGCTTGATGCAGCTTTTCTTATTGCCATATACAAAAATGAATGCTAAGAACTGTGATTATCGTCATTAATGGGATGCCAAAAACCACCATTATTGTCATTAGTTGTTCCTCAGGTAGGCGCTTGACACTAGTGAAAGCACTGCAGCTCTCCATAGGATTTGGAAAGCTCCTTAGGGTCACGGTGCAAAGCATACGCCAACTTCAAGATACTAGTAGAGCGAAATACAACTTCAAGAGATACAACTTGAAGGAATTTGTCCACTTCACATTCATGATCAATATGAAAACCAACAACCACTCAGAATCTATTCCAATCACATCAATTTCAAACTCACTAAAATGGAGGTGCGCCTGAGCTAGTGCTCTTTTTGTATCAATCATTATAATCTGATCTTCAAATTGATATAATATTCTTCTATTTCTAATACTTTTGTGGAAATAGTGACAAACGTGGAAATACCTCAAATTGATATCATATTCTTATATTTCTAAACCTTCATTGTAAATAGTGAGAAACACAGAAATCTGACATTTTTAGCAGGCTAATTGAGATCAAATTGGCCGAGCTGGGACAATTTGTTTGTAGCTGGGCCAATTTGATCTCAATTATTTAAGTGTTTCCCACCATTTACACAGAAGGTTTAGAAATAGAAGAATATCATATCATATTGAGTTATTTCTATATTTGCCACTATTTTCAAAAAAGTATTAGAAATAGAAGAATATGATATCAATTTGAAGATCATACTATAATGAATAAGGACTAGCTCAAGCTCTCCATTTTAGTGAGATTGAAATTGATGTGATTAGAATAGATTCTGAGTGGTTGAACAACGATGGAAATCTTTCCATGTTACAGATTGCTACAACCAAAAAGGTTTTCATATTCGACATGATAAATGTATTTAATACAAAGAGATGGACAAATGCCTTCAAGTTGTATTTCACTCTACTAGTATCTTGAAGTTGGGGTATGCTTTGCACCATGACATGAGGGAGATTTCCAAATCCTATGGAGAGTTGTAGTAGTTTTACTATTGTGAAGTTCCTACCCGAGGAACAGTTGATGATAATAATGGCAGTTCTTGGCATTCTTTTAATGACAATAATGGCGGTCTTTGGCATTCCTTTTTGTATATGGAAATAAGAACATCTGCATCAAGTTCAACATAGTGAAGTTGACTATTTCTCAAGGGAGGCTTCTCCCAGCTACTCAATCGAATACTTTTCTTTAAACCGCTTCCCAAAACAGTCTTTTCAACCCCGAAAAGTCCCCCTTTAACTGGTGAAAAAGCCTCTTGAAGGTCTAATATAGGCGCTTCACAGTAGTGAAATCACTATAGATCTCCATAGGATTTGGAAAGCTCCCTTCACATGCACATCCTGGAATAGATTTGATTGTAATAGTCTTGACTGTTGCTACTAGATTTTGGCCTAGCTACAAGTCATATGATCTCAATTTGCCTACTAAGATGGTGAGATTTATGTGTTTCCCACTATTTACATAGAAGGTTTAGAAATAGAATAATATGATATCAATTTGAGGTAATTCTATGTTTCCCACTATTTCCACAAAAATATTAGAAATAAAAGAAAAGTATTTCCACAAAAATATTAGAAATAAAAGAAAAGTATTAGAAATAAAAAAAATATGATATCAATTTGAATATAGGATTGTAATGATTGATGCAAAAAGAGGACTAGCTCAGGCTCGCCTCCATTTTAGTGGAATAGATTATGAGTGGTTGAATAGAAATGGAAATGTTTCCATAGTAGAGATTGCTACAACCAAAAATGTTTTCATATTCGACATGATAAATCTATTTAATGCAGAGCTAGTTGAACTAAACAAATGTCTTCAAGTTGTATTTCACTCTATTAGTATCTTGAAGTGAGGGTATGCTTTGCACCATGATCTAAGGGAGCTTTACAAATCTAAATCCTATGGAGAGCTGCAACTACGAAGCGCATATATTAGACCTTTAAGAGGATTTTCCATTTGTTAAAGCGAGACTTTCTACAATTGCAAAGAGTGTGTTGGGAAGCCATTTGAGCAAAAGTACTCGGTTGAGTGGCTGGGAGAAGCGTCCCTTGAGCAATAGTCAGTTGCACTATGTTGCGCTTTAAGCAATTGTTCTTATTGCCATATACAAAAAGGGATTCCAAGAATCACCATTATCGTTAGCAAACAAATGCCAAATGAATGCCAAGGACCGCCATTATTATCATCAATTCTTCCTCAAGTAAGTGCTTGATAGTAGTGAAAGCATTGCAACTCTCCATAGGATCTTGAAACCTCCCTCAAGTCATGGTGCAAAGCATACCCTAACTTCAAGATACTAGTAGAGTGAAATACAACTTGAAGGCATTTGTCGAGTTCAACTCATGGGAAAATTTGATCTCAATTTTCCTACTAAGATGGTCTGATTTATGTGTTTCCCACTATTTACACATGGGAAAATTTGATCTCAATTTTCCAGGTGAGATGGTAAGATTTATGTGTTTCCCACTATTTACACAAGAGGTTTAGAAATAGAAGAATATGATATCAATTTGAGGTATTTCTGTGTTTTTCACTATTTCCACAAAAGTATTAGAAATAGAAGAATATGATATCAATTTGAAGATTAGATTATAATGATTGATAAAAGAGAGGACTAGCTTAGTGAGTTGAACTAAACAAATTCCTTCAAGTTGTATTTCACTCTACTGATATCTTGAAGTTACTGTATGCTTTTCACCATGACCTGAGGGAGCTTTCCAAATCCTATGGAGAGCTGCACTACTTTCACAATTGTAAAGCGCCTACATTAGACCTTCAACAATATTTTCCTTCTTTTAAAGGGGGACTTTCCAGGCTTGCAAAGACTGTGCTAAGAAGCACTTTAAACAAAATTATTCGATTGAGTGGTTGGGAGAAGAGTCCCTTGAGAAATAGTTAGTTGCATTATGTTGTGCTTGATGCAGCTTTTCTTATTGCCATATACAAAAATGAATGCCAAGAACCGTGATTATCATTATTAAAGGGATGCCAAGAACCGCCATTATTGTCATTAGTTGTTCCTCAGGTAGGTGCCTCACAATAGTGAAAGCACTACAACTCTCTATAGGATTTGGAAAGATCTCTAGGGTGATGGTGCAAAGCATATGCCAACTTAAAGATACTAGTAGAGTGAAATATAACTTCAAGAAATACAACTTGAAGGAATTTGTCTAGTTCAACTTCATGACCAATATGAAAACCCTTTTGGCTGTAGAAATTTGTAATAATAAAACCTTTCCATTGATATTCAACAACCACTCAGAATCTATTCCAATCACATCAATTTCAAACTCACTAAAATGCAGGTGAGCTTGAGTTGGTGCTCTTTTTGTATCAATCATTATAATATGATCTTCAAATTGATATCACATTCTTCTATTTCTAATACTTTTGTGGAAATAGTGAGAAACACTGAAATACCTCAAATTGATATCATATTCTTATATTTCTAAACCTTCTTTGTAAATTGTGGGAAACACAAAAATATGACCTTCTTAGAAGGCAAATTGAGATCAAATTGGCCCAGCTCGGACAATTTGTTTGTAGCTAGGCCAATTTGATCTCAATTATTTATGTGTTTCCCACAATTTACAAAGAAAGTTTAGAAATAGAAGAATATCATATCAATTTGAGTTATTTCTATGTTTGCCACTATTTCCACAAAAGTATTGGAAATACAACAATATGATATCAATTTGAAGATCATATTATAATGAGTGATACAAAAAAGGACTAGCTCAAGCTCTCCTTCATTTTAGTGAGATTGAAATTGATGTGATTGGAATAGATTCTAAGTGGTTGAACAATGGAAATCTTTCCATATTATAGATTGCTATAGCCAAAAAGGTTTTCATATTCGACATGATAAATCTATTTAATGCAGAGTGATGGACAAATACCTTCAAGTTGTATTTCAGACTACTAGTATCTTAAAGTTGGGGTATGCTTTGCACCATGACCTGAGGGAGATTTCCAAATCCTATGGAGAGTTGTAGTGCTTTTACTATTGTAAAGTTCCTTCCTGAGGAACAGTTAATGACAATAATGGCGGTTCTTAGCATTCCTTTAATGACAATAATGGTGGTTCTTGGCATTCCTCTTTGTATATGGAAATAAGAACATATGCATCAAGCTCAAGATAGTGAAGTTACACTATTTCTCAAGAGATTCTTCTCCTAGCCACTCAATCAAATACTTTTCTTTAAAGCGCTTCCCAGAACAGTCTTTTCAACCCCGAAAAGTCCCCCTTTAATAGGTGGAAAAGCGTCTTGAAGGTCTAATATAGGTGCTTCATAGTAGTGAAATCACTACAGCTCTCCATAGGATTTGGAAATCTCCCTCACGTCATGGTGAAAAGCATACCTCAACTTCAAGATACTAGTAGATCGAAATACAACTTGAAGGCATCTGTCGAGTCCAACTCACTCTGCATTAAATAGTTTTATCATGCTAAATATGAAAACCCTTTTGGTTGTATAAATTTGTAATATGGAAACATTTCCATTGCTTATTAACCACTCATAATCTATTCCAATCACATAAATTTCAATCTCACTAAAATGCAGGCGAGCCTAAGCTAGTCATTTTTTTAGCAATCATTATAATATGATCCGACAATGCTAAGAGATCTATCCTGACCACCAAACTATATTGTGATCACAACCAAATCACTACAACAATAAGAGATCTATCATTACCTCGATGTAAAGAAGCAAATTGATTTTCAAACTAGTAAGGTTAAGTCTCATTAGGGTTACAAAACATGGTTTCCAAAATTGTTAAAGAAGCATCTAGTTGGTAAATTCCTTGATGGTGAGATATTAAGTCATTAGAGATGGACATTGAGATTTGTCCACATGTTTTCATAACTTTTATTGTCCCATTCAAGTTTTGTTTTAGACATCTTCCCTATAGGATTTCCTTGACAAATAGTTATTATTGAAAATCATAAATTAAATTAGAATAGTACTATAAGAAAGAGGATAACGATTTGATGATTTGGATCTTTGGTAATCATGATTCCAAATCTTCCTTGTCACTACTATCCATACTCCATGTTTCCTTTTGTTTGTCGTACCATCGTCACAAGATTGTGGTATTAAATCCTTCTGTACAATCGATCCCTCTCGAGAGTCCAAATCTTCTATGTCAACACTATCCATACTCCATGTTTCCTTTTGTTTCTCGTACCACCGTCATAAGATTCTGGTATCAGATCCTACTATACAATTGATCCCTCCCACTTATAGCTATCCAAGTCAAATTAATTCCAAATACCACCTCCCTTCACCATTCAAACATGGCATGCCCTTGCTTCTCATCCGGTCATCTCTGACATCATTAGACTCTTCCCACAACAAATCCCTCTATTGACCAGTCTCATTGTCTGAGTTTTCATATTTATATTCTTTGACAAACATCTTGTTTTTATTTTAGGAATACAAGGGATCAACTTCATCCGGTTTTAGTGACACAAAGTTGCACTATTCTTCAAAAACAACAATTTCAAGACAAGAACTTCTCATGCAATGTGTTCTCTGCTTCATTTTCACTTGGAATTGTTGTGCTCACGATTGGGACATAGTTCTCTTCACAAGAGGAAGAAGCTATTTACATTATGGGTTGTTGACATTTATGAAGAATATTGTCCAAGTATTCCAGAGGATGTTGAGTCTTCTAACGATGTTGAGGATGATCTATGGACCTGTTACCATTAGTGGATTTTCATAGGATCCTTTAAATATTTGTGTTTGCTAAATTCAGATTCATCGTTGACCTTTTGCGATTAGCACCGTTAAAAAATAAGTGTTAAATATCTACATCTATAATATCAAACATTGCTTAAAAATTAAACATTTATAACATCATATATTATTTCAAAATTAAACACTTAATAATATTAAAAATATCTACATTTATAAAATCAAACCATCTTTAAAAATTAAACATCTATAACATCACATATTCTTTTAAAATAAAACACTTATAATATTTAAAATTAAATAATTAAAATTTGTTCAAATAAAAAGAAAATAATAATGAAATTTAAATCAAAATTCTTACTTATACCTATTCTTACATCATTTTTCAAAATTGAACATTTAAGATATAACATATTTTTTAAAAATTAAGTTAAAAAATTAAAACTAAATATGATTTTTTTAAAAATAAAAATTACAAATTTAACTCAAAATTCTTACTCATAACCTCCCATACATCAATAACATCAATATTGATACTGACTTACATATAATCCAAAAAATATTTAAATAAGAAAAAATTATACTAAACTCATTAAAGATCACATATTCACACCGATAACAAAATTTATGTATTGAGTTTTATATTATATTGCTAAATTGACACTTCTTATTATGCCTTTCCAAGAACCATCTTAGAATTAGAATTTTCTAAAAGATGATTATACCAAAAGTTGCGAAATGGATCTAAATTTAACAAATAAATATATTTAAAATGATTATATAAAAATATATTAAAGACCAAGGGGATTAAGATATATACCCTAGCTTACTCTACAGAGCCTACCTACCAGAGGCGTTCATGAAGATCAAGTTCAATTGCATCCAGCCATGAGTGTTCTCACGAGGGGAGGTTTGTTATATAGAAATAAAAATATTTGTATGCCAAATTTAATTTGAGTTCCTTACATTGTTGAACCACTCTTCCCCTTAGAAGACTCAGCATCCTTCGGACTAAACGCACAGTATTCTTGATAGATGCCGAAATCACATAATGTGAATTCTTGTCGTAAAGAGGGATATGTCTTAGGGATAAGCCGAAGCGATCAATATATTTATCATAGATCTTTTTTGAAATAGTAGCACTCGGAGAACCCAGTTCACTTCATATCTATTGCATCTTTTCCTTTCCCTAATTTAAAAAACAAAAGAGCCTAAAGACACAAAAAAATGCCAAGCACAACAATCGCGAAGAGAAAATGAAGAAAACTAGCACATTGAATCGGTCATCTTGTGTGAAATTTTTGTTTTGGAAGAATGGTGCAAATTTGTGGTCTTCATAAAATGCAAATAAGACGTATGGTGAAGAAGATAAATATGAAATCTCAGATAATGAGACTGGGGGATAGAGGGTAGATAGGATCACACATGAAGCGGGAGCATAGATGTTTGAATGGTGAAAAAAGGTGGTATATAGAATTAACTTAATTTCAATGGTGATCGGCTTGACGGATTGGTAGAAATAGAAGGGGAGGGAGAATAGCGGGTAGTCACTGAAACGTCTTAGCATCCTATATAAGAATGTACATTAATGTAATATAGGATCTTTCTAATCATCATTTGGTTCCTCCACCTTTCATGGATCAGAAGTAATAAATTGGTTCGAATTCTTGCATATTGTCTATGTGTATATTTCTTTTCGACCTAGTGTGTTTCCTTCTTTGTTGTTCCTTTATATATGCTTCCACCATAAATGTGTTGGACTCATTGAGTTGAATTTTTTCCCCAACATGCACTTGGGAATGACCTAGATTACCAGCTAGATCAATGCTTACAACAAAAACACACATGAACAAACACATACCTGAGGCTTGAGTGTCTTTAATTGATAATGCACCTTTCTTAGCTGTAGGCTCCATGCTAATGATGGGGGACTCGGTAGTTATCATAAGACCTAAATTTTAAGATATATCCTTTTGAAATCGATTCTATCTAAAACCTCAAGTACATACTAGCCATTGGGTGGAGATACTATGGAATTAGTAGAGACACACTCTCTATTTACAACTTAAAACTAGTTCCATATCACAGTTTGTCAGGTTTGAGAATTCATCGTTTTATTTTAAGCTTTGGATTCTTTTTTTATTGTGTCAGGACTTATGTGGAGATTACTTTTATGGAGGATCACCATGAACTTGCACATCCAAGGATTCTACTTTTTTTAAACCTTGACATTCTTTTGTAAATAAATAAAGAGATTTTGAATTTTTTCCTATGTAAGTATGTTCCTATTTACAGATTCACCAATTCATTTGCTTGGAAATGTCTCTCCACTCTATGTTGATTTGCAAATTGTTTTTGTTGGTTTTGGGAAACTTGCAAATTATCTTTCAAAATCTTCAAATTATGTGACTTTCTTCAATCCAATCGTTAGATTTTGGAGATTTACTCTCACCAAAGATGTGGTTAGTAAAAGTGGATGCATCATAATCATAAAATGATTTGAAATGAGTCATTCCAATAGACATATGACAATTAGTTTTATACCAAAAATCACCCAAATGCAACCATTTGATCCAAGCTTTTTGCTTCTCACTAACATAGTTTCTCAAGTATCCTTCCAACCATTGATTAACCATAACTATTTGGCCATAAGTTTGTGGATGGTATGTTGTGCTATAAGTCAAGTTGCTTTCCCACCATTTTGCAAAGTTCTTTCCAAAATGAACTAAAAAATATGTTATCTCTATCACTAACACGACTCTAGGGAGATCGATGCAATTTGAAAACATCTCCAAAGAATAAGTAAACCACTTGTGAAGAATTAAAGTATGTAGTAATAGAAAACAAATGAAAAAATTAGTGAGTCTATAGACCACTGCAAATATGCAATCCTTACCAAGTACTTTGGGTAAACTAGTTATGGAATCCATGGAAATGCTTTCCCATTTTTGTAGCTGGATGACTATGGTCTACTTTGTTTTTCTTGCAGCTTGGGACTTCATTCACATATTTCACGACATCACTCTTTAACCCCTGTCAACAGAATCTTTCTGTCAACGTTTTATATGTTTTGAAGAAACTAAAGAGGCCTGCTAAAGGATATTCATGATCACTATTCAAAACTTTTTGATTCAAGCTGAAACCAAGGAACAAATAGATTTTGTATTAGTAGTATATCATTCCATCCAAAACCTTATACCTATAATCATTGTTAGTCCCATCAAAACTTTAACAAGAAAACCTATCATTGTCATATTCTACTTCAAATATAGCTTTCCAGCCTTCTGCAACATCCATTAGGGAGATAGATGGTATTGTAGATAAGGCATATACTACCACATTACTCTTTCCTTTTACATATTCAATATCAAAATCGAATCCTTGAAGCTTACTTATCCACTTTTGTTGCCTTTCATTTATATGCTTATGAATGAGGAAGTATCTTAGTTTATTATTGTAAGTTTTGACCACAAAATTCACTACTAGAAAATGAGAAATTAATGAGTAAAAAAAACACTAAAATTAGGTTATAAATCACTATTTTTGAGTCGGCGACTAATAGTAACTATCTCATAGTTAGTCGTATTTCACTAGTAATTAATAGCTTGACTTAGTAGTCATTGATTTAGTCATTGATAGACAATGATTTAGTCATTGATAGTCAATGATTTAGTCATTGATAGTCAATGATTTAGTCATTGATTTAGTCATTGTTTTAGTCATTGATAGTTAATGATTTAGTCATTGATAGACAATGATTTAGTCATTGATAGTCAATGATTTAGTCATTGATTTAGTCATGAATTTAGTCATTGATAGTTAATGATTTAGACATTGATTTGGTCATAGATTTAGTCACAGATTTAGTCATTAATTTAGGAACTTATTTAGTCACTAATTGCAACAATTAATGACCAAATATACGACTAAATAAACTACTAGATGTTAACATATTAGTGACTAAGCTAAATATGACTAAGATATGAGAAATTAGGTACTAATAGTCATATATATACGAATTTAGTCATTTTTGTAATCACAAATTTATGATAGGGCACGGAGGAATCGAACCACCTACCTCCTACCTATAATTAGGCAGGCGCTCTACCATTGAGCTCGCACCCTTTAAGAAGTTGTTATTTCTTGACAATGATGATATTCAAACAAATTTATGATTGTTGACCAGAATATTTCACCTCCTGTAGACATCAAGGTGTTCCGCTAGTCTGAATGGTTTAGATCTAGAACAAATAGATCTAAGAGGTTGATAACTCTCCCTAGACACTGTAGATATCTAGAATACAAGGATTTGATAGTTCACCTGTCTACCTGCAAAAGATTTCAACACGAAACGAATCAAAGCAACCAGAATATGATATACTAATCTATGCTAGTGACTAAGGAATCTAGCAATATATATCTAAAATCAAACATCAATAATATAAATGGGACAGAAAATCAACTTGCATTAGAAATATGAAGAAGTTTAAAACCAAGCCTTAGTGTTGACATGCATCTCCATGAAACTAGATCTTCATCCCCAAAAGCTCCGACTCTAAATCTCTATGCTCTCTCCAAGTGATCTTGGGCCAAGAATCAATCCAACAACATAACAAAACCTTCAATGTTCTCCCCTCAACCATGGCTATGAGCTCATATTTATAGGGCTTTAATGGATAGAGATGGTTGAGAAATTAGTGGGTGAGGTGGCCTCTAAGATCCACAACAATAGGGATAAGGGATATCTCGAGGCTTATCATCTAGAAGCCTCGAGAAGCTTCTCTTTTTCCCCTTTTACCCAGGGTACCGCGATTCTCCATCTATGACAAAATGGTTCTGGTAATAACCTCCTGTGGACCAAGGCCAATGGGTGGTGGCACTGTTTGTGGACAACCGATGAAAGGTGGTGTGAGCAGAGGTACCTCTCCTGGACAAAGGGGCATGCACATTGCTGGGAATTTGTATGACAAACTGATAAACAACCATTTAGTCTTCACTCCAGAAGCTAGGATTTAAGGCAAGTAGGTATGTCAAAGGTCTTATCACATGATGGTGACATGATTTTGGTATAACATGATGCCCCCCAAAGCATGAGTCATAGAGTGATACAATAAACGAGAGCTTTGAGAACAAGTCGTTGCCAGGAGATGAAAATGTTGGCCCGATCGGAGTATGTAGTCAAGTAGGAATCTATAGTACATCAGTATGTTGACTCATAGACACAAGTAACGAAACTCATAGATGCAAACCAATACAAGGCAGATCCATGACTGGAATAAACAAGCATGGCTACTAGAATACAGCGTAGATCCATGTCATAGAGGACTCAAACTTGAACATAGCTACCAGACATACAACGTAGATCTATGTCATACAGATGCAAATTTGAGCATAGCCACGACCATACAAATGCGGATCCATGCTAGATATACACAACTCCATCGCCACCTGGGGAAAAAGTAATGAGTGCTTTTAAACAAATGTCCAGGGTCTTCATCTCATCTTCCACAATGTACGATTCTATCCATGTGATTACAATGATCTGAAGTTGAACATGGTAGAACCCACTTGATTACCAGCTAATGATGTGAACCATTAACAAGTGCAAGGGAGATCACCATTAATGTCAATGATTCCCAAGGTACCATAGTACAATCTACTGAGTGCGAATAGATGCCCTGATGTTGAACACCTAGTCTATTCTATTGATCAAAGGTCAATGATGTGAACCTATGTCGAGAGCGAGAGAATCTGTCATTAAGGCATACAGATCTCAAGGTACTAAATATTGTTTGTAAGACTATTTCTCGGATGATGAGCTGATGTCGACAGGAATAGTCTCGTCGAAGGAGGGCCATGATGAGTCCCACATCGACGACATGAAACTCAAAACATAGTTCTAGAATGATGTGAATGCAGTAACCATATGATTGACTCGAAGATACTGACACAAAGGCTATGTATACTACAGAGGTAAGACTTCTTCAAATCCCCTTTGAACATCGGGTGACACGACAAAATGACTTGGCAGCATGACTAGACAGGATAGATACACAATGCGACAATGGGCAATGCATTCTTTTGAAAGACTCAAAGGATTGGCATGACTCATGAAAGTGGATTGTCACGGAGATCAGCTAAATATCCAATTGACTGACATGATTGTGCAGACAAGTGCCATGTTCAAAGGTAATGACAAACAAGTGCCATTATTTCCAAAATGATTCCCTTTCCCATTTCCCCCATCATGATCAATGAGTGCCTCTTTTCGATTTTATGAGTTCAAAGAGGGTAACAAACACTCAATATAGATTGTCAAAAGACAAGTCCAGTCTCATATGTTTTATGAACTTGAGAGAGGAGGGGCTTGTTCCTAAAATGGGTCTCTCAATGTTTAATTTAACGAGTCCACTGAAAGAAAACTTGATATCATTCATGTTTAGAGAGTCTGAACGAGTACAGAAGAAAACTCCATGGGGGTCCTTTTTCATATGATTTAGTCTCTAAGGCTCGAAAAAGTATAAAATCATACCTTAGAGAACTCTTCTAGTCATTATTGACTGGAGTGTTCCTTTCTCGTTAATAGTCTTGTCCAAACCGAGAAAGAGATAACCTACCATTGGAGGGATGACTCTTCAAATACTTTAACGAACGTGAAGAAGACAAGATCATTTTTCGTATTTAGGGAGCTTGAAAAGGGTTTAAAGAGAACTCCATGAGGTTTCTTTACACAATGTCACTTTTTACAAGCCTGGAAATATTTGAAAAAGGACTCATCTATCTTTTCATGTTTAAGGAGTCTGAAAGAAGATGTGAAAAGAAGACTCCATGACGTTTCTTTACACAATGTCGTATTTTACGAGCTTGAAAAGAAACTTGAACTAGACTCAGAAATTTGATACTAGATTTCTATGAGCGTGACAAAGTGTCATAATAAATGATCAACGACCTTTTCCATTTTCTAAAAGTAGGAAAAATCCATAAACAAACTTTCCAAATTTTTTACTAAAGTCAACCTACAGACGACTCATAAACAAGTGTTAAATGAATCCAAAATCAACATTAAGGGATTATGACAAATAGAATTTGACTAGAACATGATGTAATATCAAAACTATATTAGATCAGACCCAAAAAATGTCTATATAAGGCAAGTTAATAGTAAAAAATCAAACATTTCAGTATTTACCTCTAGCAGAAAGCACTTGGAGCATTTTTTAGCCAGATTTTCCACAGCCGATACCGGGAGTTTCCACCGTCTGTTTTCAGTCTCGTCAGTTGCAGGTAATAGCTAAGACCCTTATCTTTCATTTCATATCTTTTATTTTTGGATTTGGTGGGGTTTTAGGCTTATTTGGCAAGCCCTAAAATTCAATTTACGGGCATCATGGCTACCCCTTGCGGGATAAGTAGTACCACCTGAGAACTACGCCAAAAATATGGTGGACAGGTGGTGCCACTGCCTGTCTCCAACGGGGCATAGCCTGTTCCAACCATAGAGAAGTTAAACCAATGATATGGACAAAATTTACTCATTCATTTAATTTGCAATGACTCAAGGATGATATTGATACATGCCATTGTTGTTTTTGGCAGATCTAGGCTTCTAAAATATGGTGATATGGAAGGAAATAACACATGATGACAAGGATGTTGCTGCTGAAAGGAATCCGGTTTGTATTTCCGCAGTCCAAAATTGTGGGCTTTTAAAGTTCTTCCAGACACCAAGCATGGTGTCCCATGAGAGACTACTGGAACACATACTGAGAATGTGGAATCCAGAACAATAGTATTTTGAGGTGGGGGCACATATACTTATAGTGGAGGTAGAGGATATATACTTCCTAACTAGCCTATTGAGATGAGGTGCCACTATCTAACTGACAGGTTCCTGTGGTGGGGACATTACCACCAGAGAGCTCATAGATCGACACTGTACACTAGGTACAGGCACATCGGGGAAGAAAATCGCGATCAGGGCAGTGACAGACAGGGATCTATGGATTGTTCTGTTCACCATGCAGAGGGTGGCAGGGAGCCAGGGTGTACATCAGGCTTTCAGGGCACATATGTTGTATGCCCTAGAGGCTATGGCACCTACGGTGTTCAACTAGGCATAAGCATTGTTTCCAATCTTCAAGGATCAGCTGACTAAATGTCGGTAGGGAGAGATGAAGCAGTTTGTCTTTGGTTCCATATTAGCTTGCTTTTTCTTTGAGCGGGTCCCCCAGATGAGGCCCCAAGTGACTTTTCGGAGTTTGAGAGCACGGGACCCCAGTATGCTGAGGTGGGTCCAGGTCATGGCTTGCACAGGAGCAGGTAGGGGAAAAGTGAAGTTTGGTGATGTGTTCTTCAGATGGCTATAGGATCAGATGCTCATGGTCGAGGACTATGCCTATGCGGGCATACATTTTACAGGTGATCCTGACCTACCAATCCCACCTAAAGGGTAGTGGGGTGACATTGGTAAGAAAAAAGAAACCCTAAAGATGGAAAATGATTTTATATTTTTATGTTTTATATTTTTTATGATAAGTGTCAAGACTTGTTTGTCTTCATGCAGATGTTGGAGCAGCGAGTCCTGGAGGAGCATCTCCATTAGATAGGCGAGTTGGAGCTCGCTTCATGCGACAGGGTGATGATATCACCGGGGAGCTAGAGGAGAGCCTAGAGAGGTTGACTTTGGACATCCCAGATGCTGACATAGATGACCTCCCAACTAGATATGAGAGATCTACAGTGGGAGTAGTAGGCCGATTCAGCAGGCTACTACGCAGGGTGGCTCGAGCAGTGATGTGCTATCATGAGCATCACTAGTGGATGAGACATGTATACTAAAAGTTGATAGCTTCATGATTTTTGTATGATTATTTTGTCTAAAATCCTACGTGCTTCAGATGAGATCTCGAGACCTATTTTTGTAAAACTTTTTCGTATATATATACAGACTTTTACACGGTGTTTATACATTTCAAATTGAAAAAATGCATTTTTCTATGAGTTCCATGTGTCTTTAAATGTTTATTTACAATGTACCATATTTGATTTAACGTCATGAATGGGAAATATGCCAATCTAGGATGTATTTAGCCAATGAATCAACAACTACATTATGTTCCCTAGGGATATGCCTATATGTAATGATTCCAAATGATCTTTCTAACAAACGTACCCTCTAGAAGAGGCGAAGGAGCACCAAGTTCCTAATGGTGTAGACATGGTTTAAATGACAAACCACGAGTCGAGATTCCATCAAAACTACTAGATCAAGGACATCCTGGGAGGCAGCTTCAGTCAAAAGACTAATGGCTGCTTCATACTTGACGCTGTTATTAGTAGCGGGAGCTAAGAAAACCGATCCTAAACTGACAAAATATTCAGCCGGGGAATAGGAACCCAAGTAGCCGAGGCTATATTTAAGGTGTGGTGGCAAGCACCAGTAGCAAAATCATAGAAAGCCATCTGCATGACCAAAACATGGTATAAATAGATGTGGACACCAAAACTCAAAACCATCCTGAAAATACTGAAAGCACACTAAAAGTCAATTAATATACATATATACAAGATACCATCTAAGAAGACCTAGGCATAGTACCTTTTTAGGTACAACCCATTGTGAGGTTGCCCCAAAGGGATTCCATCATAATCAACTAACTCATAGGCTTCTTTCTCTAACACCTTAGAAATAACGAAAGCTCCATACCACATGAACTCAAACTTACCCTTTCCTAGCTTGTCATATCTCTGGTCGTAAGTCAAAACTAGGTCACCCTCATTGAAAACACGAGGTTGTACGGATTTATCATACTGCGCCTTGACATGTTTCTTATGTGCCTCATTAGCTAAGGCAACATCTCTACGAGTCTCATCAAGGTTATTTAAGTACAAAAATCTTGCTTCCTCTGTGGAAGTGTCTGGGAGAAGTTTGACAGCAAGTTGTAAAGATGGAATCTGACATTGGATCGGCAAGACAGCTTCAAGTCCATAGACAAGCTAGAATGGTGTGAAACCAATAGCTATTTTCACATAAGTCTGATAAGCCCAAAGAGAGGGAAAAAGAATGAGATGCCAATTGGATTTATGATCTCCAACAATATAATGAAGCATAGTTTTCAAAACCTTGTTGATGGCCTCCACTTGACCATTAGCTTGTGGATCATACGACGTAGAGTTTTCATGGAAAAACTCTAGCTTGGCACTGAATTCCTCCATCATTTGATTATGGAAATGAGATCCGTGATTAGTGACGATGGACTGTGGAACTCCAAATCTAGCTATGATATGATTGAACAAGAAGAGAGTGGCAGTTTTACCATCTTCTGCATATGTAGTCATGGCCTCAGCCCATTTTGTGAAATAATCCACGGCTACGATGATGTAACCATGCCCCCCGGCTAAGGTAGGTTTCCAATGCATGAAGTCAATCCCCCATTTGGAAAAAGGGCCAACGGAAATGAGGGGGTGAAGCGGAGCAAGATGGGTTCAATTTTTCGAATAAAAATGTTGGCAAGGTGGGCAATTCGTAACAGCCTCATGACAGTCTCTGAAGAACGAAGGCCAGAAATAGGTAGCGCGAAGGATTTTTTGGGCAGTAGTCATCCCAGATAAATGACTGCCACATGCTCTAGATTGGCAATCATTCATCATGTGTTCAGCCTCCTCAAGAGTGGGGAATTTCCAGAGAATGGAGTCGATCCCACGTCTATACAAGGTATCATTCAAGATAAGGTAGTACTTCACGTGGTGACGGATGCGGTGACAATCATCGCAAGATAGATGCGGCTGAAAATGCTGGGTCTAGAGATAAATCAGCAAATCTCCATACCAAGGATCAGTATTGATAATTAGGAACATGAATTCATTTGGGAATGAATCGATGGGCTCAGATTCCATGGTAGCATAGGGAAGGTCACATATAAGCTCGGTAAAAACCAAGGATTTCTTTGATGTAGTCTTGGCATACTCGAGATCGAACTCCTGAAGGATGACAATCCAACAGGAGTACTTGCCCCTGAGTACCTAACGAGTCAGAATGTAATACATTGTGTTCTAGTCTTCCAATATGGTGGTAGTACGAAGCAGAATGTAGTGACGAAATTTTTGCAGAGCAATGACCATGGCCAAAGCTAGTTTCTCCACATGTGAAAAATGAGATTCGTAATCAATAAGGTTCTTACTGGTGTAATAAATCAGATTCTCCTAAACGTGGAGATTGTCCTACACTAAAACCATGGTGATGGTAGTAGTGGAGGCAACAATATACAAGAGAAAATCCTTTGAATAATCCGGGGGGTGTATCATAGGTGAATGAATTAGAGCATGCTTACAATTATCAAAGGCACGTTGGTCTTGGTCATCCTAGAATAATGGAGCATTCTTCTTGAGGAGATGCATATAACCGTGCGTTTTCTCAGCGAAATTGCACATGAAACAGTGGATAAAGTTTTCCTTCCCCTACAAACTTTGGAGTTCAAGGATGTTGGTTGGGGCTGGTAGAATAATGATGGCAGCAATATTCAAAGGATCTATCCTGATGCCATATTTGGATACGACAAATCCAAGCAGAAGTCCTGTCTCAATGCAAAAAACACATTTATGCAGATTGAGCCATATATTATAATGACGACATCTCAGGAATATGTCTCTAAGATGACCAGGATGGTCCTCCCATTGCTGTGAATGAGCAAGGAGGTCGTCAAGGCATGGTTCAACAATATTTTTAATGTCGTGAAACGCATAGGACATCGCACACTGGAACATGGCTCCAAAATTTTTCAAGCCAAAAGGTAACTTCTGATATGCAAAAATTCCCCATGGGCAAATGAATTCCGTCTTATGCTGATCGGCAGGCAATATCTCAATCTGATTGTAGCCAAAGAAGCCATCCATGAATGAAAAGATGACACTTTCAGCATAGTTGTCGATAATCTGATTGATGTGCAGGGTAGGAAAGTTGTCCCTCGGACAAGCTCTACTTAAATCCTTAAAGTCGATGCAGACTCTAATGGTGCCCTGCTTTTTATTGACAGGGACAATGTTCGATACCCATTCCGTCAAAGGTACAGGATAAATAAAACCATCTTTCAAAAGTTTCTCAATATCAGCTTTAATAGCTGCGGCCTTCCTAGGATGGACTTGCCTAAGTTTCTTCCTGACAGGTTTAGCCATGGGTTAAGTTTTCATCTCTTGGACCACAATGGAAGGGTCAATCCCCAGCATCTCTTCATAGGACCAAGGAAAAATATCATGAAATTCCTTAAAAAGTTCCTTATATGCTTCAGATTCATCTGTGGAGCAGTTCTGCCAAACATGAATGTGCTCAATAACATCAGGCTTGGCTGATATGTCAATTGGGTTCGTCTAAGTAATGTTGCAAAGGTTTCCTTCGGAATCTGTATCTTGCAACAATATAGGACTTTGCATAACATTGACAATATCAGTAGGAAACACGGATGCAAAATCATTGCTGTCCGAACTAGTATTGAGGAGGAATATGGATCTATGATGGTGATCCTCCCAAATGGGCTCATCCATATTCATGATCTCTATAATGGACTCATCGGAAGGAAAAGTCTTGGAGAGATAGTCTAGAATTAGAAGAGAAGGTTCTAACCAGTACGGTAAATGGTAAGGATCCAAAGCCACTAAATGAATATCATTAGTATGATCATCGAAACAAGTTTGAATGGTATCATACATAGCTTCGTACTGGCTAAATGAGGTGGACTCAACAACATTTGTACCCTAGGGCTCAATATCAAATGAGGCAATCATATGTACTATCATGGTATCTCTGCTAGGAGGACTAGAGGGAAAAATCCCCATAAAGGATGAATCCTTCAACATATCTACCCCAATCGACTGGTAAGGAGGAGGGGACTGACCTAACATGGGGACATTATTAGTCATGGAGGTAGTAACATCCCGTGTATAGAAATCAATCTAGTAAATGGTAACAATTCTCTCGAGATGTGGGAATTGGACAGTTCGAAATACTGTTGAAGCAACAACATTCATGGCATAGAACAAATTCCTTCCTAAAAGGAGGTTATAATATAAAGGGGCGTCTACCACTTCTACTTGGATGGAAATGGTTTTTCCCCCCAGCTCAACCACGAGGGCTGATATGAGGCCATGGGGTTGGAATCCCCATCCATCAAAGGCTTTAAGGGTCGTAGGTGATGTAACAAGCTCAGGAGAGCCAGAGCTTTCCAACAAGTTAGAGATAACACCGAGGTCAAAGCTCCTTCATCTAGTACCATTTGAAAGAATTTCTTTCCCACTACTTTCGTAATGATTTGAAAAAAAAGTTTGTGCAGTAATCTAGGTTTATAGTTCTCAGCATTTAAGTGAATCAAGATAGTGCTATCCGGGTCTACAGCTCCTAATATAGTCAACAAGTTCTTGCAGTGTGTAGGGAAACTTTGGAGTACCTCTAAGGTAGACATCGCACAAGGTGCCTAAGCGAGGTCTTCAACCACATTATAGAATTGAGCAGCTCAGGCATTGGGATTAAATACAGCCTTCTAAAGAGTACTCTTTGGTGGGCACAAAATCATGTCAAAAGTAGGATTCTCAATAGACAAGGGAATAGTAGATGAGGATTCCAGAGAACTAGTAGAGGGAGATTTCCCTTAAGAAGACTGATCTTCTTGCTTATCTGCTGGTTTATCAGAATTCTGACTTTTAGTTTGCATATGGATGGTATCTGAGGACATCATACGAATTTCCTTAGATGAACTGGAGTTACCCTGGTTCAACATGTGTTCTACTAGCTATTGTTGAGAGGGAAAGGGATATGTAAGTACTGTAGGTGCGGGATTAGACTTCAAAAATTGGGAGATTTCGTCTCGACGGAGACACTCCTTTGAGAAGTGGTCACCACCACATAATAGATAAGGGTATTTAGCCCTCCTTTTCCCTGTGGTGTTGTCGTTATTGGTTGATTGTGGGGTCTCCTACTGGTTTCCAGGTTTTTTATTTCGATTTTTACCATTCTTTTTATTACCGGAGGTTTAAGTAGTTTGAACAGAGTTGACCTTGGCAGAAACCTTAGGAGTCGAAGGAGTAGTAGTGTGGGTTTGCTTGGCAAGTTTCGCTATGGATGGGGACTAGATTGAACCAACAACCCCATCAATAGGTACTTTTGCTGATGGCTTGGCAGGGTCAGTGCTGGGGTGAGGAGCTTGAGGAATCAGGTCATAAAGACTCCCAGACTAGGAATAGACCAAGTATAGGTACTAAGCCCAACTAATAGCCTACTCTTCAGTAATTGCACTACCCATGGCCACATCTCGGGAAATAGGAGGCAACCAGGACTTAGTGAACCAATCAGCTAACAACTGATCCAGAATAGGGGCCTTAATAAGCCTTCTCCGCCTTCTCCACTCATGAATATGAGCATAAATGTGGGTGGAGGTGTTCTGTCGCAGAGAAGTTAAAAGATTAATGCCCATTTCATAATGAATAGGGAGCTGAAAGTGCGTAAGAAATATGGTTGCCAACGAACCAAAATCCACAAACAAATGTTGTGGGAGTTCAATATACCACTTCGTGGACGTACCGGTCAAAGTTCAGTGAAACAGTCATAACCGAACGAAATCATCCATGAGGGAGTTCGAGGAACACCACAAATGAAAAGTCATAACATGGTTCCATGGATCTTCAACCCGCTTCCCATCGAATTTCGGAATATCCGATGGTAACTTTACTAGAATAGGAGGCCATGAGGGATTGTGTCGAATGGGATCATTAATCAACTTGGACAAATCAGGAAAGTCCAAACTTGCAAAGAAAGGTAAATGTCTATTGGGCTCCACAGACTGGTAATATTGATATGGCATATAATTACGAGTAGGTCCATAGGTAGACTGATAAACAAGTTGCTGTGAGGAAGAACCACCAGAAAATCTACCCATGGGGAGTTGACTTCTGGAATTAGGACTGCTAGGACCACCAGGGCCTCCAGGACGAGCACTGCCAGATCCACCGGGACCACCAGGACCACGAGGAGGCAAAACACTAGACCCTTTGGAACCTCCAGGAGGTGGGAAACCTCTAGAGCCACTAGAACCACTAGGTGGAGGGCCACCAGACCCTCTAGAGCCATAAGGAGGAAAGCCACCAGGACTCCCAAGACCACTAGGACCACTAGGACCATGAGGAGGACCACCAAACCCTCCAGGACCATTAGGTCCCTCAGGGGGAAGACCTCCATAAGTTGGTCCTCCTGCACTTCCCACAGTATGTATAGGTATCCCTCCCATGGCTGGCATGTAAGACCAGTTGGGTTGCCCACATGGCATAAAATTGTTACTGGGGTATGGAATTCTTGTAGGATTAAATGGATGATTACCTACAGGTATTTGATAACCATAACCAATAGAATACTGAATGGTAATAGGTTGTGCCTCGAAGGGCTGACCTAAACTAGATGGGGGATTTACCACATTAGTGTGGGTGGGAGGGACAAAAACTATAGATGTTTCTATGTTATAGGTCTTCTCTTGACTAGGTACAACTCCCTGATCAGATAATGTAGGTCGTGCCAGGGGTCGCCCTTCGACATTCAAAGGTACTGAAGAAACAAGAATTGAAGGTTGGGCCCCAAATGCGAAAGACCTAGGAGGATTTGGAACAGACATAACATAAGAGGTGAGAGGGGTGGAAATTTGACCTGGGCTGTGGGTTGTTAATGGATGATCTATAATTGGTTCAATGGGTCTCATAGAATCGGCTAGTGAATGATATCCCACAAGAAGGAATGTGGAACGAACTGGTTAAGAGCCTAATACATTGTCAATCTGCTTTTCTACCTCTTGTGCACAGAGGATAACAACACAGTATTTCCTACATTCTTCTTCACTTTCAGGAGAACTTACATGGGTTCCAAATGAGGCAATGGCCTGTCCAATAGGTGTCTCCCAAAAAGGAGCATTAGGACCAAAATTTGGATAGGTTTCATCAACATGACCTTCCACGAGAGGATGGAACGATGAATCTTCCCGGAAACGCTATTGGACCAAGGGGGGTGAGTGTGAATAATATGGTACTCCACTTTCCACCACCACATTATCTCCAAATTGGGAGGTGGTAGCACCTCCTTGGTCGATAGATTCCATTGGATTTTCTTCTAAAACAGAATAAAAATCATGTGGCAAGCCCTGTATTATCTTGCACTGTCTTAACTCAGCTAGTGTGTACAGTTCCTGTCTAACCTAGGGTCTAAAAATCTAGAAAAAACACACCAAAAGACTTCCCTACTCAAACTGTAGGTCAAAACAAGCAAACTTAAAATGATAGGAGGAGTTCAAAAGTAATGTCTCTCACTAGGATTGTCAAGCAGGTGCCACCTGTGATATACCTCGAGGGTACATGCATGGTAATCTCCCCGAATGTTGTTTTCAGTGTATGGCTCCAAACAAGACGGCCAAAGGGCTTTTCTCAGATAGATAAGGTACCCTAGTGGGGTCTCCTGATATACTCAAGGTACATGGGAGCTCAAATCAGTAGTAGTGTTGTCTAATGCATAACCATACACAAGGGGCCTTCCGATATACAATCAAGTACGTGAAGTACCTTTCTATATACCTCAATGGTACATGAAAGGCTGTTTGATATATCGACGGTTTGTGGAAGAACCACGCGAGTCCTGAATGTAATGCTGATAAATAACGACAGTTCCTATGTTTTACGACGCCCGAACACGTCTCTAACCTATAACTCAAGTTACTACATAAATTTTAACCTACAACTACCGTTAATTTTAACTTGTATAGTTAGGTGAATGCATGGTGTTCTGATAGAAAAGTAAAACCATGCAATATGCTTGTGCAAATGTTCACTTTACCGTTCAATATGCCTACTTACAGGAGGGAAGAGAGTGTTTTTCTTTTTGTTTCAAAACCAAAAATCATTCCAATCAATAGTCATGAACATCAAATCAAAGACAAGCAAGCACTTTTACAAACCAAATTCTTCTTTTCGAAAGCAAATGGGAAGGGTGAGAATCTCTTTTCCTAAAAGAACAACACCAAGCACACCTATATGCCTATGCACTCCAACTTTTCAAATTTCTTAAAAACATAAGCAAATATAACTTAAAACCACCATTTTTTTATTTTGATCAATATAGTCCTATATGCACGAGAGAAGAAAGATCATAAAGGTCCTAAAAGCTTATGAAGCCAATCAGAAAACCCAAATCCAACGCTCAAATATGATGTCCTAATCTCAAGCAAAACTTTTCTTTTTTTGAAGGGAAGAAAAAGAAGTTTACTATGCGAGCAAGAAATGAAATCTAAAAGCTAATCTAGTGTTCTTATTTCAGTATATGCAACTAAAAGAGAGTTCAATGAACACCCTAACTTTCAGAAAATAAGAAATCCTTCTTTAATCACAACCAACAAGAAAGAATTGGATGAATAATAAAAATGACTAAAAACATTTTTGAAATTCCACGCAAAATCAATCTTAAACCATCAAAGCAGCAAACCACACACATCAGATTCAATAACACAAGCCTGATAACATAACTAAAAGCGAAGAAAATTCCAAATTTTTACAAAGAAAAATGAGGAAAAAGGTTTTGGACTAATGCCTACCTGGTACCGCACTTCGTAGGTGTTGTAAGAGAATTTCCAAATTAGCATCGCTCCTCGTAAACCAGATACAGCTAGTAGCATTGCTCCTCATACAAAGCATTGCCCCAGTTCGCTATAGATGGCCAAAACAAGAAAGAGAATGATGGATTAGATCAAAAAAGAGTAGATCAAGGTAAATACTGTCGAATTGAAAGTGGTAATAGAGAATAAAAAATCGAAATGACTCAGATCTGAACAGATCTGGAAATTTCAAACCCAAATAATACAAATCAGAAAGTAGATCTAACTGCAAAGAGTTGAATAAAACGGATCCTGGATTCAGACAAGATTTGTAGAGTAAGGACGATCAGAACAACTTAATACAACTACTCCCCAGTGGAGTCGCCAAATTTGTTAACCGTAATATTTCACCTTGTGCGGACAGCAAGGTGTTCCGCTGGTTTGAATGGTTCAGATCCAGAACAAATAGATCACAGAGGTTGATAACTCTCCCTAGATGCTATAGATATCTGGAATACAAGGCTTTGATAGTTCACATGTGTACCTGCAAAAGAGTTCAACATGAAATGAATCAAAGAAACCAGAATATGATCTACTAATCTATGCTAGTGACTAAGGAATCTAGCAATATATATCTAAAATCAAACATCAACAATATATATGGGACAGAAAATCAACTTGCATTAGAAATATGAAGAAGTTTCCAACCAAGCCTTAGTGTTGGCATGCATCTCCATGAAACCTACTCTTCATCCCCAAAATATCCGACTCTAGATCTTTATGCTCTCTCCAAATGATCTTGGGCCAAGAATCAATCCAACAGCATAACAAAACCTTCAATGTTCTCCCCTCAAGCATGGCTATGAGCTCATATTTATAGGGCTTTAATGGATAGAGATGGTTAAGAAATTAGTGGGTGAGTTGGCCTCTAAGATCCTACGATGAGGGATCTTGAGCTCAACCAACCCACAATAGTAGGGATAAGGGATATCTCAAGGCTTATCATCTAGAAGCCTTGGGAAGCTTCTCTTTTTCCCCTTTTACCCAGGGTATCGCACTTCTCCTTCTATGATAGAGCGGTTCTAGTAATAACCGCCTATGGACCAAGGGAAATGGGCAGTGGCACCGTTTGTGGACAACCGATGAAAGGTGGTGCGAGCAAGGGTACCGCTCCTGGACAAAGGGGCATGCATGGTGCTGGAAATTTATATGACAGACTGATAAACAACCACTTAGTATTCACTCCAGAAGCTGGAATTCAGAACAAGTAGGTATGTCAAAGGTCTTATCACATGATGGTGACAAGATTTTGGTATAACAATGATAGATAGCAATCTACAAACTACATAATTATTACTACTACAACTTACGAGTAACTAGTATTTATGATAAACTAATTCCTGAGAGCTATGTACAATTTTCCCTGTAACTAAAATTAGCATAAGGGAAAATGTAATGCTTTTCATTGTATTGTGTAAATTATTGAAACCATGAAATAAATAAAATTAGCACAAGAAAAATTGGAATGCTTTTTCATTGTATTGTGCAAATTATTGAAACAATGCAATAACGAGAAACATGTATTTTAGCTTATTGAAATAATGAAATAAAGAGAAACATGTGCTTTAAACATTTTAAGGAATTCTCGTATACTTATATATAATTAAAAATATAACAATCACATAAATAAAATACTGATAGAAAGAGATAGCTTTTTTTACAACTATAACATAGTACTATATTAAAAATACAAAAAAATGAATATAAATTATACATATAATACCGTGAAATGTAGTTTTAGCATTCAATGTCATTAAAACATTTTACATAAATAAGATGATGCATAAGAATTCCCACGGAATATACAAAATAGAAAAAAATTATAGGTTGTCCATCAAGTGGATCATCATCATCAAAATACATCTTAAATGCATTTTAAATTGTTTGATGAATATCCTAAAGTTGGATCTATGTACATTGAATGTTCTACATATTACAACATTGATGTGTCAAAAGAGAAGATATTGAGGAAACGTTCTACAAAGAGGAGATGAATCTAAATATCCATGCAAGGGAGCTGAGAGAAAATGATGAGTAGTAGGTATTTGATGTTCTACTAGAGTTGGAAAATGATGATAATGCAACAATCATCTATTGTGCATCCAAGTATGTAGAGTCCCTGGAGGACATAGCCATGAGGACAAGAGTCTAATGAACACTTTTATTGTTTATGAATGTGTGGATTATAGGAAGGAAGAAGCAACTCCATTGAGGCTATAAGTAAAAGGAGAAAAACATTAAGATTGCTATAGATTTTAAAGAAAGTTTTGAAGGAGAGGGCAATGATGTAAGTGTTGTAAAAGAGGAAGAGGTTATAGCCCATAGGGAGATTGTAGAATATTAAAAAAAAGGTTAATATAACAACCATTTATAGAAACTACTCCAACAGGATCCCTTCCTGTAACTCCATTACATGCGCAATTCGACATATTACTAATAATCATCAGGGCCAATAAATATCTTCAACTATATACATCCCCTACGTAATTAAATGATTGCTTTCAACTTATATACTTCTATAATAACCCTGCTTTTGAGGTAAATTCCAGCAAGAATACAAGGGAATGAACCTTCAATTACACCCAATAAAACTAGGACATTGCAACAAGAAACACTAAAACAAGGGTATGAACCTTCAATTACCCCAAATAAAAATTAGACATTGCAACAGGAAACACTACGATAACAACAAACACTTTTTATGTACTCGATAAAGAACCCCATCAAACAACTTTTTTTTGTAGAATTTACCTCATCTTCAAAAAGATATCCATCAGGTACAAAAAACCCATCACTATCATCATCTTCCTCATATTTAAACTTATCTATGTCAACCTCATTCTTTTCTTCCTCATCATCCTTGTTACAGTGAGAAAGGATTTCCACAGTATCTTCCTGAAAATTTTAACAAAGTAAGAAAGTTAATAAAAATACTACAAATACTCTTACCAAAGAGATTTAGTGATGAGTACCTCTTCCAATTATTCATCACTATCATTCTGATAGTCCAAAAAAGAGTCCTTCCTAGAAGGATTTTGAAGCCCAATGCCATCACTGCATCAAAATTAAAACACAACCTGTTTCTTTATAATTAATAAACTTAAAATTATGCAAAGTATATTCACCTTTTCTTTCAGAAGGTTCCATAATAAGCAGATCTATGGCTGTGATCAAACTGCAAAAGGTTTCTTCTCTTATTGTGAAGCCTATTTTCTCTATGTACAGTGGTATTCCCATTATTTCAAGGCAAACCATCACTCAAAACTTCTTCCCAGTAATTTACAAGGCTCTTTGACATGAACTCATGATCTTCAACCTCACTATTATTTTTTGTTTGTAGAGGATTGCAATTTTGGCAGTGCTACAGCTTCAGCAGATGCCCCATGCAACCGAAGTTCATTGAACAATGCAACTTTGGGTTTATGCCAAATACCCCTACTTAGATGTATTTGTGCAAAAGTGCACCAATTAATATGGCGCCAAGATACTAGGTGTGACCTAAGTACATCGCACAATCAAATCGATTCAACTCAAAGAATCTAGAAAGAACACGATATATTCATGCCACATTTAGAAATTTATAAAAAGATAAAACATCAACCTTAGAAGATCCCTTATCTCTTTCTTTGCTACTTTGAGTAATATTTTATCCATTGACAACATAACACCACTGCAAATCTGTGCATTTTCCTGCAAAAAATTATAAATTGTTTCATTCAATACAGTGGGCACTGTTTGAGTGTTAGGTGCATCTTTTTTTAGAAATCGGTCCATCATTGTGGCATGTTTTTGTATTGCAAGTTTCTTTTTCATCTCAGTTTCTTCCTTTTCATGCTGCTTCTATTCTTTTTCTGCCTCCTCTTGCTGCCGTTTCTTTTCCTTCTCATGGTTCAAGGAAACTAAAGATGTTAGCAACTATATATGGTGCCATTATGGAACACAGAGTATAAATGTTTCCCTATTTTAATGATATAAATCTTAAATTGGAAAAAGAGGTTTCCTGCTTGAGATTGAAAGTTTAACTGTAATGTTAACACAAGTATATTTCACATATACTACATAAGTAGAAGAAACACGATAAAATCAATATAAGATAACATGTCCTCATAGTTACAATAATCTAACAAAGAAAGTTGATATTGTCAACTTCTCACTTTTACAATTGCATCAACAACTTGATTAATAAATCATGCAAATGTGTTTCAATGAGCAATGAAAGAAAGTGATGTAGCTTTGGAATCTTACTTGAATGTTGGCTTCCTTCTAATAAAAAGATTGTTCCTTTTCCTACAAAGGTAATAAAAAATGTTAGTAAAAACTCCAAAACCTTCCTTTTAAAACTTGCATTCTTCCATAGCATTCCAAGTAAACTATTGAACCTTCTCCCTTTTTAGCTCCCACTCCATCTATTTTTGTTCCATCTCACTCTTCTGTTCATTTCTTTCTTTTTCCTTCAACTTGGATTGCTTGACCATTCTACATCAAAAGAATAGATGTTGGCAACATTGAATATATTCTACAAACATTACATATCCAAAAGGATAAATCTAACAGCATCCGATTGAATTGACTTGCAAATTCATCCAATGCATAAATATGTGATTGAGAATCTTACATGTGTGCATTACTTTTCTAAAGCAAGTCTGTAACTGTATCATGAATACTCATCTCATCATCAACTTTAGCAAGCAATTCCTCATCTTTGGCTACATCTATTTTCCCACTTCCTTTTGATTGTAGTGATGACAGTGCTGATAGCATTGTTATTTCTAAAACTGATAAATAACATGTGAACAAGGATGTATCAGATATCAAGAAAACATATAATACGTTTAACTCATCAATGCATCCTTTATTATAGAAAAAAACCAAGAAAAACATATTTATAAATGCTTCAACATGATATTTTCCTCAGGATTATGTTTATGATACATGAATTTTACTTGCAATTACATTTCTCACAATTGTAGCTCTTCATTTTAAACAAGGAAAAAAGGAATACAATCCATTGTCGCCATTGGACTCCTCCACTTGATGAATTGTTAACCTGTCCATCCATGCTAGCTCTTTGACATTATGTTATGTTGTGTGTCCACAATGAAAGTGCACATGCCAAGGGAGCATGACAGTATGTTAGCAACTTAGCACAACTGAATATTGGAACAATGCACCCATGTCACTACACTGCATCTATGCAAGTAAAATATTAAAACATCTGCAATACATATCTAAGTCGCCACTTTGATTGGATCTAAAGTTAATCCCTACACTGTGCATCCTACACTCATGATTATTTTGAATTTGCAACTCTCATACAACAACCAAACTTGTGCATCCATACTTTGACAATTTCTTAATGGGAGCCTTTCTTTGGATCAACTCCTCTAGTCATGGACTTTGTCAATATTTGACTCCTTCCAAGACCAATCCTACCCAATAGGGCTTCCATTTGGCTTCAGCATTTCCCATCAAACTAGATTTTACAAGAGTCACATGTCATGGGTGCCCTTCACTTTGCCAGTTACTCAACTCATAAGCTAAGATTCCAATAATAGAATGGAACTCAAGACACTATAACAAAAAGACAAAATGGTTGTAGTTACAAAAACATTCCCCTGATTAGAAGAAGAATAATCTTTGACTTTTATTGTAAAATATGATAAACAAATAAAGGTCATATAGAGATCAATTTACCACTATCCCATCTGAATAGAAAATTGCCACCTAATTTAAACAAATTTCCAATACAATTAATGAGAGCCAAAATCTAATTAAATTGTGTACTTACATTCATTTCATTAACTTAAACACTGTCAAAAGGGAAAATGATAGATGAGACGTCGAGTGTGACTGCTTTCAAAAAAATACCAACAGTACATGAAAAATCAAATATATGTCCTCAAGTTTCAGCCTGTGGCGAGGAGGGAGGGGGTTGTTTGTTTACAATCCTAAGCGACAGTGGGAATTGACTTATTCTTGGTGTTCAATAATGACCACCTATAATAACACATAAGCATTAGCTTTAAATCAAGTGATAAACATTCTGAGAGCCAGGCAGATTCAGAAACTTATTGCTAATGGAGACTCGACGATTATCATTTGCAAAATTAGAGACTTGACTCCCTATGCACCTTAATGTCTTGCAAAAATGATCTCTATACCTAGAATTCAAAGAATTGCAAGTATTGCAAGTATTTAGAATTGAATCATTTACTGTTTCAAAGGTTACATTTTGTATGGAGGAGTTATGCTTTGTGAATCATTATTCCTTAGCTATAAGGGCACCTAATAGTGGATTCAATAATTAGAGAGTCATGTTGCAAATATACAGAGAAATACCCTGCTCCTACAACATTGCATCTTTAGAGAAACATTTAAAGGGTTGTATAATTGGCTTCTAGGTGATGATACCAGTTATTTGAAAGGCAGGACAACTGGTTAAGCATGAATTAAACTTGAAAAACTTGCAAACTATTAGGTATAGAAAAATATATATCAGCTCTATGTTGAGATGTATAGGATCTGAAATAGCTTCCATGATGATTGGACAATAGTTCATAGAGAGAAATAACCATTGATAAGAACTGAAGTTTCCTTAGAATGTATGGTCACCTAAAATAAGACTACACTAAAATTTAGATTCTAATAAGCTTTTGAGATTGACTAAACGTATCGAAAAGGTTGGAGAGATTGGTATTCTACATTGTTCTTATAATGCACAGTTACATAAAGGCATATTCTTATCAAGATTTATGACTTTCAAAATGAAGGGATTTACTTGACCATGAAAAGCACATTTATGATGAAGCAAAGGATATAGAAAATCATGATGAGGTTCATATTCCCCATTTGAACTTCCTACAAGAAACTATTTCTTCGTAAGGGTAATAAAGCATGTCTCGATTCAGCTTGAGTGGAATGTGAAAGTGTCCTACCCTGATTATCTGATTATGAATTACTTTTAAGTTCCAATTCCGTTCAGACCCTATGGAATGTTTACGCCTTCCACTCTGACTCCCCACATGGGATGTGTTGCTTCTTCATTGGAATATTAGAGCCTCACTAAGACTTGGGTCTCATATTTTGGTGTGGATTTATATTTACAAGTACAAAATTCAAGGTTCATGAAGAATTGTTCAAAACCTACCATTAGTACAACATTATAACATAGGCTATGTTTTTGCAGGAGGATAGAGGCAAGGCAAAGCAGATGGTAAGAGTAAGAGAGGGTCTGACCTCCCCAATTACATTTTTTACTTGCCAAGTCGAAGAATTTCAGTGCAAAAGTCAACTTCGGCACTATGGACATTGAAGAACTCAAAGCAAGGGATATGGATTCCATACCCAACAAGAAGATGAAGAGAAACCAGCCACCACCCCACCCACTCTCATCTGGGAAATTTATTTGAACGAATAATTTGTTCGACATAAATGGGACACAACTACAAGTTTCTAGTGCACTATCAGTTCCATTATGTGGCTGTAAGGAAAATGATGTCTTCTTATCCAGTTTACAAGATCTACATCCTTCTATTATATCTCCTGCAGTAGAAGAGAAAGATGATAACCTTGTGATTAGATTCTCTAATGGAGATGGTGATAGTGAGGGTGAAGAACAGAGATAGAGAGTGGATCAAAGTGAGAAAGATGGATCATCAAGGGAAAATACAAGTGGGACTTCTGCAAGCCAATCACTTGCAGCTTCTTCATAGATGGCTACAACAACATCACAACAAACCCCAGGGACGCAAAAGCAAATGGCTATGGTGCAAAAGCAATTAGCAGCATTTCGTACAACCATGTCAAGTGCAGTGCAAGTCCATGGGGTGAATTCTATGGGGTCTGGAGAGGGTCCACCTCAGTAGTCATCCTGTAATAAAAATCCTATTGTTGGCCACAATAGTTCAATTGGACAGAAACATGCTTTCAAGCCTAGCTCATCTGTAACTAAACCCAGTGGCACTGACTTGGAGAAATTGAGAAAGCAAATTGAAACAAAAGAGAATGAATTGAAGCTCCATAGGCATATTCCATTAAAATAGGGACATGATACAAGATCAATTCCAAGTGGAACATTTCACATAGCTGGTATTGCAGATTCAACAACTATGAGTAGCAGGGGACAAAATTATGTCAGCCCAACATTTTCTAGTTAACAGAAGGTGCACCTGTTAAAGAAATTAATGAAGAAAAACATAATATCCCAAATGTTATATTGCAAGAACTTGAACCCAGTTTTAAGGTTAGTATGAGTAGTCTTCAACAACAAAGGTGGTAGATTCCAAATGTTGATATTGATCATAGTTGTACAAAGGAATCACATGCTGTATTGAAGGAGGAAGATTAACCAATGAATTGGAGAAACACCCACTTATGAAATAACACCTTACCATTTTTGGAGGTACAAAGCACGGCACATGGAAAAGAAAAGGAGTTAATGAGCATAGGGTAGAAGAACCCTACTTGGAAGGACCATGTGGCACTAAAATTGTACTTATCATGGTAAAAGGTACAATTCATGTTTTTATAACCATGGGAACTTAGAAACCTCCCAACGGTATATCCAATAACCTGCGAGCCATATATACCAATAATTTGTGACTTAACGGGGTCCAAGACATCCAGAATCCTATAGGGGTGAGCCTCTATCCTAGGGGTATCCTACCCTTCGAGTCTCATGACAAACAACCAATAAGAAATCCTACCTCTACTGATTTTGAAAATATCCACTTAATGTTGATCATCCTCTTCAAGGAGGTGGCTAGGGCATGGTGCAAAGCAATAAATTGTTAATTCGTGGTATGGATAATCCATACTAAGAGAGAAAGAAATTCCCTAATGGAGGAGCTTCTACATACTTGAAGTTGTATTTCAAATTTGAAGAGGACTATTGGGGTAAAGATGCACTATTCATGTCATGTTTCTCATATCTAGAGGCATAATTCAACTATTAGATCCCTCGGGGTTGAGGACAAATTACTTGATGCATTTGTACATATTAGAAGGTGTATTTCACCTTTGAGGAGGCATTTGGAGTAAAAATATTTTGTTCAAGGAATTTTCTATGATTTTGAAAAGATCCACTTAATGTTGATCATCCTCTTTAGGGAGCTGGCTAGGGCATGGTGCAAAGCAATAAATTGTTAATTCGTGGTATGGATAATCCATACTGAGAGAGAAATAAATTCCCTAATTGAGGAGCTTCTACATACTTGAAGTTGTATTTCAAATTTGAAGAGGACTATTGGGGTAAAGATGCACTATTCATGTCATGTTTCTCATATCTAGAGGCATAGTTCAAATTTTAGATCCCTTGGGGTTGAGGACAAATTACTTGTTGCATTTGTAAATATTAGAAGGTGTATTTCACCTTTGAGGAGTGATTTGGAGTAAAAATATTTTGTTCAAGGAATTTTCTACATGTTAATAAGAAAGATCTTTTCTTGAGGAGAGACCATGTGGAACTTTTGACATGGTCAAACTCTCAAATGAAGAATAAATGTGTGCTTTAATAGGATCTCACGAGTTAGACATGCAAGAATTAGCAATGTGGACCTATTAACGGAATTTTATCCAATCATAAGGAAAATAATAAGGGAGTGCTTGTCCTTATGAGGAATCTAGGGATTTCTAAAGAAATAGTATTCTATGGGAGAGTTGTTGGAGGTGAACACTATAAAATTAGATCATTCTTATTTGTTAAGTCATGTTTGGAAGAGGGAATCATCTCACTCATACAACAGCTTAGACTTGGTCAACAAGAGTTTGGATCAGTTTGGTTCAATTTTGATTAGTGGCAGCAGTCTTATACAACCATTCTCCTACAAGATCTTTCTTCGAATGTGTGCCCTCGAGGCAAGCTCAAACTGATGTTAAGTCTGCTTATTATCTCCTCATGTACAAACACAATCATCTCATTTAGATGATGGATTATTTATTTTTTGGGGGTTTTATTCCTTGAAAGGTTTCCTTGTAAAATTCTTGTGTTCTTGTGCATAATTTGTGGATGATTGTTTATTTTTTTGTTGTTGCTACATAACTCGGAATTCTAACTACTGTCGATATACTATACAAGTCTGATAGAAGTTAAAAAAAGAAGACTGTTCCTGTTATTAAATTAAAATCCATATTAAAATTTAACAAAACATACCTTGTCAAGTGCCCATTTGAACTATGATGTTGGGAGGATCTCATATCTAAGCTTAATCTCATCATTTTAACCAAGCTTTTGCAAAATTGTTAAGATGGTTTCAAGTCATCCTTTTTCAATAAAAAGTGCATGGACAGAAAGAAATCTTGTCGATGTGAGGTTGTGTTCATTGACACATTCTGGAAGTTTTTCTAAAACAACCTTCTTCACCCCAACAATTTATGAAGGATGTAGAGGAGCATTAAAGAATTTAACATGCTCAAACACAAGATCAAATGCACTTCATGAGATCCTATCCTAAATATGATTAATTCTCAATGCTACTTGGCTTCCAAAAAGTTTCCATAATCAACAAAAATTTTCACAAAAGAGATTGCATATTTGAAATCTAAATATTTATGTTGATTTTTATTTAGTTATAATGACATAAACCATAAAAAACTCATAAAGGTACATACCATTATTAACTAGTCCACTATATCTTGTCTCAATTCTGCAGAGATTATGACAACTTGTACAGTAGTTAAGTAAAATGGTTTTATGTACATTGGGATGTGCACAAAATTGGTAAGCATGAATTTAAAAGAAGACAGAAGAATATATTAAACACAACAATAATGCAAAGATGGGAGGTTTTAATGGAATAATATAGTTGACACACATTGGATTCAAGTTTTTGTTACCAAAACTGTCCCTTTTGCCACTCTACTGAGTGGGGGCTTCTGAACTTTCCCCTTCCAGAAATTCATCTATTGTCTTTCGATACAAGGGAAGTACAACATTTATTAAAGGGGTAAGCTTTACATTCCAATAATTAGGAATATGTTTTGGGAGGAAATTTAGAACACAGAATGTTCAAGGAATTTTATAATTAGCTAAGTTTCTTATCCATTGTGAATAATGGCCTCGTTTCATCGCTTAATAATAGCTCAACCAGTATGCAAGATTCCATAGTATTGTCTTTATTATGAACTTCATGTCACATTAAGTATTTGATAGTAAATCACAAACATACAACTGTCAACACATAAGAACATAGGAAACAAATACTAATATTTAAATCTATAAAATCTAATTGAAATTGACTCATTGGACTGCTAAAAGATGGACAAAAACGAGAGAGAATTCCAGGTCATAATTCTAGGTTGGAAGATTTATGGAGTGCTAAAAGTTGGAGAAACAACAGAGATAATTTCATATCATAATTCTAGGTTGGAATATTTATGTTCATTAATATTTTATACTTCACTTAAGCAACTAATAAAAAAAAATTCATGAACCTAAAATTACACCAATTGACCAAAATAAGTGTTAAAAGTCTCAAGCTAAAAAATGCTTACTTCAAAGTTCTTCATAGAAAAAGGCATGCTACATTTACAAGTTGAGATAAAACAACACATAGCATCATTATAAACTACATAGATTGGAATGCATGTTCCTCTACATAGCACTGATTGTCATTATTTGCCAATCAATTAAGGGGTAACTTAAAATGCCAGCAGTACATCTAGAAATGCTAATCATTACAATATGGGATTTAGCTAAGAAACCATATGTGGCTTCTTCATCCGAATGCATCAAACACATTAATCCTCCAGCCATAAGTCTTCCATCCTTCAACTAATCAGCCATATCATTGAATACAACAAAGTAGAAATGTCAAGAGCATTTGTTAACAGAAAAAAAAAATTGCAAGTGTTAAATGAGATACACAACTAAATTGACAAACCATCAAATATGAATTGATGGCTCATCTAACTTCAAAATTCTGGATCATTTTGAGAAGATTTGAAAATTTATTAGTAAGTTGATGTCTTGCAATCATTTCACTTCAACTTCACTTGACAAATCAGTGCATCCTACATAACTAGCAGTAATATTGGCAATGCTAAGAAACACCTTCAAAATACCTCTCTCCGCACTAGTTCTCCAGGAAGATGAGACCATCCACAGAAGCCAATCAAAATGACCATGAATTCCTTTACTATGATGGCATATACAGCTACAGTCTTAATATTCTAAACAAGAAATCACATATCTCTGGTAGTAAGTGTTCTACAAGGGAATGGTAGTTGCATAGAAAATTGATTATTAAAATTTAGATAGATCGTGAAAAGTGTATGTCTCTCACTGTAACTGTTTAGGTATGTAGAAGTGTACGGTTTTTCACTAGAGCTATTTTTTAATAGTTTAAAATTCACTTAAGAAACTAATAAAACAAAATTCATGAACCTAAATTACAACAATGCACCAAAATAACTGTTAAAAGTCTCAAGCTGGAAAATGCTTACTTCAAAGTTCTTCATAGAAAAAGGCATGCTACATTTACAGGTTGAGATAAAACAATAAGTAGCATCATTAGAAACTACATATATTGGAATGCATGTTCGTCTGCATAGCACTGATTGTCATTATCGTGCAATCAATGAAGGGGTAACTTAAAGTGATAGCAGTACATCTAGAAATGCTAATCATTACAATATGGGATTTAGCTAAGAAACCATATGTGGCTTCTTCATCCAAAGGAATCAAACACGTTAATATTCCAGCCATCAGTCTTCTAGCCTTGAACTAATCAACCATATCATTGAATACAACAAAGTAGAAATGTCAAGAGCATTTGTTAACAGAAAAAAATTACAAGTGTTAAATGAGATACACAACTAAATTGACAAACCATCAAATATCAATTGATGGATCATCTAACTTCAAAATTCTTGTTCATTTTGACAATATCTGAAAATGTATCAGTCAATTGACGTCTTGCAATCATTTCACTTCAACTTCACTTGAAAAATCAGTTCATCCTACATAACCAGCAGTAATATTGGGAATGTTGAGAAACACCTTCAAAATACCTCTCTCTACACTAGTTCTCTGGGAAGATGAGACCATCCATAGAAGCCAATCAAAATGACCATGAATTCTTTTACAATGACGGTATTTATGGCCGCAGCCTTAATATTATAAGCAAGTAATCACATATCTCTGGTAGTAAGCATTCTACAAGGGAAGGGTAGTTGCACAAAAAATTGATTATTAAAATTTAGATAGATCCTGAAAAATGTATGGCTCTCACTATAATTGTTTAGATATGTACAAGTTTTCCTTACCCAGACATGTTAGACATATGTTCATGGTACTCCAGAAAGTACATAACACACAAATGACCAAAGAAGTTGCATGATAGGACTCGGCAAGATCATATATATTGAAGTTTCTTGGCTGAGAGCCAAGCTCTTGCGGGACTTTGTATATGTATAGCAGCTGCTTTAATCCAGAAGAATCGTCGTCTTTCAGTCAAATATTTATGACATGATTGAATTCCATCAACAAACAATGATTTAAAATTATCTACATGATTCTTTATTGAATTACAGAGAGTGCAAAAGAATGTTGAAGTTTCTTGGTTGAGGGCCAAGCTCTTGGGACACTTTGTATATGTATTAATGTATTAATGTATAATAACAAGATGATCAATTTAGTTTTGGAATGAATTTCTTTTAATCTGTGTTTTTTGTTCATATCATATTCCAAAACTTCATCCAATATAAATCTTTCAAGCAAACACATTTCATATACTACCTTAAACATCATCAAACTGTTGGAATTTGTGCATCTCCTCATTGGCCTAGTCCAAAAACTTAATTGAGGTCAAAAGGTGGGCTAGGAAAGTAGGGAAAAATGACCCAAATAAATGCTATCACTCTATAATAATGGAAATGGATAGCTACACTAACTAAATAGGCTTCTACAATCCAAAATAAAAGAAGGAAATATGTAAGCACCCACATTTGCACACACCACCAGGACAATGCTAGCGATGAGGAAGCGATTAGGTTTCTTTGCTATCAGCCACATTTTGTCAAACAGTTCCAGTGCTTATTCTACAAGCCCTTACTTGGAATGATCTATAATCATCACCGTCCAGGAGGACACATCCTTATCATCAAAGAATCTACGAGGATAAGACATAAATCAACACTTGGAATACATATTCATCAGAACATTTTCTAGGATTCAATCTAGCTAAATAAAAAATTTACATGATTTAGTCGTGTGGTCACTCGGTCCACTAATGCATTGATGTTGGCCTATGTAACTGTTTCTCCTTCAACACTGATAATTATGCATTTTCTTTATGCAACAATTGTGTGCCTCTGCATAGATTCCCCTTTCCAGGTTGTGTCTTGATGCCCTGTGTTGATCCTCCAATGAATGCAATCCTTGTGTTAGCACCTGCTGGTTGGTCACTAGTGTTCTTTCCTTTGTTATTTTGTAATGTGGGGTAGGTAGAAACAACAACCTCATATGTGGTTGGGTACATAAATAATCTCACTCTCCCTCCCATGGACTTCAGCGGCAAGTTTGTCCTAAATTTTTCCCTAACAACACCACTGTTACCATGTGGCCTTGTTACTTTGCCCCAAATGCACCTATAATTACTTCGCTTCTACTTGGTTTTCACCTTGTAACTATAGGCCATCTTTTTGAAAATATATCAATCCACTTCCTATGGTGTATTGACTCCATCAATTTGAATCAGAGAAGTGTTTGGGTATTGATTTGATTTGACCTTCTGTATCCAAGGATGATCCCTCGAGCATACAACCTGATATGCTCTCCTTGGTGTCCCTTCACCATCTTCACTCCTCACGATCTACCTCTACAAACAAACACTCAAAAACCTACTGAAATGATTTTATGTATATTTATTGTTGGGTATTTATTTTATTCTACCTTCTGTGGCCAAGGATGATCCCTCAAACATACAACCTGATGCGCTCTCCTCGGCGTCCCTTCACCATCTTCACTCCTCATGATCTACCTCTACAAACAAACACTCAAAACCCTACTGAAACGATTTTATGTATATTTATTTAAATGGTAATTCTAATGGGTATTTGATAAAGGGGAAGTTTTGGGAAGTCTTAAGGGAAATTTAAGGGTTTTATTTTTAAATAATCACAAAAGCTTAAATAGCACAATATAACTAGTATCTTGGTGGCATCAACAATTTCCGCAAAATAAAAAAAATCATAAACCACTTTGTCATCTCAATATGACCATACAAAACCTGTGAAATAAACAACATATGCATATTATTTTTTCCATCAAACTGAGAAATCAACCAAAATGACATTTTCATGGATATATTCGGCCATATTGGCCATTAGTGTACGAAAATTCAGAACCAGTGCAAAATTCAGTGAATTTTCCATAACAGCACATATATGATATCGTCAACCTACTTTTCACTCTCTTTGATACCCCTAAACCTACAAACCCCAAAAGAAACATCCCACGAACAGCAAAATTATTTTTAAAAACCATTAGAAAGCATATAAATATAAAATACATTGCAAAATTTCCAAAATATGAATTCTTTTCTCTGTTTTATTTAGAGTTCCCTAGGCTGAAATTCTTCTAAAATATAAAACAAAATGCATATTTTCATATCTATGAGATGTTTACTTCAGTACTGGAGCTGTACTAGATTTTTTGTGACATATTTTTGCATACCCAGTCATGTTCATATTCAAGTCTCACTACTAAGGGCCTATTGGATTGGAAGTTGGATATGGAGCTACATCAACATCAATCAAATCAAATGCAATGGGTGCTGCTTCAATAAAGTTCCAAATTGGCTATGACCTTATCTGGAAGTATCTTTCCAATTTGCAGGTTTCGGTCTACTTACTAATTGTAACACCCCGGCTTTGACCCCACTTGCATGATGTATATATTGTAATTAATCGTGGTGATGAGCTAGAGGCAAAAGCCCCACCATCGATTTGGTTGTGTATGTTTCAGAAATGGGGATAGTTGCCGATGGTATGTCATGCTATCTGGCACATTATAGTTTGGAATCATGTAAACATGCACATTAAATAAAACAAACCACAGCTAGCTACTGCAGTGCAGCGTTGAATGAAAAGGGCATGATTCCAAAAGAAAAGGGGTGGGGGAATGTCAAACCTTGGTCTATGGGGGGGGGAACCCATGTGTTTCGACCTTGTTTTGTTTTTCCATTTTCCCTTGTCTCATCCAACCTCTTGAATGCCTTGTGGAGTTAGTTGGGGAAATTATTGCTGAGTGGTGGTTGTTGTGGCAGGACTGTTAGTCCTTGCCCACGTGCCCACTCCACCAGTGGATTCTTCCTCTTCACGTTGCATGGGGGCAGAGGAAGCATTCACTCTCCACTCCCTCCAATGCTAGGCATTCTCGGTGTCTATTCATCTTCCTCACGCAAAGGTCAGTGCTATTTTCCTCACACACTCTCCACTACGCATGCTCTCGGTGGTCTACTCATTCCTCATGTTGGTTTCTCATCCACGCGCATGAGTGGAATTCTTGCTCATCCTCATGCAACCAGGAGGGGATTTGCTTATCGGTGATCATTCACATTTTCCACAGAGTGGAATTGGGTAAGTTTTCCTCTTTGTTTTGTGGTCTGCTATAAGTTCCCTCACGCACAGACCATTGGAGTCATTTCCCCATGTTGTGAGCCATGCAAACTGATTTTCATTTCGGGACTGTCGTCTTCGCTGTGTTTTGTTGGCTGTGGTGTTCAATTTCGTTTTGGGCCACTATGGATTTCCAATCCGTTGGTTGAGTTTTCCTCTATCCACGCTGGGAGTTGGCTTCTCCTCTATTTTTTGGACTATGTGATGTTGCCATCATTCACTATGAAGTTGGGTTGTTGATATACCCTAGTTTGGGTTGCTGCTGAGTTGTTTTGGCCATGCTAGGTCCAAGAACAACTCTGTGTTGCCTTGTGGACTTGAGTTGTGCTCCTTGTTTGTTTGGGATTGTCCCCAGTTGTCTTTTGCTTCACCACAGAGCAGAGAGTGGGTTGTACTGCTATGGTATGTAGTGGGTGGTCTTCGGACTATTGTGAGTAGGATTAGAGGCTGGAGATGCATGAGAAGAATGGTTTTGAGGCCATCGGCTTGGCATTTAGCCTATCCTAGCTCCTTGACAACCTGGTGAACCTTATGATGTGGGTTTGGTTGTGTGTTGTCAAACCTTGGCTATGTGTAAGACTGCATTGACCCTTATCCTTGGAGGAATCATGCCCAGCTCAGGGGTGGCAGTGTTGCTGAGAGATTGATGAGCACGCTAGCCTATGGTTGGGTGGAATGTTGCAACGACATAGTTGGTTGTGGGTGAATTCATCTTCAAAGATAAGTACTGCTGCTATTTCATCTCTACAATTATATTGATGTCAAATGAATTATAATGTACATGTGGAATGCTGGAATGTATGTGTGTTGCTTCCACTGATTATTGAGTAACTCTGTATGATTGAGGAGTTATGCATCTATGTACGCTTGTATGTTTGGCATTCCTATTATGTATCATGTTAGGTTCTTAATTTCAGCATTGATGTCTGTCCATGTTCATGGGGCTATTTTCCTGGTTGAGTGTTTGGTGTACGTCACGTCCTCTTCGCCGGTCGGAGGGTCGGGGACGTGACAAAGTGGTATCAGAGCTCATGTTGCAGCATGGTCCTGAATGGACCACCAAGGTGTTGTGATAGAAGCAGAATTTCCTTCTGTGTAGCAAGGATCAGAATTTCATGATAGTAAAACTTCCAAAAGTTGCCTAAATGACTAACCACCTGAAGCACAAGACATCCGACAACTGATGAGAAGGAAAATTGTTGAAAATTTTTCTAAGGCAAGAAAACATTGGAGATCGACGGACTTTAGTGGTGAACATCGGCAAGATATAGTAGACGATGCACTGCCGTTGCGGCTGTGGGTGGAACTAATTCACCAACAAAGAAGAAGTTAAGGGAGTCGATCAAGCGGCAAAAGGGAAGACTAAAGGGGAAATTTTTCAAAAATTTCTCTAAGTCTAGAAAAACATTGGCCAATCGGAAGAAGAAAGTGGTTTGTGTGCCACCATTTCGGGATCATAAAGCACTAAGTCTTCTAACACGAAAGACTGTCGATGTCGATCAGGTACCATAGGAGATTGGGCCACCGATCGGAAGAGAATAAGGGATCGTGTTTCGCCGTTGCAGTTGTGGAAGGGACTAAGTCGTCGACAGATAGAAGAAAGCTGAGCCGGTATCGGTGAAAAATTAGTCGAAGGGGCTTCCAATGTCGTCAGTGGAAGAAAGAAGAAAGACGAAGTTTCGAAAATTTGTCTAAGTATGGAGACCGTCGAAAAAGTTTAGACATTTAAGTTTCCGATGAATCAGAAGAAAATAAAGGATCGGACTATCGATACCTCGGAAGCTTAGACAAATGGGTTTTGAAACGTCGGAAAGATTTAGTTGATTGGACTGCCGATGACCTACGTCAGAAAAATTTAGTGGTTCTTGTCGCTAACGTAGCGGAAAGGATTATGGTTTGGGTTGCCGATACAATAGAGGAGTTAGTGGTTTTGAGAGCTGATTCTGCGGAATATTAGTTGAAATGAGACCCGATTTAACAAAGGCAAATTTTGAGATTTTCAAGGAGGATTTTTCAGCAGGATTTTTCAGCTGTCTTTCAGTGGGGTTTACAGTTGGCTGAAGTTGGCACCTAGTCCAAAATGCAGCTATGTGTAAAATGCCAAGATTGGTGAAAGTCTTCATTTTTAGAAGTGGTGTGGTTTCCACACCCAGGGTCAGAATGAAGCATGTGGATAGGAGTTGGAAAGGTTATCTAGTAGGGAAAAAGGGTAAGACACCAGAATCTAAGCATGAAGTAGCAAAGTGCTAATGATGGCTGCTGCTATCAAATGGAAAAATCTGGACAATTGCATGCCCAAATGTAGCAAGGACTATGAAGGCTAACCAGCTGTTGTGTGGAAGAGTAGTTCCATGCAAGGATGAAAGATTTGAAAGGGGAAGTTTTCCTTAAAACCCTATCTTGCTGATTATATCTACATTTCTTAAGTTTATGCATGAAATGCATAAGGATATGCTTTGCATACATAGGATACTAAGGATTATACATATATAATAAACCACTAATGATAGTTATTGTATTGGTATTGGCATTAGTGGAAAAACCAACGGCAACATGGACCTAGCTGAATATGTTGCTGATGTTGATGAATGTGACTAGCAACCCTATGAAGAAAGGGATAAGGCAACAAGTCCATAACAAAAGTTGGTGAGCAAATTCTTCAATATCCTGCAAAGGACCAACCAAATTGGTCATGTCAAGGGTGTAAGTAGGACCCATGTAGGTAAGAGTTTGATTTTTAACAAATTCCAAGGAGTGGTAAAGGTAAGAGACCTCATACCATGTGGATGTTTGAGTATAGAAAGGTGTCATTCTTGTATATGTTGATTGAGCTTAGTAGCCCAAGGAAAGTAAGCACAGGGAAAATGTTGTGATGTATTGCATGAATGCATTGAGATGAGTGCATGTGATATTATGCATGACTAATGACCGAAATGATGAATTGATGACAATTCAGGAGCCATTTCAAAGGTTGTTATGAATGCAAGATAGTCACGATCAATTGGCTACCAGAAATGCTCTATGGAAGAGCAAGGTGGTATGAATGATACGCTTGTGAAGTAAGGAGTATCTAAACATTTAATTTAATTGTATGAATGATATGACTATACCTTGAAATGTTAGCATGATAATGATTGGATGAAGTAAATGAGTTTTGGTATATATTGATGTGACTAACAGCTGGAAGTATTTGAATTTTATAAATTCTGAAAATGCTTCGGTGATGGTCGTAGCAATGAAAAGGTTATATGCATCCAGACTTACCAAGTGTTTGGTTGATTGAAGCTCATGTTTCAGGTAGATTATTTCAAGCATGGCAGTGAGAGGTAAGACCCTGACCGATGCCAGAATCTACCATATGGTATGCATAATAGGTTGTTAAAATTCGAATTGTGAATTTCAGATTTAAGAAATTGCTGACAACTACCAGTCACTATTGGCTTGCATAACATTGTGTTCGATGGTTGAAGTTCATGTTTCAGGTAGATTATTTCAAGCATGAAAGTGAGAGGTAAGACCCTGACCACTGCCAGAATCTACCATATGGTATGCATAATGGGTTGTTAAATTCAAATTGTGAATTTCAGATTTAAGGAATTGCTGACAACTACTAGTCACTATTGGCTTGCGTAAGATTGTGTTTGGTTGATTGAAGCTCAGGTTTCAGGTAGATTATTTCAAGCATGGCAGTGAGAGGTAATACCCTAACCAATTCTAGAATATACCATGTGAAAGGGCCAAACTTTATGAGAAGAGTCTCATAGTTGATATGCATAATGGGTTGTTAAATTTGAATTGTGAATTTCATATTTAAGAAATTGCTGACGACTACTAATCACTGTTGGCTTGTATAAGATTGTGTCAGGAGGACACATGGTAAGTGGGTATTCATGTTATGATAGTAAGCATAAAATTATAATGGGCATAGTAGTTCTGCTTACAAGAGACCCACAATTGAGCAAGTCAATTTCTGTAGTAGATAGAATTGCAATTTCCTATTGAATTTGATTACCAATGTCATTTCTTGGTTATGGAACAATCAATTGGGATTGTATTATTAGATAATGATTGAATGTTTGGCTATTTGATGAATGTGCTAGGGGTATACATTTTAGGAAGATCATGTGTGATGACCTGCAAGATCCAAGCTTCATGGGAAGGTTTTCCCTTGGAAATGGGTTTCAGGTGAAACGCCATTGGACATTTTGAAAATGTCTCATCTGCACTACATGTTTGGTAATAACATGAGTGAGATGGTATGGGTTATGTCGGTAAGACATGTGTGAATGTGAAACGTAAAAAGGAGTTGGGATGGCAAACTGAGGGACTGTTAACTCAAGGAAGGAGCCTCCATTCCTCCTTAACAAAGGCATACTGCGATGGCAAATGGATATGTGTTCTGTGACCCTTGCTATGAATATGCATGTTTAATTGTTAAAAATTCCATATGTAGAACATGTTTTGGTTTTATTTCCATGATGACCGATTGCTTGAGTATGAATAGGGCCTACATGGCACACACTGGAGAAGAGTGCACACTTTTCTCATGTCGATTCATGAAAGGGTTTTCAATATTGATTACACTCTAGGGAGTGGATGAAATCCTGGTGTCTCAATACTTGATAGTGAATGATGAGAAATGTGATTACAGCTTTAGAGCAATAATGCTGATGAGTTTGCTTGTATTGCTTGTATTGCTTGTGTTGACAGGATAAATAGATGCAGTTGGGTGTTGCACCCTAAAGGTAAAGGTAAAAGGTAAAAGGTAAGGGAAGGAATGAATATGTGAAGGTATCCTTGATGAGGCTTGGACTATCATGCCAAATGGATAATTAACTGACTTATTTTAATGTCTATATTATGCTTGGTCTGATAGAATTTCAATGGTGCATTTCACAGGTGAGAAAAGTGATACCTAGTGGTGCACATTGATCATGGAAGCAGATCAAAAGTTGTTGGACTTGGCTGTAAGTCTCCTTCAAATGATTTCCAAGACCCAAGAGAACCTTGGGGAGATGTTCAAGATACAGAGAAGGTAGAGTGAAATGAACCACCATATTTTGCAAGACTCCATTGGTTTGCAAAGGGACGTGAAAAGCCTTCTGGGAGCAATCGGAAAAGGAAAGGAAGGTGGACCAGTGATGGGACAATCGTCCAAGCGACCCGATAAGAAACGGTCTAGGTATGAAGACTCAAAGGAAATTGAGCAGGTAAAGATGAAGCAGTGAGTGAAATGCTGGAAATGTGGAGGACATCATTTACACTGAGACTTCCCAATAAGGGAACATGATGAGGGAAATAGATGCAAAGTTCCTAGAATTCGGGATAAGCTGGAAGGTAAGAACCAGCAGGACAAGTCCGTGGAAGCCGAGGGGCTTGGTCGTGAACGTTCAAAGTAGATGATTGAACGTGGGACAGATCTGCAAAGTTTTAAAATTTTGATGTGCAATTGTATATGTATTGTATATATGTAATGGAACACCGAGGACGATTTTATTCCAAGGAGGAGGGGAATGTAACACCCCGTTTTTGACCCCGCTTGCATAATATATATATTGTAATTAATCGTACTGAGGAGCTAGAGGCAAAAGCCCCACCATCAATTTGGTTGTGTATGTTTCGGCAATGGGGATAGTTGCCGATGGTATGTCGTGCTATCTGGCACATTATAGTTTGGCATCATGTAAACACGAACATCAAATAAAACAAACCACAACCAGCTACGATAGTGCAATGTTGAACAAAAAGGGAACGATTACAAAGGATAAGGGGTGGGGGAATGTCAAACCTTGGTCTATGGGGGGGGAACCCATGTGTTCCCACCTTGTTTTGTTTTGCCATCTTCCCTTGTCTCATCCAACCTCTTCAATGCCTTATGGAGTTAGTTGGGGTAGTTATTACTGAGTGGTGGTGGTTGTGGCAGGACTATCAATCCTTTCCCACATGCCCACTCCACCAGTGTATTTTTCCTCTTCACGTCACATGGGGACAGAGGAAGCATTCACTCTCCACTCCCTCCACTGCTAGGAATTCTCGGTGTCTGTTCATCTTCCTCACGCAGAGGTCGGTGTTGTTTTCCTCACGCACTCTCCACTACACATGCTCTCGGTGGTCTGCTCATTCCTCATGTTGGTTTCTCATCCACGTGCATGAGTGGAGCTGTTCACTCTCACGCAGCAGCGGAAGTCTTGCTCATCCTCACGCAGCCAAGAGGGGAGCTGCTTATCGGTGGTCATTTACGTTTTCCATAGACTAGAATCAGGTATGTTTTCCTCTGTGTTTTGTGGTCTAGTGTAATTTCCCTCACCCACAGACTGTTGGAGTCGTTTCCCCATGTTGTGAGCCATGCTCACTGATTTTTGTCTTGGGACTATCGTTTTCCCTGCGTTTTGTTGGCTCTGGTGTTCAATTTCATTTTGGGCCACTGTGGATTTCCAATCTGTTGGTTGAGTTTTCCTCTGTCCACACTGGGAGTTGGCTTCTCCTCTGTTTTGTGGATTGTGTGATGTTTCCATCATTCATTATGAAGTTGGGTTGTTTATATACCATGGTTTGGGTTGCTGCTGAGTTGTTTTGGCCACGCTAGTGCCAAGAACAACTCTGTGTTGCCTTGTGGACTTGAGCTGTGCTCCTCATTTGTTTGGGACTGTCCCCAGTTGTCTTTGCCTTCACCATAGAGCTGAGAGTGGGTTGTATTTCTGCGGTACATAGTGGGTGGTCTTCGGACTATTGTGAGTAGGATTAGAGGCCGAATATGCATGAGAAGACTGGTGTTGAGGCCACCATCTTGGAATTTAGCCTATCCTAGCTCCTTGAAAACCTAGTGAACCCTATGGTATGGGTTTGGCTGTGTGTTGTCAAACCTTGGCTATGTGTAATCCTGCATTGACCCTTATCCTTGGAGGAATCATGCCTAGCTCGAGGGTGGCAATGTTGCTCAAATATTGATGAGCATGCTGGCCTATGGTTGGGTGGAACGTTGTAGCGATGTAGCTAGTTGAGGGTGAATTCTTCTTCAAAGATAAGTACTACTGCTATTATAATGTACATGTGGAATGCTGGAATGTATCTGTGTTGCTTCTGCTGATTATTGAGTAACTCTGCATGATTGAGGAATTATGCATCTATGTATGCTTGTATGTTTGGCATTCCTGTTATGTATCATGTTAAGTTCTTAATTTCAGCATTGATGTCTGTCCATGTTCATGGGGTTGTTTGCCCGGCTGAGTGTTTGGTGTACGTCGCATCCTCTTCGCCGTCAGAGGGTCAGGGACGTGACACCGATCCAGTTGTATCCGTAGCTAACTCAACGTTATACCTAATTGTCTATATCTATTCCCTTTTACTTCTTTCTCCTTACTGTGATGTCGATATGAACAAGTCAAAGGTTAAGTTATTGAAATGTGCATTTTTCTTGGAGTAGTCAATATGGGCACAACCCATTGCCTACGTATCGACATGTGATATAGATAGGGAGATGAGCTTATAGAGCCATCTGGATTTGATGTACATGTATCATTAAATATACCCTCCCCTTTTAAGGATAAGCTGAGTCCATCAATCGTAACCCCCTATTTTAACTCTTTATTCTTAATAAATTTGTGGATATTTACTTTACTTTACCCCCTCTACTTCTGCATGGGCCACCATTTATATTAAGGGACCTTACCTCATTAACGCCAACCTTTAAATGTAACCTCAACCCCTCTCTAAATTGGTGGAGTGGACCTCATTAGCTCCCCCTTTATAGAAAATGTATTTGAATGTATAGGGAAAGGGGGTTAAATGAGAAAATGAAAAATATATCTTTTTCATTTTTTCTTTGGGTAATAGATTTGGGAAAGGGGTTTTAAATGAAAAATGAGTAAAGGAGAGGGTTTGGGAAAAAATAAAAAGAAGGGTTTAAGATAATCCAGAAGAAGAGATGTTTTGATGGGTCTTTTTCATTTTGAAAACATAAAAGGATATTATTATTTTTTTGGAAAGAGGTACTTATGGAGAACATTTACAACTTTGTGGATATATGCATAGCGAGAAAAAAGAGAAAGCAAGTGACCATCAAATTAGTTGAAGGATGCGAAATTTATAAATTTCAACTAACAAGATGCAATCGATTTTAACTTGCCAAAACATTGATTGGCCATCGAAAGGGTCAAACAGTCTCAGAATTTGGAAAATGAAATATGGAGATGATCAAAGCAATATGGACTCAACATTTCCTAAAACATTTAACAAGGCTATCCAAAGCTCTAAGTATGGGTGAATGAACCAACCTGCCAATTTATGTAAGGGTTATGAAGTGGTAACACTACGAATGGGAATAACAGCTAAAACATATGAATGCAACGCAAGACTAATGGGATTGAGGATTCAAGAGAGGATCATGAAACAAAGTTGGTTTCCATTGAAATTTGTTAACTTGTTCCCGGATGGAATGGCATTACACTAGCTTCACTTTAATGTTTTCAAAAAAACCTACCTACGCTTCAGTATTATAACCAGTATTATCAAGGAAATGTTAAAAATCCATAGTAAACAAAGAAACTTACCTATGAATTGAACCTACCTATCTAAGCTTCAGTATTATAAAAAATATTATAATGAAAAAGTTAAAAATTCACAATAAACCAAGAAACTTGCATATGGTTTTAACCCACCTACCTAAGCTTCAGTATTATAACTAGTATTATCAGGAAAAATTTAATAATTTGTAGTAAACCAAGAAACTTACCAACGATTTTAAACTAGATACCTACGCTTCAGTATTATAACCAATATTATGAGGAAAAATTTATCAATTCACAGTAAACTAAGAAACTTACCTACAATTTTGTAAGGGAAGAAGGTGATTTTGACTCTAGAGCTGCAGAATTCATGGCTTGCCTCTTCAAGAGCCTCCATGTTCTCTCCAATGTTGGTTTATCCTGTTAAATTTGAGCATATAGATCTATAGACAAACACACAACTCACAAAGAAGATCTCACAATTTACTCAGCCATTGAAGAATGAAACAGTGCAAAAGGCTTGCAGCTGTGAATGCTTTCATTAATCAAAAAGGTAATCCAGATAATAATTACAATGATGTAAAATGGCTTTAATAGCCACAAGTAATTTGAATCCACATGAGGAAGTTCAAATTGATGACTCTACTTGACTGTAGGTAACCAAGACTTGTCTAAATCACAATTGGAGTTCTAAAACACAACCAACTATTAC
>LPNX011071016.1:0-20807 GCA_001517045.1 Pseudotsuga menziesii
TCTTCTTATGAGTCAAGCTTCTTCTTCTTCTCGAAGTTTGCTGAAAGTAATCACTTCCTTCTGGAACACATTCCTTGAATGAATGAATTCCACGATCCTCGGAGGCCATTCAAGGTGGCCATCATCACTTCTGCATTCTTCACTTTTTCTTTTACCGCTTCAAGTTGTTCTTTGATTTGAGAGACTCTTATGGATGCATGGTCTCTGCATTCTGGATATTCACATTCTTCAACTGGTTTCTTTAGGTCATTTCTGACTTTGTTCTTCCCTTCAAATAGCTTGAAATTCAGGAAGACCTTCAACAGCATTGCTTGTAATAGGTAGTGCTCTGTAATGCACATGTGCAAGCCTTCTATGCCAAAGCTCATTTGGCTCTACATGGATCAAGGCTTGTTCTGGATGGACCTTGAATTCATACAAGCCTCCTTCTTGTTCTCCAATCACTACCGCATCATCGATAGTATTTTCATTTGGTCATATGATGACTTGACCATCTATGAATGCAGCCCGCATTCCTTTTGCATCAATGCTGAAATGGAGAGAAGGTTCTTCTTCAATCCTTGTGAGGTGATTCATGTTCTGACAGTCTTACAAATTATTCCTTGAATCCCGTCATATGTTTGCAAGCCCCACTGTCTATAAGCCAATCATCACTTCCATGAGTAATGTTACCTATGAGAGCTGATATTAGAACATATTCATCCTCGCTTGAAGAATCTTCACTTTCATATCTGGATCTCTTTCTGGATGGTTCATCATCCTCTCCAGCATGAGCATGATGTCTTCTTTGGCCTCATCTCCCTCTGAAACTGGAACCTATATGCTCATGTAGGTGTCCAATCCAGAGAGATAAAATAATTCTATGCTTGGAAGTTGTCAACTTCACCAAGCTTATCATCAAGCTGATCACTTTGAAATGAGAACCTCAAATGGAAATAGCAAAGGATTAGATCTTACCGATTTGAGGTGTCCGCCCTTGTCCCGGAGTTTGCTGATCTAGGGTTTGTCGCAGAAACGCTAATTTTCAAAACTTGGAATATTTAAGATCTGATTGGATGAACAGATAGATATCTTCAAATTGAGCTGTCCAATGTACTCCTTTTCTGAAAACAGTGAAGGAAAACTCCCGGAACAGGAAGCCCTAATTTTCTGATTTCTTCTCCAGAAATGCCTGTTACTGTTTCTATGATATCTCCGAAATTACTAATCCTCTATGTCTGAAATTTCTCACTGAGGTAACCTCGCATGTTCCTGATCCAACACCACAGGTTTCATCATAATTTGTTTCACCATTTCGGATTTATGATCCGTTTCCCAAGGTGACCTGTTACAGGACTGTTCAGAACAGCGAAGTTGTACGGAATGCCACGTGTCACTGGTTCATCTTCTGAATCTGAACGTATGACCACAGAAAGTGAAGTCTGTGCCCTTTCTGGAACATCTTCAAGAATTTCATTTGGACCTCTGTATCCCAATATATTGTAGATCTCCCCAGGTGTCTTGTTTATGGATGATTTCTGGAAGAGGCTGGAACCCTAACTTGGAGAGATCATATCTCCTGGAATACAGCGGATCAGAGGCTTCCCTTTGGACAAAGTGTTCATCAGGATTTTATCTTCGGCCCTTGCAATGTTCAGCTTCTAAGAGTTCTCCAATCTTGGAATATAGTGACTGTAGAAAAACTTAGCAGTTTTAGTATTTAGGGTTTCTCCTAGCTGAGGGTCAAACTAGGGTTTGACTTTCCCGGAGTTTCACCCAACCAAATTTATTGATCCAGGTCTCTAAATTTCGGTTTTGATGAGGAGAAAAATCCTATTCTGGTCTCACTCAAAAATTATTCTTCTGTAGAAAGCCCTAATTTCCACATCGAAACTGAAAATGCTTGAAATTGAATTCTGCATCGACAGAAAGATGCACCCTTCAATGGAGAGTCATCCTAGCATAATTTTGCTGAAAATATATGGAGGAAGATCCACAAAATAGGAATCCCTAGTTCCTGTAGCTGCACAATGTCTTCTTCTCAGGTTAGCTCTGATACCATGTTAGTTTTTCAACATTTAAGCTAGCATTATGATAAGATCTTTTCACTGAGAGAATAACAAGCACATCAATCACATAAGCACATCACAACAGACAAGAGACACAAATATTTTAGGAGGGGAAACCATAAATGGAGAAAACCCCTCAACTTCCTCTAAGATAGTATCACCACAAGATGTGATCCCAAAACAGTAAGATGACCTCCCAACACAACAGCAGCCTTCTGTCTTCTGTCAAGCCAAAGTATTTCCTTCTCCAAAGGTGCGCCATACTTGAGAGAGCAAGAGAGCTAAGTCACAAGTGATAAATAGAGAGACTCTCACTCTCTATTTATATTCTTCCGTTGACTTGAAGTGCACTCAACCATGTAGGCTTAACTTATAATTAATTACTTGAGCCTACACCTTAATTAGTGTATAATAACCCAAGTGCCCCTAAACTGTGGGGACTTACCTAATGACTTGATATGACTTGTTTAAATTATTAATCCTCCCAATCGGAACATCGGGGCATGACCACATGACTCAAATACATAATAGAAACATCCCAGAATAAACATCGGGTTACAATAATATAAAATACATAGAAGAATACATTCCGAAGTTACATATACATCAACATGGGTACCATCCTCAGAATGAGGGGAAGAGGAAGTGCCTGGTGGGTTTCCCTCGGATGTGTATTTCACAAAAAAAGCATGCCCTGTATTTTACTAATATTATTGTTTAACAGATCACATCTATTTCCAGGTTCCAAATGAATTGCCTACAAAAGAATACTAAGATAATCTATCGAGGATCTATATCCCTTGGTTATCTACCAAACCAGTATATTAAGTTTAGCATCTTGAAACATTCTTCAGCCTCTCTATCTATCATAGAGAACTTTAAGAGTGTGAGTTCCTACGCAGAAAACATAGGATTTATGCCCAAGAAAGGCAGAAAATCCAATCTGAAAGCATTCTCCCCCCTTCTGTTCAACTATTCATTGTTCAAAAGGATCCATTTCAGATAGCTATCAGACCAGATAATGATGGCTACTCTTCTATTTCAGATGCTAACCAGGAAGTTGATCTTCCTCAGACTCCATACACTTGGCTGCTTTAGTTAACCATTTATAGTTCTGGAAGCAAATGTCCTTTTTGACCTACTTGATGTTGTTTTTTTAATTATTCCTTGTCCCCTTTTCTTCAACCCACAGGATGGTTCCCAAAAATGGCTGATCCATTTGTGGTATCCAATCTGTTCTGTTTGGCATATTGAAACATTCTTGAGGCTCTCCATCTAGCATAGACAACTTTAAGAGTGAGTTCCACTTCCCATGCAGTAACACAGGATTTATGTCCAAGTGTGGCGAAAATTCCAATCAACTATACAAAAGGATCCATATCAGATAGGTTCTCAGACCAGATAATGATGCCTTCTCTTCTATTTTGGATGATAGCCAGGAAGTTGCTCTTCCTCAGACTCCATAGACTTGGCTGTTTTCTTGAGGACCTTTCATGGTGCTGCATTGTCACTGGGATACTTTCTTTTCCTGGAGTATTATCTATTTCATTTTTTAGGGTTATCCTTTTCGGTTCCCAACCTTTTTTCTATTTTCATCCAAAAAAAGAAATGTTGAATTTGCAGTTTACTCTTTTTAAGGTCTTCTTACATGGCACCAGATTTCTATCTTGTTGAATCTGATGAATATGACAAAGTTGTAGCAATTATGTTGTAGTAGAAGGAATCAAGCATTTAACCCTATATCCTTATTTCTAATGCCCATATACTCAACTCTGTAATTGAGGAATCAAGCACTTAACCCAATATCCTTATTGCTAATTCCCATATGAGTATAGGATGGAAGAAAAAAAGAAGAAAAGGGGAAATACCAATGCAAAAGATCATCCTCTTGACAACAACCACAATCAATAGAGGAACCACAAGAAAACTAGCTTATGTTGTCAAAACTGCCGACTCGAAACAAAACAAAGAGGATATTATAGGAACAGGAATGATCTACGAGGCTGCCTTCTTGCACAAGTAATGCACAACCAGCTCTTCATCTATAGGGAAGAATCTGAATCCTGGAGGCCACTGATTATGCACAAATAATGCACAATGATCTCTGGCTTGCTTGCATAGATCCTCTTGATGTATGGCTACTCTGATTGTACCCAATCCCTTTATTCCCCCCATTACATAGAGAGAGGATGGTATCTTTTTACACAGAGAAGACCATGAGTTACCATCCTAAATTCCTTAACAAAAATGTATTAAACCCCTAAATTTGTTGTTAGTTGGAAATACAACATGAGCATTGAATCTGCCTCATTTGTGGCTATTGGAGACCTACTATATTAATGATGATGGAAACCTCTAGATCTAGCATGAAACCCTCCATAAGTGGGGGTATCCTCCAAATATGGCCAACAAATCATGTCCACATAACATCCTCCTTAATATCAAACTAGAAGGATGTCCAAGTGGTGAAAGTGGCTTTAAAAAGGTGAAAAAAGGGCCTGAAAGATGACCCCAATGATCCCAAACTATTAAGAATTTGTCTGAGCATTATACACCTTTGGAAAGATCTAGGAAAGATATTTCCAACCATATATGGCACCCCCCAAAGCTAGGATGAGTGAGATCTACCGTTTTGAAGACAGGGTAGGTACCAAACTGCTGAAAAATGGCCCAGAAAGATGACTTGATTTCTCTAATGCCTTATAGAACTAGACTGAGTGCTTAGCACCATAAGCTAGCCCAGTGAAAGAACTTTCCATCCATAAATCATAAGCTTCCATCTGAGCTAGGGCATTCTAGAACCAAGGGTTTGAAGACAGGGTTCTGTTTTGCACAATTCACCCTGGAAACAACATGAAAACCAGCTGCAAAGCCATGAATAACATGAACCAACCTAGGCGTCTCTCACTACTATCTTGGACAGGTTGCTACAGTTCTGACTGGAAATAAGGTACAGTAATGCTCTCTGCGGGGCACCCAAAACTTGTTTACAGGACTGTTTTTTGCCCTCTACTAACAAATCTGGAATATGTGCTTATCAGAAGTCTACTACAGGAGTCCTTACCTAGCTGATTTAGGAAGATAATGTCATTTTCATAGTATCCAATAGATTTAGAATTACAGCATACCCTAGTATTGAGAAAAATGTGGACAGATCCATGCTTGTTTTCACCCACAACAGTCCTTCAAATTGGAGTAAAAGGGGTTGATTAATGACTAATCAGCTACACTCAATGATTTCCTTTATCCTGGTTCTTTCACCCTGTTCACATTATAAGGTTCTGGATGATAGTAAGAATGATACAAGTCTGTTACAAATCTTGCCCAGAATTGGAAATGATGATGTTCACTTCTGTTAGAAGGTCAGAAACAGGCCTGATTTTGACTTGCATACCCATGTTTTCCTTCAGCCCTGAAGATAATAGTAATATGAACCTCTGCCATTGATGCTGCTTTAAACACATATACTTTGCTGCGTGTAGATGAAGGATCTATGATAAGCAAGTCCACAACATACTGTTGGCTCAAAAGGAACTGTTGTTCATACAAATTTCTGGGTGATAGTATGATGGAAGAATGTTATAGGTTTTCCCAGATTGATCTTTCAATTGCCCAGATTGCTAGGTGCCTCATTCCTAGCTTCATTTCTGCCCTCAAACCAGTAGTCCTGACTCCTAAACCATCAATGATAATCTAAATCCCTATACCTGCTTAAACATTTGACAAAAATCACAAATAGGCGCCCATGCAAGAATGGGGGTAACAGGGCCCTTTTTTGGTGGGACTGGGGTTAGGAATTTGAGAAGTTGATTCAGCAGTATGATACCAAAAAGATTTATTCTCTTCTACAATGGAAGTACCCTTTGTCTCCTTTTTGAATTCTAGATAGAGATCTTTTGACCTAGAGATCAAGTGGATTCATTGGTTGCATAGTGTTTGGTCACTTTGATTCGGCTATAAGCTCCGAGTTTCTGCTTGGTCGGTTGTTTATGAGGGGCTACCTTCCAAAGCCTGCCTTGCCATAAGCAGGTTTACAGATGGTCTTTTCCTCTGTTGCAGCTGCTTAGAGACCTTGAAGCACATTTATGGGAGTGCAAGTTTGCTAGAAGTTGTTGGAATATGTTCAGGATCAGCATTCAGTGTTGTCCCAAGGTCATCTTCATTGGCGTGCAGTATTGCTTGGTGACTTGTGCTCCTTGGTATGTCCTCCCTTCATGGGCATTTGGGACTGCCTTCGTATTAATTCTTTATTTACAATCTGGAAGATAAGGTGCAAATATGTGTCTTCTGATGAGGTCAATTCAATCAAATCTTTTTGTTACTCTTGGTGAGAATAAGTATCTATGCAATTGTCTACCAGAGGCTATCTTCTGATTAAGGATGCCAAAGAGTTGAATGGAATAGCTTACTCTGAAATTTCTAGCAGCTTTAGTAACTATAAGGAATTTCTTCTGATTAATATAAAGCTCTACTCTATCTAACCTACTGCTTTTATTTTCAGCTTTCTTGTAAATATTCTCTAGTTAAAATATGATGTATTTAAAAAATATTAAAATTATACTCATAATTTATGGGTTTACTATTCTATTTGATTCATTTGCAATGTGGTCAAGATTGAATGCATCCACAACCTTTTTCTTTTGTTCCCTTCAATTAACCATCTTGTGGTATTCATTCTTTACAGCTATGGAATAGTATCATAATAGCAATATCTGAATTTCATTGTAAATTGACATTTCTAAACAGATGTGCCTTGTACAATTACCAACACAAGAGTCAAGAATTGCATGTCACTTATCTACAGCTAGCATTTTTCCTTAACCAATCCAGAGAGTCTTGACTAAGCAACTGATTTGAAGTTTTTGCATAGAAGGTTGAACGTTATGACTGTGTGATGAATTTGACATGTTTTATTTGTAGATATTTGAATTCTTTGCAGGGTTTGCGATGGGAAGTCTATTATTCTTAAGAATAAAAACATGTTGTGTGTTTATGTTGACGCAGGTTATTTTTGCCAGTGGATCTGTGGGAGTTTCGGAGAACAATATTACTGGTGTAGCAGATTTAAGTGACCTTACTCTTAAGCTTAAATGGAGTAATATAGGCAGTTTTCATATGCGTTTTATTCAGGTATATTTCTCGCTTCTCCAGTGCCTACCTTGAACTGATTAGGTTACCATTATATAAGCACAAGTGGTTGTGTGTGCCTGTTTATTTATGTACAAATATTATTTACATATAGCAAATTGTTTGATCCTATATATACTAATTAGAGAAAATATATTTGTTTCCAAAGAAGGGAAGAGCATGATCCTGATGGCTTTTTGGTCGTCTTTCCTGAGTAGTGTTGGTATATTTTTTTCAAGTTGAGAAGTTACACATATTTGCATGTGAACAAATTTTATCATGATTACAACGCATTCAGTATACAGTTACTCTTCCTCGGCCTTGTTACAGCCAAACCATTACAGTCCTACGATAGACATCTGCTGTGTTAAGGTGTTGAGATTCATGATGTTCAAAGTTCAAACTCAGCTCAGCGACTATGCAATGTTTGAAATTTTGAATTAATTCCTTATATGTGAACTCTGTAAAAAGGACTGTTATATTTCTGCTATTAAAGGTTTTGGCCACAATTCCCATTAAGTTAAGGTCATGCTACTGTCAAGTGTTATTTGATATGATGAAATGTTTAGCAAGTTGGGGTTGAATGTTATAAAGATAAAACAACCAAATTCTTATTCAACTATACAACCAACAGCTAGCTTAAAACTGAACTAAAAGCTACAGTAAATCACTGGCTATCCATATAAAGTGTTTGTCAAGTGAGCAGACCGGATTTGACTAGTAGACTGTTCGACAAAAGTCCCACACCAAAATGTACAGGAAGTTGACTCAGAAATTGGTATAAATCTGGTTGGGGGCATTACAGGGGGATCCAAATTAGTTGGTGTTCTGTCCTTTCTGGCTTACAGAATTGCAAAAAAGTTTCAAACTCCATCCTTATTTATTCTTCGGAAGCTACATTGTAAGTATATCTATGAGAATAGTGTTAGTTCTATCTCTTCATTCCTTGAATGATCCAATATCATGGTATGTTTATGATATAATAACAAAGTTAATAGATCTCAACCAATACAATAGTTTCTATGGTCCTAGAGGGAAAAGATACATATTTAGTTGTTGGCCAAAGGATTTGTTTCATTAGGAATGCAAAGAGCTGTGATACCTCTGTGTATTCTTTCAAGTCGAAGGACCCTTTGTTCCTCCTCCGGGTATGCTGGTATAAGTCATAGGATATTTATAGTCAATAGATTTTCTTCCCTTTTGGTGTGTTCTGTCTTCCCACCTTGCAGGTTTTAGGTCTGGAATGGTCTTATAAGATGGAAAAATTGGCATGCATTTCACGCTTGGACCTTGAGTTTCATTGATCTTTTGCAAACATGATAATGTTACCAACCGCTAGAAGCATGTGGAGCAATCCATCTGCTTCATTTCTTATACTCACAAATCCAGGCAATTTACATGCATATGATGGGGCTAGCATATTAGAGTCCTTTCTCAGGATGGAAGAGGAGAGGTCTCCCATTTCTCCCCTGCCTGTTCCTATACAAGCACCATTGGTTGAACCTTGTGTAACTGTGACAAAACTTGTACTTCTTCCTAAAAATGTGAATGCCTCTAAAATATTATCACAGGTATATTTACTTTTTCAGTCTCTAGAATCATATAGCCATAAAATTTCTTCATAAGAACATGTTTTCTTTGATATTTTGGTTGCTAACTTCAAACGCTATCATATTTATCTGAATATAGCTACCTCGTGCGTTGAAATCAATAGCACCATCCAATATCTCATCTAGTATGAAGTGGCCTGTCACTGGCGGAGTTCATGGTTCGATGTCATTTGATAACAGTTCCATTGTGGAAATTATTTACATAAGTGGGCATGAAAATGGCACTGTTAAAGTATGGGATGCATCAGTGCCTTTTTTAGGTCTTCTTTGCAGTGTTGAGAATGAGGTGAGAACACTTCTACAATTATGTTTACTTGGGAAGCTCCTGACGGTAGTGGGTGACAAGCCTATTATCAACAGCTTACATATCTATGAATATCTTTTCTATAAAATATTATTATTTTATTTGCAAAATTTGATGTACATATATTGTTTTACAGGTACAAAATCTCAATTTAAATCGGAAAAATGCTCCCATTTCAGCATTGGAGTTTTGCCCAATTTCAGATATTTTGGCTGTTGGAGATGAGCAAGGTTTGGTAAGGATAATTCTAGTCATTAACATTGACATTTGGCCTTGTTGGGTAAATCCGCTCTCTCTTACTTCTGTGTGTTGGCTGTTATTATTTTATGCAAGGTGCGGCTTTACAAGCTCAATGCCAAATCTGGTGAATTGAGCTGTCATGTTGTTACAGAAGCTGGAAAGCAAGGTATTTGATTTTAATTTCAAGTGTTTAAAGCATGTAAGATACATCAAGCCAATTCTGATACATCTTTTAAATAACATTTTTGAACATGCCCATTACAGAGACAGAGGTCCCAGGTGAACGGGAAGATACTAGAGGATGGAAGCCCCATTCTTATTGAAGTTGTTATGAATGGAACTTGATCTATTTGAGCACTGAACTGCACATGATTTTGTATTTTTTTTTTTAAAAACACACACATAATGTCATTCGGGAAGAAGAAGAACACCCCTCTACAGAGTGGTGGAAAATGGAGATATGACATTTCAATTTTCCACTCAATGCCAAACTATTCATGTGGATAACCTTGGCTGGAAAAATTCATGTCTAGGATTGTCTTATAAAAAAATTTGGTGTAGGTCTTGGCATGTGTTCTCTTTGTAGAATTCTTCTGGTTCGTAGAGGAAATCCTTTTCACATACCTCCTTGGGATGACCTTGCGCTTGTTGGCATTCTTGTTTAATCTTCTGACACTTGAGAGTCAAGACATCTTCAGATGCTTGTGTCACCTTCTACCTGTCACCCTTGAAGTCTGCACAGGGTGAAAAATGTAGGATCTTTCCATCCCCTTTGGAGTCTGCATGGGGTGAAAATGGTAGATGTTTCCAGCCTTCTTTTCGTTCATATTTTGCGGTCTGTTTTTTCTTTGGAGTTGGTAGGTCTCCTTCTTGAGCCCTCACAAAAATGATCTTGGTGGTTTTGGTACCTCTCTTAACTCGAATTTGTTGCAATGGCAGCTTACATTCCTTACAATTGGAATGTAAGATGAGTTCTTCTCACACTTTCAATAAAGCATTCAACTAATAAGATATGGAAAAAAAACTAAGTGAGAAGGGTGTAGCGATGTAACAAATAACCAGTCTTGACAAGCGTAAATCTATCTCCTTTGTATAGAATTTGGTTTGCTATTGCTTACCTAGTGCGATGAGAATTAGGTACTGGAACAATATTTTCACAATATTTTTTTTTTTTTTAAATTTCAGCAGGCGTCGCTTAAGCGACGCTTTCAATTGTCTCTTTTCCGACGTCTTTTGTAGATATCCGTCGCAAATACGACATTTTCCACTATCGCTTTTCCGACGTCTTTTGTAGATATCCGTCACAAATCCGACGCTCTAAACTGTCGCTTTTCCGACGTCTTTTGTAGATATCCGTCGCAAATCTGATGCTCTAAACTGTCGCTTTTCCGACGTTGTTTGTAGATATCCGTCGCAAATCCAACGGTTCTTACTGTCGTTTTTCTTAAAAAACGTTCACCACTGTCGAGGATATTTCGTCGCTTAACCGACGGTTACTTAGGTGTCACTTAACCGATGGTTATTTAGGTGTCGGAAACCTGACGACAAGTTTTCGACGCTTAACAAAAAATCAAAGTGTCGTACATGCGACAGGGAAGTGTCAAAAATACGACATGACGGCCGTCGAATTTTTGGTCAAAATGTAGTAGTGGGACTTGATATTAATTATAAAATCTATAAGGATAGGGGTATAATGTTAAGTTATAGTTGTCCATAAAACTTACCACTATATTGCCATTTACCCTAATCTTAAGTGAAAACAAGAGATTTATCATTTCTTTTAAGTCTATAAGATAATGGAGTAATGTTAGATATAGTTGTTTACAATTCTACAACTATAATGCCAATTGCTATAGTTTTGCTTTGAAGGTAAAAGACTTGTCATTCTCTTTTTATATGACTTTAACTTATAGAAATCAAGCTATATAATCCATAAATTTGGAGTAGGGTTACTCTAGTCCATTTTACTTGTTATTAGTAATATAATAACAATCTCTTAATATTCTTAGATTCCTTATGGTAACAATTAGACTTTTGTTATCCTTCATGCTCAAAGATTTACAAAGATTGTGTAAGTGAGTGTATGAAAGGCAATTTATGTAAATTATTATAACCATTCTTGTGATAGTATAGTCTGGAAACTCTTAAATGAGTTTAGTTATGATAATCTAGGACTAATTCTAAAGGTGCTTATAGATTTTATTCAATTGTCAATCATGGAAATCGAAGTAGTTTTTCCAAACAAGGCAAACACTTAAAATGTTAAGAGAAGACATGTATCAAACAGTAAACCTTGTAATTACTGGAAGAAAGATAAGTATATATTGGTATTTTAACTCCATATCCTTTACAATTGTAATTGCAGATCAAAACATATTCTGAATTTAAACTTGGCATGATGCAGTAACAACGGATGAGTAGAATAGGGTCTGAATATGGTAACCCAGTTATAATTACTGTGCTAGATAAGAAATATTATTTACTTCTATATTTTCATTTCAGTAAACTCATCAAATGATCCAGTACTCCATAGGGATACTTAATGCTGATGCTATAAAGGAAAATAGCTAGCTTTTTCTCTAGTAATTTCCAACTTTCTATCAGTGAGATCTTAAGGAGATTATAGGAAAAGCTTGACCTTTAAAAGCTTGATAAACCAGGCTAGTATGCATGTACTTTTACTGAACGATTTGGTACAGCAATTTGTTATCTAATACTTTAAAGATTGGTTATCAGCGACCCAAACATTACCTGTATATTTGTAAGAGAAAGAAAACTACTGCATTAGCTCGGAAGCTAAGTAAGCCCAGTCTGTCATGGAAATCCCCCTTGTGGTTGCAAACAGAAAACAATAAGTAACTGACAAGAAACTCATTTTTAAAGTTAAGTATAATAAAAGATCATTCAGTTACAATTCTGGTAACATAAACTAATCAAACAGTTAATGACTGCATTTAATAAGATTATATGCTATTTTAAAAATTTTAAATTTTTCGGAATTTTTGGGGTTTTGACACGCATAATGGAATCACACAGTCTCGAGGGCCGAGCCTCACTTATTATGATTCAAATCACATAAAGTGGTTGTAATACCATCTCAGATGGATTCCACATTATTTAAAAACCGACGCGAAAAATAACAAGAGAATGGGGGTCAGTACATTCTAGATGGCACCCAAACCCTATTAAGAAATTACTAAGGACATTACTAAACATATAAACATATTGTTGAAGCAAAGGATGCAAAGCCAGTGCAGGGTAAAACCCTAGCGGCTTACAAAACACATATAATCAATTCTAATAACTTATCTTCAAAATTTCTTGGGCCTACCACTCTTGACCACACACTCATACCTGAATTTACCTGCAACCAAAGTGTTGTGGTTTGGTCAGTATGCATTAAACAAAACTGTAAAAAATTTAACAAGCCTTTTAATTAAGGGTTTGAAGAAGGCTTAGTTACGCGTTTAAAAAGCGCAGGCCTGAGAGGAGGTGACCCTGTCGCCTCCCTATCCATTTCCTTCAACCTACACATTTCATGTTACAGTTAGAAACAAAAATGATATAAACAAAACAAATTGAGGAATTTTTGGTTTTAACCGTTATCTTGGCATTTTTCACAGAGGGCCAAGGGTCGGCTCCTCTGGAGTACCCTTATCCCTACCCTTCCTGTAAACAAAAAAAACAACTCTCTCAGTACCAAAAATTTACCAAGTACATTGCAGAGAACAAATTTACAAAATATCATTACTTGTGAAGATACACTTTACAGTTGGAGTGTTGACAGGATTTGTTGAAGCATAATCTTTGCAATGCAGACTACCAGAGAAGTATTGGATTCAGAGGAGTACCTCGAAAAGGTTAAGCACCACACCAATTAACCCAGTGCTAAACCAAAAACCCTTACACCCTAACTGTCTCACTAGGAAGAGATTCATCTCTCGTCAACTTCACAAAACCAAGCAACCTATAACATTTCCACCATGAACAGGGAAGATCTTGGATTTGCCTCCCCACACAAACCTAATAGGCCAAATGAAGGTTCAAATAGTTTCCCAACACATTAAACCACTGCCTAAACCCTAGCTGTAACTTTGTATAGATGGACAATGGAGATCAAGTGTAGAAGTTGCGTGTAAGGCCTAGATACGTTGTCAAATCACAGCCAGGACATGCCCTTTATTTTCAAATTCAACCAAGGATAGGTAGAATTAATTCACTCCTAGATCCATCATAGGTTTTGATCAATTCATACAAACTATGCGATATAACCCAACTTTCAACCTTATAACATATCGTACAAGCCATGGCATAATTCCAAACCTTTTATCCATGCCAAGAGCCATTACATCGTGGATCATGGGATAGGGAATTCCTTAAACAAAAACCATATATATATTTCCAAAACATTTTTTTAAAACCTTTGTAGCTTTATTAATATAAACCGAAGGATTACCATAAGGTCAATACCATATGCCTTTATAAGCCCCAAGCCTTTGCACTTAAGGGGAGGAACAACACACCATAGCCCTATTCTATGGTTAGGCATAAGGCCTTCTATTGGCCTAATAGAATAGTTGGTGCCTTGTAGTGAATGTAGGTTAAATCCATCCATGGATATGCTAAATCAAAGCTTCCATACTTCATCCTTAAATTTATTGGGCGATATATCCTCTATATGCTTCATGGCTATGGAATATATTGGGATTCACATAAGTCTCATCTCACTTATATGAAAGGCATGCCACCCTTCAATGTGGATAACTATTTTCAACAAATTAGCCTTTGAATCCTTGGGATTATAGGCATATGCCTCAATATATTATGAGGAAAATGTTATTTACTAACATTTTATTTTCCTCTTTGCAACTTTCAAAAAAGATATTATCACTTGGAAGAACCTTATATTTGGATGGCATGCAATTAGCGGGCAATATAAATGTACACTATAATCAAGCATTCATAAAATTGATCATTATAATAGTCAATTATGTGGCAAGATTCCTCAAAATAGAGGGGAATTAATTGTTAGGTATATCAAAGGTGTTGAGAAACATTGCTTTCAAGTTGTACAATATCATTGTTGTCCCTAGTTTGGTAGGATTTGTCCCATGTATAGAGGAAGGGGTGGTGGAATCATATTTCAAATATTCGAAGAAGGTGTCAATGATATGAGCATCATCCCCTAACTAATATTATTGGAATACATGTAACATCATTCCCTTTGTGGCACCCATATCATGTAAACTATGTCATCCATACCAACCTCTATTTCAGCGCCTTCATTGCCAACATGTGAAGAACTAGTGTTATTGTACACATTCTAAATCGTGACTCTTGACATAGTGGGAATTGAATAGGTGGTTGATTCAACCATGATTTGTATGCTTCCTCTATGATCTATGCTCATTTAGCAGCGGACAAACATTTGCAATGGTGTATCTTTCATTTATTAACTACTTTGGTTTGTGTTCCATTTGTGAATACTGACTGCAACCATTGCTTCCATTAAGAGGATTTTAAAATTATCAACTCCATGGGAAAGTGTTGAATAACCTACACAATAAATATTATGTTGCTTTGAATGTTTCTCGTATCTCCATTAGTTTGATTTTTTCTTCTTTAATAGCTTTCAAAATGGGTTAGTTTCCAATGGGTTTTCCCTTCATAATTTTTGAGGATTTTTGTGCTTGGGTACCTAACATGGTTGAGGACCTTTTTTTGGCATTAGTTTCACCAAGTTAGGCTTGGGGCGGGGTGGGGGGGGGAGGGATAGAGCATATTTACTCTCTCCATAGCATCAATCTCTCACACGTGAGTGGTGCATGCATTAAATCCTTGATTTTAGGTAATTAAGCCCCCACTTATACACTTTGGTAAGTTATGACCTACTTAACTCATTTGTGAAATATTGCATGGATAACTACAACAATCTGATCTCTAGGTAACTATTCTTTGATGGATTAATATAAATTATGTTAATCTAAATTTTGTCTCTTATATCCATTATATTTTTTTTTCTTCTTCACTATCTTTCATATCTTTGCAAAAATCTCACACTCCATGACAAATACATCAAAAATTCATATTGGAAGAAAAAGCACATATCAATTCTCTTAGTGGTTAACAAGAATTTCTTCGTTAAAATTGAGCTCTTTTAAGATCTCATATTAGAGTTTATTAAATAAAAAGGAAACATATTCAAGTCTAATTTTCCACTCAAAATAAAAATAGAGATTTCACCATTAAGTGTTATGGATCTCTTAATTAATAAATAAATCAAAACAAAATAAGAAACGCATATAACCAACAAAGAAGGACTACAATGTTTGACTCTATCTAGGACTTTTTCACCAAGTTAAAATCTTTGAGGTTGTAGATAAAGTTTTGTGGGGTTGAAAAGGATGAGAAGTTGTTTGTACCATCCATTCTTTCCAAACATCGCCCAGACTGCACTATTTTTTTTTCCACCTTCCATGCTACCAAGAATGTGCTTGGAGCTACTTGTAAAATCCCATCCCTTGACAACTTTGTGTAGAAATAAAAATGGTTTTAGATAAAAGTGTTCAAATGGGAACCTTAAATACCTCAAATGCTCATTCCCTTGTTTCAAATTAGGTCACAAGATATTCAAATCCACCTTACAACAACATGCAAAAAAAAAAAGAACATAGAAAAAAAGGAGAAAAAAGATAAATCTAAATATGCTCATGAATCCTCTCGGCCAAACATTGAAATACCTAAGTATGAGAAAGTAATGTGTTCCTACTACAATAATCCTAGGCATGATGAACACGAGTGCATGAACAAACATATTTCGCATCTTACTCATCTCCTTTTGTTAGGATTATAATCCTCCCTTGTCCAATTTGGTCATTTATGTCTAAATCAAGAGTCATGCCTAAATCGGGAGTCCCTTCAGTCTATTTTTAGTCACTAGCACCATTGGGTCCACTTGGCCTAATTGGGGCACATTTACTAGTTACTAAAGTGTGGGGAACACTAATTGAGGCCAACTGCCACTGATTGCACTTGCATGCATCAATTTAGGAGACTCCTCGATCAATCCCTACAAATAAGGAGCCACAGGGAGTGTCGATAACAACCTCCATTAGTTGAGTTCAGTTGGTGACTAGTCAAGCTCAGTTAGGAGTCAGTTAGATTCAGTTCTAGTTCCCTACATTCATTTCTATTCAATTAGCGCTAGGATTGCATGGATGCATGCTAGTGAGGTGCATTTACTCACCTACCTCAGTCAGTTATACTAGTTAACACTTAATTAGACACTTGAGTTTAGATTTTGAACTTCGATAATGATTTAGACAAGGTCAGTTAACCATTCAGTCAAGTAGAGTCCAACCAATTCAAATTTCCTCACATAGATTCGAAGTGCATGAGGCTATTTATCCATTTTACTTCATCGTAATTAATTATCTAATTACTTTTGATTAATGAAAGCATTCACAGTTGCAAGAACTTTTGCATTGTTTCATTCTTCAATTGCTGAGTAAATTGTATGATCTATCTTGTGAGTTGTGTGTTGGTACACATATCTATGTACTTAATTTAATATGGTATCAGATCCTTAGCAGGACAAGGCATTTCTCCTTTTATAGATTCATACTTGGATCATTTTTTTGAGCAAAATTACTCCTCCACATACTACACCAAAAGAAGAGAATTTACCACTTAATATCCCAAGTTAAGGAATTGTTGATCAAGCTTGCTTGATCAACTATGTTGGGTGTGAAGGAAATTCCAAAAGTGCAGACTATCGACCTTATTTTGTCTGTTTCATTGTGTGATTCACAGTTTTATCAGTCTCCTTCACTGCGTTCACTACAACAACTTAGTCCTCTTATTTGCATTCTAAATGGCTCCTCCAATGGAGCTTCTCACTCCTTTCAACTACCACCAGTGGAAGGAGGACATGGAGATGCAGATAGGCTCCAAAAGACTCTTCAAAATCACAATGGAGACAGAGATAGAGCCAAATCATTATGTTGACAAAGAAAAGTACTAGAATAGGCTTGTTGAAGCATATGGATGCTTATGCCTCTCAATCGCTTGATATCGTCTCTTCCACATTAATGGATTGAAGACTCCCAAGTAGGTGTGGTATAATCTTGCTTCCTTATTTGAAAAGATGGAGGATCTAAGGATCTATCAGCTTGAGAATGAGCTGATTTCTATTCATCCATCCAATTTTGAAACACTAAATGACTTCTTCACCAAATTCAAGAATCTAGTGTTCTAGTTCAAGCAGTGCAAGGTTGAGAAGGAGGATGATCAAATCATCCTTACCATTCTCTCAAAACTTGGTTCAAACTATTCAGTATTTGTATCAACATTTCATTCAGTCAAGCTCAATACTCCAAATTGGAGGATTCCCACTCTAAAATCCTTCATTAAATCTCTCACTCAGGAGCATGACAATTTGATCCAAATGGGGATCATTCGATCTTCCAGAGATCAAGCACTGGTTGTAGGATGACCTAAGGTAGTGAATGATAAAGGGAAGCAAAAGGATGAGTTTCCTATGGAGAAAGAGAATTCAAATGAGCCTTTAGGTTCGAAGAGAAGCAAGAACAATGGCAAAGGAAAGACACCGTGTTCTTACTGTGGAAGGGGATTTCATCTAGAAAGCACCTGTATGAGGAGAAAAATTGATGAGATGGTTATTCTTCTGAAGAAACATAACATTACTATACCTGCTAGTGCAAGGAAGGCTGACCATAGAGAAGAAACTAAAGAACATGAAGAGACATGCCATGCACTAAAGGTTAGCTACTCAACAACACATTCCTTCCTCATTGATTCTGGAGCTTCCAATCATATGGTTGCATCCATACACGGGGACTTCACTTATTGAACCTCTCACATAGCACGTGCGATCATGGGATATTAAAGAATACCCTTAATTTCCAGAGATATTGACCCAAACTCTTTTTGTTGAAACCCCCTCCCAATACTTAAAAACTCCTCCCCACCCCTTTTTACACCTCAATCCTTATAAACCACCCTACCCACCCCCACATTAAACCCCTCATACCCCCCACTACCTACAATATATTGGTTTAATTTTTGATAATTTTAAAACCCACAATATGAACTAACGTGATAGGATATTGGTCAACAAGTGAAGCCCCCGTGCATCCATAGAATCATTCTCTTCCTAGTAGTCTTTTGATGGTCCTAGTATTTAGAAGGGAAATAACAGTAAAATTCAAGCAAAAGGGAAGGGTTCTATCAAGCTTGAACATGGAAAGTTCAAAGATGTACTTTATGTTCCCTCCTTAGCTGCAAATTTGTTATCTATATACCATATGACTCATATTGTCTCTCCAAAGCAAGTGATATTTGATCTTGACTCAATGGAGATCATAGATATCTCTACTAGGAACATCATAGCGAAGGGTGCTGCAAATCATGCCTCCAAAGCATATGAATTCTCACACTTCATGCCATTTTCAGAACCAGTGCACTCTCAGCAACCACTTGCAAGGGAAGGTAAAAACATTCCATATACTTCTTTTGTAGTTTCCACTAGTAATGTAGATCTAGCTGTATTAGTTTATGAGATTGAGATTTAGGGTGATTCAGATCTAGATCCAGTCCCTACTCCCTAGCGAGAAGCTAGGAAGATGACTGGAAATCCATATGACACTCAGAAGACTAAGAATATTGCGCTATTTCATGCAATCTTACCTCCTTCAGAGAGATGCAATAAACTCCCTGAAATATGCTACATGGAAAGGGCTCAGTCACACTACATTCAAAAGAATAGAGTGTATCATACACCTCTTCATCCAGAAAGAGGCTACATTCCATCTTCCTTCCATCATCATTTTGGTAGAATATGGAAAAGTCTACATGACAGGACCCAGGATACATGTGCACAAAACATCATCCATGATGCTTCGCTACACCACAGAGATTGCAACAACATATTTTCAAGTTTTTCAAACTTGAATCCTGATTCTATCTACTTATTTAAGGGGGGGGGATTTTTTCCCATGTGGTTTTTCCCCAGCTCCTTGTGTTGAGCAGTTACTTTACTTGGCGTAATGGGTGACCTATGGTCTTAGTTACCAAGGCCCACAAATTGTCCAAGTTAGCATTCAGGGGGGGTGTTATGATTATAATCCTCCCTTGTCCAATTTGGTCATTTATGTCTAAATCAGGAGTCATGTCTAAATCGGGAGTCCTTTCAGTCTATTTTAGTCACTAGCACTATTGGGTCTGCTTGGCCTAATTGGGGCACATGTTCTAGTTACTAGAGTGTGGGGAACAATAATTGAGGCCAGCTGCCACTTATTGCACTTGCATGCATCATTTTAGGAGCCTCCTATACCAATCCCTACAAATTAGAAGCCACTAGGAGTGCCGATACCAACCTCCATTAGTTGAGTTCAGTTGGTGACTAGTCAATCTCAATTAGGAGTTAGTTACATTCAGTTCTAATCAGTTAATGCTAGGATTGCATGGCTGCATGCAGGTGAGGTACATTTACTCAACTACCTCAGTCTTAGACTAGTTAACACTGAATTAGACAGTTGAGTTTGGATTTTGAACTCCGATAATGATTTAGACAAGGTCAGTTAACCATTCAGTCAATTGGAGACCAACCAATTCGAATTTCCTCACATAGATTCAAATTGCATGAGGCTATTTAGCCATTGTAATTAATTATCTAATCAATTTCGATTAATGAAAGCATTCACAGTTGCAAGAACTTTTGCACTGTTTCATTCTTCAATTGCAGAGTAAATTGTATGATCTATCTTGTGAGTTGTGTGTTGGTCCACAGATCTATGTGCTCAATTTAATACCTTGAGAAGAATAATATATACCCACCTTATTTTTTCAATCAAATTTCATCAACTGAGTAGTCCTCAAAGGAACGGGAAAATAAAGGGAGAAAGGATGTAGAAAATGCACTTGTAGAAGAGGCATCTAATCCATCCACTAATACAAAAGCGCGGATTTTTCCACGGAGGTTTTCCACGTTTCATACCTTTTGGTGTCGAATCGGAAGTAATAGGATCGAGTCGTCGCTATATCGACGCCTAGACGTCGCTATATCGACGCCTAGACGTCGCTATATCGACGCTTCCAGTCTTCTCCGTCGCTATATCGACGTCTTAAACCGTAAACGTCGATCTATCCACGGAACTCCGTCGCTGTAGCGACGGCACCTAGATTTAGTTTTTTTTTGGCTTTTTACCCAAGGCATTTAGATTTTTTTTGTCTTTTTGCAACGGTAAATTTGACTTAGGGCGTAAAAATCAATGTTTGCCGTCGCTATAGCGAGTTCTATAAAAACGAAGACCTTAACGAGATTTTCTTCACACTTGCCATTGTTGCAGCACTGTTTTTGGGTGATTGTTGGAGCTGTTTATTATTTCCATCTCCTGCTGGTGAACAATCCATTTCAAGATCTACATAGTTCGGATTTTAAACGTGCAAGGTTAGTTT
>LPNX011071056.1:4067-52600 GCA_001517045.1 Pseudotsuga menziesii
CAATGTAAAGAATCTAAGTTTAAGCCTAGGAAGATATGCTTCAACTTAATATAAATTTGATTTTATATAGCTTATAATGATAATATTGTAAAAAAATGGTGAATATATAGATTGAAATGAGTGAATTAAGTAATTTTTTGGTTTTTCATTTTTTGAAAACTCAATCTTGTTGAAGTTCTAAATTCTAGATACATACTCGACAATACATATAAAGGGAAGAAAATAAAATAGAGTATGACCTAGTTTTCCATGTTGTTTCTTGTGTATATGTTACTAATTGTTTTTCTAGTCAATATTCTAAATATGATTAGGGGTAGTGTCCTCATCCACAGGTTCAATATTACAGTGACTATATGAGCTAATAATTTTTCATGGTATTAGAGGTTTCAGCCAATTCCTAGGCATTTCCAGTTCTTGTTGTTTCTTGAAGTTGAGAAAAAATCCCCACGTTCTAGCCACCCATTATCAAGATTGGGAATTAATAAGTTACTATGCCAATACATAAATTTGTTACAGTAACAAACACATTGACTTCTATATCATTAAATAACTTTGTAGGTCACTCTAAAATGGAGACAATCTCTTACTAATATGGTAATTCAACACATGCACAATATATGCTTTATCAAATTATAAATAAAATGGTTAATAATTTCAACATACAAATAATGCCATTAGATAACTTAATAGGTAAGAAATTTCTTGCAACATCTATTGTTCATGAGATGAGGTAGACCTTGATTAACTCAAATATTAATACAAATTAAAAAATTATAATAATAAAATAATGTAAGGAATCTAAGTTTAATATTAGGAAGATATGCTTCAACTTTATATAAATTTGATTTTATATAGCTTATATTGATAATATTATAAAAAATGGTGAATATAAAGATTGAAATGAGTGAATTAAGTATTTTTTTGGTTTTTCATTTTTTGAAAACTCAATCTTGTTGAAGTTCTAAATTCTAGATCCCTTGTATAATTCCAAATTTAATGGAATATGTGTTACATGAGTCTCCCTGTCATGTGTCTCAAAACCGAGTGGCTGCTCCACATACACTTCCTCTTCCACTACACCATTCAAGAAGGCAATATTGACATCCATCTGGTGTATCTTCCATTTCATTATCTTGCGAAACATGAAAACTAGAAAAATTGTCTCAGTCGAATGATTTGTCTTGGTAGTCGTTTTGGCCCAAACTCATCATTATGAGCGACATTTCGACAAGAAAAAAATATTTCATCACCAAAACATAAAGGAAAAAATGGATCACCTAAGTTGGAAATTTGAGGTTGAATGTCATTTCATCATAAAATGAACATTTAAAGTGAACTGTACCTGTTGTGAAGTTTAACTACGGTGAAACACAAATGTAGGTTTTTCTCTTAGCCAATTACCTGGTCAAATCCCCAACTTCACCCCACATTTGTATGTAATGACTTTCATTCCCTTGTAGAGTGACATATTTTAGCTATGATGGTTGAAGAGTTTCGTCAAATACACCTTAAATCCACTGAACTCTTACTGTTTACATGCATATTCTGACTTCTAACACTATCTAGTGAATTTTTGTTGTGCTTCTTGTGTTTTCAAGGCATGAAGACTTGGATTCCAAGGATTATAACATAAGGTTCATACAAACATCCTAGCTACCAAATTCCAAACAAAACAACATTTTCATTTAAATCAAATAACAAATATATGAACATAAATGAAGGGATTGATATTTATTATTAAAACAAATGAATTACATGCCTATGAGGTCCATCTTGCAAGATAATAATTTCATTCCTAAATGGATGATTTCTAGTGATACCCCGCACTGAAATAAGGGAGTATAATAGTAACAAACAAGTCTCCAATGATATCTCCGTCTCAACAATTAAAACACTACTCCACTGCCCTTTTGCAAATTTACAACTACTGGTCCTTGTCCTATATTTAGCCACCCACCAATATCAGTGTCAATAGCTTGATTTATGGCATAACAATTTGTCCCACATCAACAATGATCTTGAGAGTTCAAACTCGAACATAAGGTTTCTTGGTGACCATGCTTCCTAGCACCATAATCAACTTTCATCCAATATTTTCTATGAATTAACACCCTCAAACCTCCAAGAGTTAGATGCTACTATTGGGTATTCACTACACTCCAAATCCCTGAGTATGAGTGACATAAACCAAGTTAAACATGGAAGATATGTACATATGTCAGCTCCGCAAATGAGGCTTTGTATCACTATCCACCTAGTTTCCTTGCTAAATGACACATTTAATAATGCATTGATGAATCTACACATATACTAGGGAAGACTGGATGAAATGGTATGTATCACATATGCTAGGCTAGATCTGATGTTGGTTGGTAAATCCACATGGACACTCTTGGGTGTCTAATTTCATACGTAGTTTCCAATAATTTGTGTCTCTCCTCTCTCCAAATGGTGTGTATTTTTATAATTACCTAATATTAATTTTGCATGTCAGTTTGGAGCTTTTTGTACACCCTTTCTTTCATGTCAATTGGATATTTTCATACGTCATTTCATTCAATTGAGTAGCCAAAGGATTGAGTGGGAAATGCATTAAATTAGCATCTTGTGTAGCAGTCTCGTATGTTTGAACTGCCATTATTTGTTCGAGTGAGGAGCTCTAGAAGATATAAATACATCTTGATAACCCCACTCACTCTGCAACAAGACATATCGATTCACCTATCTTGATGGCTCAATCATGGAGATCTTATTTCATTCTTCCTATTGCATCTCTATCAAATTGAGAAAGTCCCTATTAAGAATGAAGTTGTACCAAGTTTCGTGAAGCCCATCAATCCAAGGGGATTTGGTTCATATGGAATAAAGACCAAAGAGGCACCAACCACGTACATGTACTCATTGAATCTATACCATTAGTTGTGGAAAACCGCCTCTTCATATCAACATCAAATCATTTTATTGCAAAGGATACCACTCACAACTGAAATACTGCAATCAAAACCAACTCAACCGTTGCATGCAATTCAAACTAAGCTCAAGGGTACTTGTCCTTTCTTCTTTCCCCTCCTGTAAGACTAATTATTTTTTGTTTCATGTAAAGGACTTGGGGGCCTAATGTGGGGGAAGGTGATTTTCACTCAACCCACCAGGGATCAAACCCCAATGAGACATGGTCTGTTGTGATGAGGCTCAAAGGGTAGGTGACCTCAATGGGAGTCGGAACATCTTGGCCTTTGTTGAGTCGAAAGTTAATGATATACCTAGCTTGTGGGTTGTTGGATATACTCTTGGGGTTATAGTGGCAATCGAGGGATTTGAGCCTAGGTATTGCTAGATGATCCCAACGAGTTACCCATTCCTTATTGAGATATCTAGCTTGTGGGTTGTTGGATATACTATTGGGGTTATATTGGCAACCGACAGATTTGAATCTGGGTCTTTCTAGATGACCTCGACAAGTTACCCATTCCCCATGGTCAATTTTTTTTGTTTTTTTTTTGTTTCATGCTTGAAAAAATAACAGAAAAAAACCAACAAAATTAAAATCAAAATCAATGGAGGGCAGAGGAATCGATAGACACATTTATTTGATAAGAAATTTGAATTTAATCTTTAACTCCCCCAATTTGTTTTTTTCTTAAATAATATTTTACCTTTATTTGAAAATATACTATAAAGTGGCAGGGAATTTGTTTGGGTTATTGGCTGAGTTATCAAATATTCTTGGAAAACGAAAAAACAATGGAGGTCAAGAATGAATGCTTAGTATAAGATCTCTGTACAAAAAAATGGGTGAGAAGAACACAAGCCACTGTTTAATTGAAAAGCCTTCATGCCTCCATTTAAGGATAGCGAGGAAAGAGAAACGCTTGGGGAAACGAGATCATTTCTTTGCCCCATTCCAACTTCTCCTAAAAATAACTAGGCTCTCTCCTGCTTGATTTGCGATGTTGAACAACAACCATTCTCAAAGGTTGGGATCATTTTCTCAAGGGTACTAGAAATGTAGTCAATGAAAACAAAAACGGAATAGAACCATGGATATTTGGTGCAGGCAATTCAAATTTTTTAGCAATTTCACTTTAAATGGAAGGTCTTCCCAAATGGCATATTCATTGGTGGACTCAAATTCTACTATTAAGTTGGATCGAACCACTAGACTCAACCTGTCAGGAGTTATAGTCTTTCGATTTCAATTGTGGAAGGGAACTATACTACTGTGTATGCATCTAGGGTTTTCAGGAAGGAAAACTAGCTTGATACATCATATTAATAGAGCCAAAATAATTCTAAACGAACACTTCTCTAGAGGCATCAATGTTATGGTATTTTATTGCACTTGGCCACCACAATGACTTGATAATTGCCCATTATTTCATCCAACTAGTTCTATAGGTTCCGTGAACAAATTCTATTCACCTCAACAGGCATTCAAGTCACCAACTAGGAAAAGGTAACATACATATCTCAAAATCCTTTGTGAATTATTTCTATTCTAAATATGACAGTCGATGGATTTTAACATAATTTGGCTGATCAATAGAAAAGGAAGGGCTTAACAGCAGTCTTGGTCACTAGATATTACAATGAAAAATTATTAGTATGACATTGTAATAGTTTTTTAACTTGACAGGCTACAGTTATACTTTGGGGTCTATTTTTTGAAACTGAATGTACATTCTATCTTGAGATGATGGCAGGCACAGTTTTAACTTTTATTCAAAACATCTGATGGCTAAGCCATTCTCTTCATCTAAAATCCTAGTAAAGTTGTTGATAATTTAGCAATTTGCATTTTCAATTGTTCTCTTTTTTTTTAGGTCGTCTGTAAAGAATTTTGTATCAACTTAAATAGAGAAAAATACATAATCATATACTCAGGTCTGCGTTTCAGGCAATGGTGGCCTCAGATATTCATCAACATACATATGTGATACAGAGATAACAATGGATTCTATTTACAAAGGATTGACACATCTAGGGACTTGAAAATCATATTATTGTTATAGTCCATTCACATATACTGACAACCACTTTAATATAGAAAATTGGGGAAAGAAAATTAAAACATGGACTGCCTTCGCTGTAATTGAAATAGCATGCATAGATGCATAACATATTTTATTTTGAACTTGGTTCTTTGGCAGGGTCTGAATTAGATGCCAAGATGCCTCGTACACATCATAATGACAATAAATTATTTTGACATCCAATGGCATGATTAACATGGTTCAAAGATGAATTTTTATCATTTCTTATCAAATCAATTAGACTGTCTCTGATAATTCTTAGGAACTTCTTATGGACACAATCCTTCAACTATTTATATATCGCACCATGGGTATTACTTTTAAAACCCATATTGGCCAATTCATTTGCAACCAGATTAGCTTTGTCTATGAATCCAGTTCAATATTTTGTTGTCCCAAACATGTTTATCATTTACTTAACCTAAATTGAGGAAAACTTTTCCGTTCAAAATTTTGTTGCGCTTGAAATAATTATCATTTATAGAATCTGGGTTAAGGAAAACTACCAAAGGTTCTCAGGATTGTACTTTGTAGGTCAGTTTAATGGCACGACAGTCAATTTAATGGCACGGTGATTAAAACCTTTGCACAATGGACATGTTTTTATAATACCAGCTGTCTAATTTAATCTTTTTCTTCCTAGTCCATGTTGTGTCTTCAATCCTTTTCTCTGGGATTTTCTATCCAATAAAGGAAATAGAGTCTGCTTTTCAGAACTCACAGCTATCACTTGCTCTATATAGGAAACACAAGGAGATAACAAATGCTCAGAAAACGACCCATGAATAGTAAGTATGCATAAAAAACCCAACTATATGGATAGGAAGTATGCATAAAAAACACAAAGGATGACCTTAAAAGTGGGTGAAGAGATGTGAAGTAGCTTAGGGTGTGGTGTTTCTTAGACCTGGGGTGCAAAGAATCTAGGAGTATAGTTTTCATTAGATTGGAGAAAGCACCCTAGACTACGAATATCATTGGAAAATAAATGTGGCGAGTATGAGAAAGGTTATTACTACACCAATAAGTGGTTTGTATATGCAGTGTCGTGCAAGGTTAGTTAGTTGGAACCAAGAATGGGAAGATCAAATAGGTACTTAATTGATACCAGTAAACTGGAGAGAACCTATTCAATTATACTGTCACTAGACCTGCTTGATGGTTTATCAATAAAAGGAATCTAAGGTTGATGGCAGTTAACATTGTTGATCAGACTTGTCTGAAGCTACCTGATCACAGGCGGTTGCTTCTATGGTCACCCATTATGAGGTATTTTCAGTGTTTATGCATTAACATGTCATATCTTTACAAATAAGTAATGGTGAATTTATGGCCTTCCACAACCACTTGATATTTCTAATACTAGCATGATGGTCTAGGTGTATATGATGGTGTTGTCAGGGTTGAGAGAAAGGAGATGGAAGAGACTAGAGTTCTTAGGTCAGCTATTAATATGGTATTTGCAGAAATGGTTGGAACCTAGAAACAATAGTGGAAGAACCATGAGCAATTAGCCACAAGCATGCTGGAATTTTGATTGACAGAAACTTGAATCAACATATGCCCAACTTTCAAACTGTCATTTTTCAATATAAGAAGACATGCCATTCTCAGTGACTTTTGATTTTTATGTCATTACCTTGTTGACTTACCATCAAACAATGGAATATCTAAGAGGTGATATCAAGGCTACAATATTTCTATACTACCATCCAAGGCCATGGAAGAGAGGAATATTTTGGTAATATACTGATCTGCGCAAGGAAAACCAAGTCCATGAGGTAATGTTTGCTATCAAGATCACCCTCCTTGGCCAAGTCAATTCAAACACGGGTTACTTAACAGATAATGAATTTCTTGATTGACCACTATGTTGTAGTTTGTGCATTCTTATGTGACAGTTCCTGCTCACAATGTCTCATGGATACAGTGGAAAAGTGAAGTTATTTGTTTATCCCGTGATCGGACAGCTGAGGGACCTCAAATGCTAGAATTTTGTGTTGGTGTTGAATAACAGAGCTATGCACCTCATGTCTAGATGATAGGAGAAATAAATAAGCTAGTTATGTGGGCTCCAAAAGAGAATCTATATGTCCTCATTGTGGGAAGTGGGGTGAAGAAAAGTGAACATGTCTCAAGTTTGAGAGAATCTGCTCACATTTGTTTTAGACCGCAGAATTGGTGTTCTCACTACTCTGAAACAACAATAATTTAATGGTTCCTAATCTTAGATTAGCTAGAACAATGATTATTCTAGTAATAATCTACTCATACAATTTCACTTCCTTGAATTAGAACTATCTTTAAAATTTTAACTAGAATATTTCTGATACCTGACAGTTTGTGTTTGCAAATAGTTGAAAAAAAGTGTCTTTGTTGTCATTGATGATGCATGGTGCCTAGATCATTTGTCTATATGAATAAATCTTGATTTATTATTTAAGAATCTGAACTTTGCCAAGTATTTGAAAACCTGAAGCCATAGAACCTTCAGAAGGCTTCTGTCTGTAGAAAACTTGGAACTATTCTAGAAGAAGAATCATCCTATTCAAAACCTTTAACAAATGCAAGCAACTTCAATCCATATTTTAGATCAAGTATGTCCATTACCTGGCATAAAAATCTTTTAAAGCTTGAATACAACAATTGAAACCTTTGCACAATGCACAAGTTTTTATAATACTGAGTTGTCCAATTTCCTCTTTTTATTCTCGATCCATGATGTGTCTTGAATCCTTTTCTCTGGGATTTTCTATCCAATAAAGGAAACAAAGTCTACTTCTAGAACTCACAGCTATCGCTTGCTCTATATAAGCAAGGCAAGGAGATAGCAAATGCTCAGAAAACAACCCATGAATAGGAACTATGTAAAAAACCCAATTGTATGGATAGGAAGTATGTGTAAAAAACTCAACCGTATGGATATGAAGTATGCATATAAAAAAACAAAGGTTGACCCTAAAAGTGGGTGAAGAGATGTGAAGTAGCTTAGGGTGTGGTGTTTCTTAGACCCAGAATGCAAAGAATCTAGGAGTATAGTTTTCATTAGATTGGAGAAAGCACCCTAGGCTACAGATATCATTGGAAAAGAAATGTGGCTAGTATCAGAAAGGCTATCACTACACCAATAAGTGGTTTTTCTATGCAGTTTCTTGCAAGGTTAGTTAGTTGGCACCAAGAATGGGAAGATCAAATAGGTACTTAATTGATACCAGTAAACCAGAGAGAACCTATTCAATTATATTGTCACCATACCTTCTTGATGTTTTATCTATAAAGGGAACCTAAGGTTGATGGTAGTTAACGTTGTTGATCAGATTTGTCTGAAACTACCTGATCATAGGCAGTTTGTTCTATGGTCAACTATTATGAGGTATTTTCAGTGTTTATCCATTTAAATGTGATATCTTTACAAATAAGTAATGGTAATTTTATGGTCATCCACAACCACTTGATATTGTTAATACTAGAATGATGGTCTAGGTGTATATGGTGTTGTCAGTTTTGAGAGAAAGGATATTGAAGAGACTAAAGTTCTTAGGTCAGCTATTAATATGGTGATTTGCATAAATGGTTGGAACCTAGAAAGAATAGTGGAAGAGCCATGAGCAATTAGCCACAAGCATGTTGGAATTTGCATTGACAGAAACTTGAATCAACATATGCCCAGCTTTTAAAATGTCATTTGTCAATATAAGAAGACATGCCATTCTCAGTGACTTTTGATGTTTATGCCATTACCTTGTTGACTTACCATCAAACAATGGAATATCTAAGAGGTGAGATCATGCCTACAATATGTCTATGCTACCATCCAAGGCCATGGAAGAGAGGAATATTTTGGTAATATACTGATTTACGCAAGGAAAACCAAGTCTATGAGGTAATGTTTTCTATCAAGATCACCCTCCTTGGCCACGTCAATTAAAACAAGGGTTACTTAACGGATAATGCATTTATTGATTGACCACTATGTTGTAGTTTTCCCATTCTTATGTGACAGTGCCTACTCACAATGTCTCATGGATACAGTGGAAAAGTGAAGTGATTTGTTTATCCCCTGATCGGACAGATGAGGGGCCTCAAATGCTAGAAGTTTGTGTTGGTGTTGAATAAAAGATCTATGCACCTCATGTATAGATTATAGGAGAAAGCAATTAGCTAGTTATGTGGGCTAAAGAAGAGAATCTATGTTTCCTCATTGTGGGGAGGGGAGCAAAGAAAGGTGAACATGTCTCAAGCTTGAGAGAATCTGCTCATATTTGTTTTAGACTGCAGACTTGGTGTTTTCATTGCTTTGAACCAACAATAATTTAATGGTTCCTAACCTTATATTAGCTAGAACAACGATTATCCTAGCACTAATCTGTTCATACAATTTCATTGGCTTGAATTCCAGCTGTCTTTCAAATTTTTACTAGAATATTCCTGATACCTGTCAATTTGTGTTTGCAAATAGTTGAACAAAAGTGTCTTTTTTATCATTGATGATGCATGGTGCCCAGATCATCTGTCTTTAGGAATAACTCTTGATTTCTTATTTAATAATCCGAACTTTTCCAAGTCTTTGAAAACCTGAAGCCATAGAACCTTCAAAAGGCTTCTGTCTATATAAAACTTGGAACTATTCCAAAAGATAATCCTCCTGTTCAAAACCTTTAACAAATGCAAGCAACTTCAATCCATATTTTAGATCAAGTTTTTTCATTACCTAGCATAAACCTCTTTTAAAGCTTGAATAAAGCGATTGAAATCTTTGCAGAATGCACATGTTTTTATAATACTGAGCTATCCAATTTCCTCTTTTTCTTCCCAATCCATGTTGTGTCTTGAATCCTTTTCTTTGGGATTTTATATCCAATAAAGGAAATAGAGTCTACTTTCCATAACTCATAGCTATCACTTGCTCTATATAGGCAAGGCAAGGAGATAACAAATGCTCAGAAAACAACCCATGAATAGTAATGACAATAAATTATTTTGACATCCACAGAGTTGTACCTGTCTTGCTCAATGCTATAGTAATCCAAAGAAACATACAAATCACTTCCAACATAAGTGATATAAATATGTACACATCAAAACAATTCTGTGTGGAAATGGAACACTCAATTGGAGCTCCCTGCACAAATTGCAGGGCGAGTAGCAAGACAAAGGCTAGGAAGGAACCCTTTAGCAACACGATCAAAACATGTAGCCATAGGTGATCCAACCCTTGCTCTAATCCTTGCACCAAGCATTGTTAGCTCCCTTTTCAAAAATTCTTGTTTACCTAGGTATCAAAGGTACCCACATAGTAACAGGGACCTAGGAAGGTGCACTAAGGACTAATGAAACTAATGCAACCATTGCCGGAAAGTCAACATACATAATAGAGAGAGTAACAAGTTGTTGATGAAGTTAACACCAAAGAAACTTTCATTATAGTCTGTCACCTACTTTAGGGAACATGACCAAGGACATATGGCTTTGATAAAATGAGATAAATTTCTGTTCTCATAGCCATTCTAAACCCAAACCTAAACAAACCAAGGTGAATCCTAATAAAACTGCTTCAATTGACACAAGGATGTGCAAATCTTTAGTTGCATGACTTTGTCTTGATTACATTGTTGCCAATTGACATGTTCAATAGTAGGTTAAGTTTCTATTTTTTGCTAATATCCCTAATTGATTCATATAAACAACATCAACAAGTAGGATGCATCACAACCTGTGCATTTTTCCACGAGTTTTCAGCAAGACAACCATAGAGAAGCAAAAAGACAAACCGAGTTGGCAAGTATTCGATGATGTATGTTCATTGGATTCATTTATTAACCATTAATTTGGTTTTAATTAAATCTCTATGGATAGAAGTGCACACATTGCATTGGAAATATGTTTACTTGGATATGAGTCTTTAGAATTTATAAAACTCTCATGTGAATATTTTTTATTTTCACTCTCCGAAACCATGAAAAATCAAGTAGTCAAAACACTAGGGGTCCTATGGAGACACGTTTGCATTTTTCACAAAAAATATCAAGAAATATAAGTTGATAGAGCTAGTTGTTTCTTATGTTATACAATTTCTTTTTCTAGAAAATACAAGTTATATTAACATAAAAACTATATATTTTTTATGTGGAAAAATATCTTTTATCTCACTTTATACCCGATCATTCCATGAATCAACACACCCAAGATTGACATGTTATATTTCTCTTTTTTCCTGTGGAATAACTGCTAATGTATAGCACTTGTGAATAGGTATATATAATTTATGTAAAGGAGTATAGTCTATCTTCAGATCTCCATTTCATTCACACGTACAGATGCAAATAGGCTACAATGTTGAATAAATATATTGTCCTTATTTGTATTCTTTTAAATATTTCCAGTCTTCTCTTCAATCATTTAAATCCCGCAGACAATTTTTTCTGAAGGTGGTGTGACTAGAACTTTTGCATTCACGAGTGACATGATTATTTGTGTTAAGTATGTGATGAAATTGCATGTTTGGAAGCTTAGATTATGTACGTCGTTCACAATTTCCTTTTCCTATTGTTCATTCATTGATTTTCCCACCTTTTCCTTTAGTGGTCAATTTTGAGGGTTCCTCATCAGTCCCTGTCAGTGACCTCGAGTAGTCTTCACTCTTAACGTGTAATGCTCAATTTACTAACTCTTTGTATAATTTCAGGGGGATCACCTTCATATTCTGTCTCTACTTAGGAAATTCCCTCCATGAAGCATATTTACAACAATGTAATGTTAGAGTTTTTCCCATTTTAAAAAAAAAAAGATCCTTTAGTTTAAGATATGTGTGTGGACACTTCTTTCCTGCTTCAAGTTGTATATCTCATCTATAAATCAATATCACTACACGACAACCTAACTCATCCATAAATCCAATGCCATCACATAATAACTTAACTCATTTTTTAATTCATTCCTATGTGTGAATTACAGAAATAATTTGTGGGGAACTCCCTATAATAATCATGTGCGATGATTCGAAGTTTCACAAGGAATGCCTTTACTAGATAAACCTTCTCATTTTTCCCATGGAAAATCTAGATTCTATTGTATATGTTATGATGGATAATAGATTCCATGTTTCCAACACCTCTAAAACTGGGAAACCTTTTTTTTTCCATAATGGATACCATGTTGCTTATTGCTTAGGGAATCTTCGAGCTTCCTCTCCTCAATTCCAATTTCCCACCTACATTTGTATGTACATCTTGTCTTTGATCTTTGACCTCCTCCCTACCTCTCTAGGATGAAAACACAACCTTGTTGTCCTCCTACTATATAGAGTTTCTCCTTGCTCAGAATCTACACCATGTTTTCTTGTCTCCTCCTTTAGAGCACAAATCATTTTTTCCCCACATAAAATAAATTTAGGTAAGCAATAGATACAAATAGTTGCAGAGGCGAGAGTAAACTTTATATATCCTTATACAAAGTAAGACTTGTGTATAATGTTATCTCAAGATGAATACCAATAATGAAACTACCATAGTTTAATTAAGACTTGATTAATGCGCTTTATTACATGTAACATTTTTACTGTTATTATTCTAAGTTCTAACTCTAACTTGATAAAGTACATATACAATATGTATGTTATAGACAGTAATATTACTCTCCTTTCATGGTCCTATTGGATACAAGTGCTCATCTCCAAATTTCAACAAGTTATTTGGACCTAGTGCTTTGATGAAGAAATCTGCAGTCTGCTCCTGAGTTGTACAACTCCACCTTCACCTCATTTCCTTCAAACAACTGTTGAATAAAGTGATAATGAACCTCCATATGCAGGAAAGTCTTTGTTGTTCTGTACTCAAAGAGTCAAACCATAATCAAGTCTCTTGTATATACTGCACGATTCTCTTAGTTGGACTCCAATGAAACTTTTGGTGCTATTCTCATTGCATATGCCTTGGAAGTAAGCCTGTGAACTTCCTATGTGGAAAAATATTTTCAATAGACCTGATAGTTCAATGAAGCAAAATAACCCAATATTGACTTATTATCTTTTTCTTTTTTACTGGAATAAATGCTAATGTATAGGGGGTGTGAATAGTTATATATAATTCAGGTAAATTAGTCTAGTGATTTGGAAAAAGCATTATGCCATTTCCGATTCATATTAACCAGTCTACTATGTCACGTGCTTTACAAAGAGCATGGATTGGTAAAGTGATATATTGCATTTTTTGTCGTTAAATAAGCATCTTGTCACAGCAAGATATGACGATAAGAACATGTCAGATGCAAATGAAAGAGCTAAAACTGTTGGACTGACAATTCTACATGAAATGGGATTGGACCCAGGAATAGGTATGGTAATGACATGTGTGAGAGTTGTGAAATGTGTTTTTATTTTCAGGTGTAAATTCTTAATCTTTTGAATAGTTATGATGAATCTCAAATGTTCTTTTTTCTTTTGGGTATATCATGTTTGTAAAATAGTATGACCGTACCCATAATACATATTAGTTATTTATATTATGTGATGTCTTCAGAATTTAGAATCAGTTTTAAAGTTTTGAATAAAATTAATAATGACTATTATATCACCTTGATAAAATGTCTATTGATTCTGTAATACTTTATCTAGGCAATAGTCAATCTAAATTCCTTAAGCAAGCATTTTCATAATTATTATTTTTAGCTGTCCCCATCATCATGTCATTTGTTTCTTTAATTTAAACCATGTTTGCAATAATTTCTTAATTGTTAATTAGTCTTCTGTAGTATGCTTTCACCAATTCCTAGTATGAATTAATTTGTGATTCAATGGTCCATCATTTTATCTTTTCATGTTTATGCCCTTTCTATTTGATTACATGTCTAGATGTCCTTAGACACATTTATTCAATGAACCATTTTTTTTTCTTTTATCATATATTTTACTACAATTAAGTGGCATTTATCTCATTCACAAGTCCCAATATGAGGAATGATCAACCCTTTCCATTAGAGATCCAGTTGGTGCACTGAAGGCATTATCCTTTAGCATGTTTTGTTTCAGCATTGTGTTTCAGGGATAAGAAGCCAAATTAATAGCAAATTGACTATGAACAAAATTCAATTTTATTTTAGTAGAACTATATTTGCGAACAGGGATGATTTGCAATATGATGGGTAACAATGAACACAACAGTTGATTGCAGTCGATCTTTTTGATGTTAGGATTTTTTGGGGTCAGTAGAGTATTGCAAGAGATTAGAGAGAGGCAAGGCAGCTTCATCACTTGGTAGGATAATTCTCAAATGATATTTATCAGCCTTTGGTGGCAAACACATAGGCCTTTCCATGAAAATTGAAGACATCTGCCCATGTGGCAAATCACCTTCAGTTTCAAGACTGTTGGAACTTAAGATATTATTAGTTCTCAAATGGCATTCATTTAACACACAAGCATTATCCGATGCCCTATTTTATCCATTATTGTCATTGGCACTTGCTCTGCCTCCTTTATTCGAGCCTTCAACAATTTTCTTGGTTTCATCTTCAGCTTTAGTTTTTTCCCTTTTTATTGCATGCAAATGTTCATCAAAGTTAACTTCATGTTTCATTGCCTTGATCTGTGTCCTTTTCTTTCGATGTTCTACTCTAGATAATACTTCAAGAACATTTTCTTCTTCTGTGCAAATATTTATCTTTATTTGATTATCTGATCTCTCTCGTAGAGTTGATAACCTTGAATTATGTTTATTCAAGAGCTTTCTTTTCTTCTTCAGAATGGAATTCTGATACAAATAAGTGTTTGGAACTACCATAACTTCATTGTCTTTAGTCACAAATGTAGAAAGCACACGATCTTTGACAATAGGAACACAATTTTTATGAATATTTTGAAAATATTTTTCACCCTTCAAATTTTCTTTACAGTTTGAAACTTGAATGCTCTCTTCAGTGCTTCCATGCTTAAAAGATTCAAAATTGCTGACAATGTTATCTGTCACTATTTTTCTACGATCTAGGAACTCACTTTCAAGCACTAATTGAGAACCTCTAATTTATTTTTCCATGCTTTTCCTTTTCTGACCAAACTACTTTTCACTCATGGCCTACTCTGAAATAATGCCTGAATCTGGTGATTGTATCCTTATTTGTTCAATATAAGAAGAAAGAAAAATTCAAAATATTGTTTTCATCATTATGAATATTGCTTTCCCTCTTTTATGACCTTTTAAAATCTCTCTTTGTTATCCTCAACTCTTGGCTCAGTTATTAAAGATATTGCACTAGAAACATCAAACCTCAAATGGTTCTGAAAATGGCTTGTAGGCACTCTCATTACATTACCCAAGGTGGCTCATATCATTTCAAATAGGTTGGTAAATATTGGAAATGAGTAGACTTTGGAATTTTTGAGGAAGGCCGCTGGTACCAAACCTGGATATCAGTTGTATGTTCAAGAAATAAATGCTTTCCATCCATTTCTGTTGGATAACGTTGCATGAGGAGCTGCATTAAGTGTATGTGTTGAACCTTTAAGTGAGTTGCATAAATACTAGTGGTGCATTCCTTCATATTGTAGTGTTAAACATCTCTATGCATTGAACGTGATAATTACGCCTTGTTGGTGGAGAGTGCCCTTGATCACGTAGGAGTATTAACAAACTAGTGTCTGGAGGTGAGCATTGCAAAATCTGTGGAGCTGTGCAATTTGTCTACCTAGACTGTTGATGAGCATTGCAAACTCTGTGGAGCTGCGTAGTTTGTCTACCTAGACTGTTGATGACACTCTGAGAAGTTACAACTTGTGTTGTGAACTATAATAAGAAACACATTCCAGTGTGAATCCTTCTTCCAAACTTTGTGTGTTGCTGTGTAGACATTTGGAGAAAGACTGATCCAAAGGAATCTGCATGAAAAGGTCACGCCAGCTAGAGTACAACAATCAGAAAAACATTCTGATAGTAATCAAGAGTTGTATTAACCTCTCCTAAAAATGGTATTTAACACTAGATTATAAGGATTTCATTAAAAAAAAATGAAAAAAAAGGAGGGGTTTTGATAGTAAAGATTGTGTCAAGTTCGTATGAGAACTAGAATATGATGATATCAGAAATTTTTATATCAAGCCTTAAATTTGTTAATTGACAAATTGAGGCTTGACTCTATTATTTGAAGAAAATTGTAGTCCCTAATGCATACCACTTAAGGTCATTTAAATTACTAGTATGCATTTTTCTAATTTCAAAGAGCACCCTGCTTCTTGAGAGAAGTGCATTCCTCACCATTCAGAATATGATTCTCCTCAAGATAAATATTCACGACCAGTCAGTAAACTCAATAATTCTCTCTTCTCTCTAGGCAGTTGTTCATATTATTTTTGAAGGTAGGAAGCACTCCATTTAGAAATACATTATATCAGTTGTGAGACACTATCATCCATACCACAATTGAGCAGTCATCACTCAAGATTACAGAGGTAAGGAATTTATTTTGTAAATATCATTTTGTAACTTGCAAACTATGTGTTCATTTATGCTTATTTCCTATAAGTCATTGCAATTATGTGCATTTTTGGTTGAACCCAACACCTTCTACTTTCTGAGTCAAAATTCCATTTGTTGAGACTTGTTTGTAAAAGGGTGGAGTTGCAAAAAGCGCTTCTTTTGAGTGAGTTCAGTTTTTCAATAGAAAAATTAAATGACCTTGGAGAGTTACTAAACACTCTACTATTTTCTATTATCGACACCACTATCATGATCGACAAGAAAACAATAACTCACATTCAATATTGTGTGCAATATTCAAAAGACATACTTGATTTTATACAACTTGAGTTGCAACTTCAAAAACATGATAATCTTGCTCACTTGGTGGAATGCAAAAGTCCAAAGGAAAAAATTGGAGTCTTTGATTGGGTTGACATCCAACATGATGAAGGTGGGTGCCAGTTTTTTCATTTGGTTGAGTTTGACGATGCCCTAGTTCCTGTTGAAGTCATTTCATCCCTGCAGTAGCTAATCTGAGAAAAACATATCAAGTTTGTGCAGTAGCGGAGCATCAACATGGACGGATATGAACATGCTTAGAAATAAAAGCATTATGAGATATTTGCAACAGCAAGAAAGGATTAAATTATAAGTTAGGACACTGTCTAGACAGTTCTGGGTAGTTTTGAGGTGATTCTAGTTTGGAACCAGTTGCAAATAACCTTGATTATCAATTCTGGGTGCAACATATTTGTTTTACATTACTCTCTGAAAGTGGTTCAGATTCTAACATAACCATGACTTCTGGTGCACTACATGGACAAGAAATTAAAGTGGGGACAAAAGGCTAAGGAGCAAAGGATACCTTATCTACAAGGGTGAGCAAGTCAGAATCTGCTAAGGTTACAACTGGGTGAGGAACATGATATTCACATGAACTAGAACATTACGTCTAAGGTCTCCTGTACCCAAGTTTACTGGAAATTTAGATACATAGTCAACCTTCAAGGGATTGTCCATGGGCAATAGTCATGCCTCTAGAACTGCACAGAATGTAACCAACAATTGTTGTTAACCAAGGTCTACCTAGAATCAAGAGATACACATTGAGTAAAGACTTTCTTTGTAACACCATGAAGTCCTTCAGGTATTCCCATAAATCTCTTGAGACTATATCCTCTAACCCTTTTGTAGATAGGAACATCCTTGATAGCTTGCATAAGTGGAATTTTAACACAAATTTTGTAGGCCCACCAAAAAATAAATGTCAAGCTAGGTAGGTGTCTTGGTTTGTCCAAGCTTCTCTAGAAAAAGTGGATACTCCTTTTGTTTATCTTGTGCAAGAGGTTGTTGTGGTTGGTCTTGGTGTCTGGTTGTGGCATTCTAACATTTTATTTTTCAGATTGCTCTTTGATTATGGATGGAAAGTATCTACTACCACTCTCCTTGAGTGAAGGTTGAGACCATTGCAGTCCACAAAATTCACAAAGTAAGATGGATAGTTTGCCATCTCAATATTACATTGCAATTGCATCAAGATCTAACACAATAACTAGCTTGTCGAGGTTGCATTTACACTTTGTTCAAACATAACACCGGTGGCAGAATGTGTTAAAGATGGCTCAAAGTTATCATTTGCACTTCTTTTAGTAATCAATAGTCCACTCTACATTTGGGTAATAATCAATAGTCATGCTCCAATTCTTTCTCAATCCTCAGTGGAGCTTCTTGAGAGTTTCAAATGGTAAAAATATCAATTCGAATTTGGTTATCTGTGACACTTAATTGAAATTCACAACTCAGGAATTCCATTGTGCCATTCAATGGAATTCAATACAGGAATTCCATTGTCCCATTCAATAAAAAATTTCATTTATCAAATGCATATTGGACAATAAACGTATACAGTTTGCACACAGTAAATCAAAAAGGAAAGTGACATAGACTTCTCGCAGCAAGTGCAACGAATAGAGTATTACTCAGCTTCACAAGTTTCTTGCATTTTCCATCTATTACAGGGCTCTCAAGACTAATTAGCTTTAAGTCTGAACTCTTTTTCTAAACTAGAATTTTGAACTTCACTTAAGAGGGTTACAGATGAGCATGAATTACGCTCTTGTTTTGGTGTTGAAATATATTCTATATTTTTGTTTTAAACAAACTTATGTGAAATAACTTGTGTCTTTTCCTTAGATTCAAGAATCAATGTTCTCTAGGAAGTCATTGTTAAAGTTAGTGCAGCTGGGAGACCCATTCTTAGAGAATGGTTTCCTAGTCAGTTGACTAGGATAGAGTAAGACCCTAGAAGGTACCTTAGGGCCCCCAGTAGTATCCTAGGGTTCTTGGTCTAGGACCAAGCAGGTTGATGCCATGGAAAATCCCCTAACATATGGCTAGGGCCCCTATATACCTCTAGGGTATTTTGGTCTGGGACAAAGGATGTGATGTCCAAGTAGAGCCTGCAGATGGAGGCAGAGATATATTTTGGTATAGGACCAGGGACACGATGTCCAAGTAGGTACTGCAGGTAGTTGATCAATTTTCAGTGTGAGACTGAAACTCAGCTTAGTACTGAGAACCATTCTGCGAGAGAATGGAGGACCCGGTTAGGGTCCAGGGATTTATCAACTTGATTCAGTGTGAGACTGAAACTCAGCCTAAGGCTGAAATCCATTCATTAAGAATGGAAGATAATGATGTCCCCTCTCCTAATCGGTTATTGCTAGGTTGATTCTCAAGGGATAGGCCACTCCTTAACGATGTCCCTAGTACCTAACCTTTAGGAGCAGTGTCAAGGAAAAAAGGACCATACCATCCGTTGGGATCTTCCGCCTTATATAGTGATGACAAAATATATAAAACTATGTACCTTGAGAGAGAAAAGTATTTGGTCTTATTGATCCTATTTGATTGATTGTCCACCTTTACGGTTTAGCTTGATCTTGTGGTTGTTGAATCTTGGTCCTATTCTTACTAGTCTTAGCACTATTACTTGCATGCACCTTTGACTATGATGACTCCTACTTTATGGAGTATATTTACTTGATGATTTATTAAAGATCATTGAACCATTTATTTTTATTGTTACCTTATGTTTTTTTTATTATAATGACCCACTTATGATTTTGGACTTTATGTTGGACCCTTGGACTTTCATTTTATTATAATTTCATTAAATAATTATTTTAGTCTTATTAATAAAATCTCATGATTTTATTAATAGAATTTTTAACAATTTACTTTTTATTATATTAAAAATTTTTTGACTTTTGTTGGGACGGTTTTGGACTACCTAATTTTTATTTTTATGATTATATTTTTTTTGTGTGGGGCTCCGTTAATTCTATCCTAAGTGATTTTTTTATTTACCCTAACCTGTTTAAGGAAGAGATTATTTTTAGTTTCATTACACGTGACTTTGGGATCCCACCACAGCTTTCTCCATAGGCTTGGATTTTTGATTGCTGCTATTCCTTCACGGCTTGGCTCACGGCTGTCTTCACAGTCTTGGATTTTTTACTGCTGCTATTCCTTCACGACTTGGCTCATGGTTGTCTTCATGGGCTTGGATTTTTTATTGCTGGTTTTTCCTTCACGACCTAGCTCATGGCTGTCTTCACGGGCTTGGATTTTTTATTGCTGGTTTTTTCCTTCACGACCTGGCTCATGGCTTTCTCCATGGGCTTGGATTTTTTATTGCTGCTATTCCTTCATGGCCTGGCTCATGGTTATCTTCACGGTCTTGGATTTTTTATTGCTGCTATTCCTTCACGGCTTGGCTCACAGCTGTCTTCATGGGCTTGGATTTTTTATTGCTGGTTTTTTCCTTCACAGCTTGGCTTACGGCTTACCTTCACGGGCTTGGATTTTGATTGTTGTTTTTTTTCTCACGGCTTGTCTTCTCGGGATCACTCTGCCTAGTCTTCACCTGGTATTCATTGATCTTCCTGGATTACTCCGTCTGGGTTGCGTTTTTCCTTCTCCATGGCAGTCTGCAGATTTTACCTCTGTGTTATTCTGCATGGGATTTACTACGATCTATTCTCTGCACAGGCTAAGTCTTTCTGTTTGATCGACCTTGACTGGTTTCAGGAATTTGTTCACCATGAATCTGTTGGTAGAGTGCTTGACAACACATCTTTCACTCTAAGTGCATCTGTGTGATTCTCCTTGACTGCACTGCTAAATTGATTGAAGAAACTAAGGTCTGTTTACTCCCTCTCTCTCAAGGTACGTATATGGTTCAACTAGTTTGACTTGTCCTTTCAGTGACAAGATCAAACTTAGAACTAACTGAGTATAAGGCGGATCCAACAATGGTTAAGATTCTTTATCTTGTCTAGTTTACTTGAGATTTAGTTTATTGCACATGTTATTTATTATTTTTCTGTACATGACAGTTGATGAAATATTTCAATGATCAACTTTAACGCAGTGACCAGCAGAGCGTCAAAGTTGAAAGAAATGAAAGTTATGTTGTTACGTTTTATTACAGTTTAAATTTTACCTTGGTTCTTTATATGTTCATGTATTGAATTTTATTACTGGTACTAAAACTCACCTAACCTGCAAAATTAATAGTCATTTCCGAGTATTTTGCATGCATACAAGTTTTACAAAAATTCAAGCTAACCACATGGTCTAATTGATATTTATTATTATCGCTTCAGTTACACTAAGACTGTTTGGATATATACTTCTTGATTCTTAATTGAATAGTAAAAGGATAAGTTTTTTATGCTTGAAAAAAAATTGAGCAAATTAAATCTCCCTCTAGTTATTTTGCTTCTTAGAGTCTTCTGGCTCTGTGTTGTCAATTTATTTTATTTGGCTGTACTCTAAATGTGTTATGAACTTGTCTTTTTTTTGTTACTACAGGAAGAAAACTCTATTTTTTGTTGAAATTTAACAATAATTATGTTGGATTGATGAAATTGTCGATATCATATGTTAACATTGCACAATCAATTGCAGTAATAATATTCCATGGTGCTCAATCCATTACTATATTAAAACAACAATTTCATTTATCCAAAATTGCAATTTTAACAAATATTTTTAACCATTCATATTTTCATTGATTTGTTCCTCTCCTATTGATTCGAACTCTTAACAAAACCTTGGAACAACTTATTCTTCCCTATGGGTGTTAGGGTCTGCAATCAAAATTCAAACCCATTTCCTTTAAGAGCATAGAATATGTTAGATTTTCATAATGGTGTAATGAGCTAACACACATAAGCTTTCACTCATAGTGTCATATTAGAAGGAAAGCTAACTCTAGCTATATTTTCATCATGGTGTAATGTATTTGATGACAATGTGGTTTTGTTAGATGGAAAATACCTTATGAAAGCTAACACACATTAGCTTTTACTAACTGTGCACTGTTTAAGATGGAAAACTAACTCCAGCTAGATTTCCATCATGGTACATTGTGATTGATAATGATGTGGTTGTGCTATATGAAAAACTACATTATGAAAGCTTACACAAATTAGAGTTCACTCATCATGCAACAATTTAAGGATGAAAGCTAACTCCAGTTAGATTTTCATCATGGTACGATGTGATTGATGACAATGTGGTTATGTTAGATGGAAAACTACCTTATGAAATCTAACACACATTAGCTTTCATTCATTATGCCATGTTGTTAAAAAGAAAGGTAACTCTAGCTAGAGTTTCATCATGGTGTAATCAACTAACACACATAAGCTTTCCCTTATAGTTCCATGTTGTTAGAAGGAAAGCTAACTCCAGCTAGATTTCCATCATGGTGTAATGTATTTGATGACAATGTGACTGTGTTAGATGAAAAACTACCTTATGAAAGCTAACATACAGTAGTTTTACTCACCGTGCAATGTTTTAAGAATGAAAGCTAACTCCAACTATATTTCCATCATGGTGCATTGTGATTGATGACAATGTGGTTGTGCTAGATGTAAAACTACACTATGAAATGTTACAAACATTAGATTTCACTCATTATGTAATGATTTAAGGATGAAAGCTAACTCCAGCTAGATTTCTAACACCGTGCAATGTGATTGATGACAATGTAGTTGTGTTACATGGAAAACTAACTTATGAAAGTTAACACACATTAGATTTCACTCACTGTGCCATGTTAAAATGAAAGCTAACTCCAGCTAGATTTCCATCATGGTGTAATGAGCTAACACACATAAGCTTCCCCATTAGAGGAAATTTGGGGTCTAAAATGGGCCTTATAAGAAAACGTGCCAAAATACGTTTTTGTGAGTTGGAATTCAAGAACCAATAGAATTTAAATAAACTAAGTCAACCATAATGGTTGAATTGGCATATTTGTCATTAAAAAAAACTACTTTTTTTGTTCGTATTTTCGACATATCTCTCTGTGTTTTTACTCAAATTTCGATTGGGAGAGCTCGTTGGATGCGTAATTTGATTCCGCATCCAACGAGTACCCACACTGCATACTTTTGACAGACCCCGCTGCCCCAAAAACAAGAAATACCTGAAAAAACGTGATGATGACATCATCATCACATTTTTTCAGGTATTTCTTGTTTTTGGGGCAGCGGGGTCCGTCAAAAGTATGCAGTGTGGGTACTCGTTGGATGCGGAATCAAATTCTGCATCCAACGTGCTCTCCCAATCGAAATTTGAGTAAAAACACAGGGAGATATGTCGAAAATACGAACACAAAAAGTAGTTTTTTTCTTTCTTCCTCCAAAATTAATTAATATTATTTTATTATTTTGACCATTATTTTATTATTTTAACTATTATTTTATTATTTTCCTTAGGAGGCCCATTTTAGACCCCAAAATTCCTCTAATGCCTTATAGTGCCATGTTGTTAGAAGGAAAGCTAACTCCAACTAGATTTTCATCATGGTGTAATGTATTTGATAGCAATGTGGCTATGTTAGATGTAAAACTACTTTATGAAAATGAACAGACATTAGCTTTACTCACTGTGTAATGTTTTAAAAACGAAAGCTAACTCCAACTAGATTTCCATCATGGGGCATTGTGATTGATGACAATGTGGTTTTGCTAAATGAAAAACTACACTATGAAAGCTTACACACATTAGATTTCACTCATAGTGCAATGATTTAAGGATGAAAGCTAACTCCAGCTAGATTTCCAACACGGTGCAATGTGGTTGATGAAAATGTGGTTGTGTTACATGAAAACTATTTTATGAAAACTAACACACATTAGCTTTCACTCACTGTGCCATGTTGTTAAAATGAAATCTATAACTCCAACAAGATTTACATCATTGTTTAATGAGCTAACACACATAAACTTTCCCTTATAGTGCCAAGTTGTTAGAAAGAAAACTAACTCCAACTGGATTTCCATAATGGTGTAATGTATTTGATAACAATGTGGCTGTGTTAGATGGAAAAGTACCTTATAAAAGCTAATAGACATTAGCTTTACTTACCGTGCAATGTTTTAAGAACGAAAGTTGACTCTAGCTAGATTTTCATCATGGGACATTGTGATTGATGACAATGTGATTGTGTTAGATGGAAAAATACATTATGAAAGCTAACACACATTAGATTTCACTCACCGTGCAATGATTTAAGGACAAAAGCTAACACCAGCTAGATTTTCATTATGGTTCAATGTGATCGATGATGATGTGGTTGTGTTAGATGGAAAACTACCTTATCAAAGCTAACCCACATTGACTTTTACTCATTGTGCCATGTAGTTAGAAGGAAAAACTATCTCCAGCTATATTTTCATCATGGTGTAATGTATTTGATGACAATGTGGCTGTGTTAGATAGAAAAATACCTTACGAAAGCTAACACACATTAGTTGTTACTCACCATGCAACATTTTAAGAATGAAAGCTAACTCTAGCTAGATTTACAACATGGTGCATTTTGATTGTTGACAATGTGGTTGTGCTAAATGGTAAACTACATTATGAAAGGTAACACACATTAGATTTCACTCATCGTGCAACGATTTAAGGTTGAAAGCTAACTCTAGCTAGATTTCCATCATGATGCAATGTGACAATATGGTTGTGTTAGATGGAAAACTACCTTATGAAAGCTAACACACATTAGCTTTCACTCAACGTGCCATGTTAAAAGAAAAGCTAACTCCAACTAGATTTTCATAATGGTGTAATGAACTAACACACATAAGCTTTCACTCATAGTGCCATGTGAGAAGGAAAGCTAACTCCAGCTAGATTTCCATCATGGTGTAATGCATTTGATGATAATGTGACAGTGTTAGATGGAAATCTACCTTATGAAAGGTAACACACATTAGATTTTACTCACCGTGCAATGTTTTAAGAATGAAAACTAACTCCAACTAGATTTTCATCATTGTGCATTGTGATTGATGACAATGTGGCTATGCTAGATGGAAAACTACACTATGAAAGCTTACAGACATTAGATTTCACTCACTGTGCAATGATTTAAGGATGAAATCTTACTTCAACTAGATTTCCAACATGCCGCAATGTGATTGATGACAATGTCGTTGTGTTACATGGAAAACTACCTTATGAAAACAAACACACATTAGCTTTCACTCATCGTGCCATGTTGTTAAAAGAAAAGTTAACTCCAGCTAGATTTCTATCAAGGTGTGATGAGCTAACACACATAAGATTTCCCTTATAGTGCCATGTTGTTAGAAGGAAAACTAACTCCAGCTAGATTTCCATCATGGTGTAATGTATTTGATGACAATGTCATTGTGTTAAATGAAAAACTACTTTATGAAGGCTAACAAACATTAGCTTTAAACACCATGCAATGTTTTAAGAATGAAAGCTAACTCTAGCTAGATTTTCATTATGGTGCATTGTGATTAATGACAATGTGGTTGTGTTAGATGGAAAAATACACTATGAAGGCTTACACATTAGATTTCACTCACTGTGCAACGATTTAAGAATGAAATCCAACTCTAGCTAGATTTCCAACATGGTGCAATGTGCTTGATGACAATGTGGTTGTGTTACATGGAAAACTACTTTATGAAATCTAACACACATTAGCTTTCACTCATAGTGCCATGTTGTTAAAAAGAAAGCTAAATCTAGCTGGATTTTCATCATGGTGTAATGAGCTAACAAAGCTTTCCCTTATAGTGCCATGTTGTTAGAAGGAAAGCTAACTCCAACTAGATTTTCATCATGGTGTAATGTATTTGATAACAATGTGGCTCTGTTAGATGGAAAACTACCTTATGAAAGCTAACAAGCATTAGCTTTATTGAACGTGCAATGTTTTAAGAACGACAACTAACTCTGGCTAGATTTCTATCATGGTGCATTGTGATTGATGACAATGTGGTTGTGATAGATGTGAAACTACATTATGAAAGCTAACACACATTAGATTTCAGTCACTGTGCAATTATTTAAAGACAAAAGCTAACTTCAGCCAGATTTCCTTCACGGTGCAATGTGATCGATGACAATGTGGTTGTGTTAGATGGAAAACTACGTTATGAAAGCTAACACACACTGGCTTTCACTCATCGTGCCATGTTGTTAGAAGGAAAGCTAACTCCAACTAGATTTGCATCATGGTGTAATGTATTTGATGGCAATGTGGTCATGTTAGATAGAAAAATACTTTACGAAAGCTAACACACATTAGCTATTACTCACTGTGCAACGTTTTAAGAATGAAATCTAACTCTAGCTAGATTTCCAACATGGTGCATTTTGATTGATGACATTGTATGTGCTAAATTGAAAACTACATTAAGAAATCTAACACACATTAGATTTCACTCACCGTGCAACAATTTAAGGTTGAAAGCTAACTCCAGCTAGATTTCCATCACAGTGCAATTTGACAATGTGGTTGTGTTAGATGGAAAAATACCTTATGAAATTTAACACACATTAACTTTCACTCATCGTGCTATGTTGTGAATTTTTTTTATTATCTCCAACTAGATTTTCATAATGGTGTAATGAGATAACACATAATCTTTCACTCATAGTGCCACGTTAGAAGGAAAGTTAACTCCAGCTAAATTTCCATCATGGTATAATGTATTTGATGACAATGTGTCTGTGTTAGATGGAAAGCTACCTTATGTAAGCTAACGCATAGTATCTTTTACTCACCGTGCAATTTTTTAAGAACGAAGCTAACTCTAGCTAGATTTCCATCATGGTGCATTGTGATTAATGACAATGTGGCTATGCTAGATGAAAAACTACACTATGAAATCTTACACAGATTAGATTTCACTCACAGTGCAACGATTTAAGGATGAAAGCTAACTTCAGGTAGATTTCCAACATAGCGCAATATGTTTGATGACAATGTGGTTTTGTTACATGGAAAACTATCTTAGCTTTCACATCAGCATTAGCTTTCATCTTATCATGTCATGTTGTTAAAAAGAAAGATAACTCTAGCTAGATTTTCATCATGGTGTAATGAGATAACACACATAAGCTTTCCCTTATAGTGCCATGTTGTTAGAAGGAAAGCTATCTCCAGCTATATTTCCATCATGGTGTAATGTATTTCATGACAATGTGGCTGTGTTATATGGAAAACTAACTTATGAAGTCTAACAGACATTAGCTTTACTTAATATGCAATGTTTTAAGAAGGAAAACTAATTACAACTAGATTTTCATCATGGTGCATTGTGATTGATGACAATGTGGTTGTGCTAGATGTAAAAATACCCTATGAAGTCTAACAGACATTAGCTTTACTCAACCTGCAATGTTTTAAGAATGAAAGCGAACTACAACTAGATTTCCGACAAGAGGGGACTATGTTGACCTCCTAATTAATGGTCAATCTATTGGACTAGGAAGGGTTGAATCTACAGAGACCACAACTCATTATGGTGGAGAAAGGCTTAATGTAGGATATGTTATGGTTTTGATAATTGATGTCATTGAACCACATTTGATTGTGGAAGATGTTGATGAAGGGGACTTACATCCATGGAAGATCATAGATTTGAGGCATAACAAAGGTAAATCAAAATCTTGAAGCACATGTTAAGTGTTTTTGATAATACATTGCTTGTTTTTTTTAGCAAATACTAAGTTTGTGTGATTTGCTGTATAGGTGCAAATGTCTCTTCTGCATTTTCTATTGGAGACAAGGTAGATCTTTTGCAATGTGGAGTGAAGGTGGGTGAAGGCTCTATATTCAATAAAAAGATTGGTAATAAGGTGCATGGAAGGATGGTAAATAAAGGATCCATATTGGTTAACATTGAGAAGGTGTTAAAACATGATGCTCTTTTTCCACATCCAACACGATTTGAGAATACACTAGGGGGTGCATTGGGATCTTATGAGATTTGGCCAGAATAAGATTTGGAACCTCATTGTCATGATCATCTAGTAAATACTTCCCAAGATAGGCTTACATTCACATGTAAAAGTGTTTCTCTTACACATGAATGCACAGGAACAAGCATGTGCATTGCCAAATGCATCATAGTTAATGTCCATGAGAATGACATGGTTTAGGGTGAAATGTTAGGTGAAAAAGAATTCAGTGTTTTTGTGGAAGACATAGATAGAAATTGTGAAAAATGTAGGATTGGGGTTAAGTCTATACATTGTTTGGTTAGATGGCCAATAAATAAGTTGGTGGCCAATGAAGGTGAGACTTTAAGGGTTAATGAAAATTTCAAGGAGGAACCCAAGGAAATGGCAGTATGGGATTTTATAGAGGACACAAGTCCCTTAAACACATGGGATGGTGATCTTTATAATGAAAAAAATCTAGACTCAATTTCTATGCACGTAATGAGGCCATATAAAAGGATTAAACGAGTTGTGGCTACAAAAAAAGTTAGAAAATTTTCAAATATAGAGAGATGAAGAGAAAGAAATCCTACTTTTGGCAGTAGATGAATGTTGGAAACAAGATTGTCTTCAACATGTGGATAGGAAAGCCATTGAAATTGCTAGAAGGGGTATGAAAATCTTTAAAAAAATGGCATTAGGGAATTTGTCTTGAATTCATTCATTTCCAACACAATCATGTCAAAGAGCCATGCCCATGGCCTACCTCCTACAGTTAGGAAAGTAAAAGACACAAGGTTTAATGGAGATATTATTTGTAAGAAATCTTGGTACAAGATACATAATATTCCTCAAAGCACCTTCTATACTTATGAACATAATTTCCAACAAGGACATGTCAAAGCAATTCATGGTAACACCAACAAATGCAAACCACATGCACATACTATGGCAACCATAGAAATATTGCACAAAATTGTAATGGATAATTCATATTTTTCATCGAACCGAACACGACAAGTTGAAGAAGATGGAACGTCTACTCCTTTAAGATTGTTGCCATCAACATACACCCAAAGTTCTTTGTTAAAAGATATCAATGAGGCTCTTCAAGAGCTCAATTTTCCATCAATATCACAACTGACAATGAGCAAGATTTGGAATACTCATTTTCTAGATGTGGCATTCTCAAAGAACACTAACTTCAGTAAATGTAGTGAATGTATCATGTTGAAAGCATAGATGAAGACATCGAGTACAAAAGAGCTGGAAGAAAAGGAGCGAGCTAAACTTAAGAAACATAACAATATTGTTATGTGTGGAAGATATTGCTAATATGCCCACATAATTATGTTAGAGCGGTATCCAAAGGAATACTTGAGCATTATCCATGATAAAATGGAAAAAACAAAGCCTTCAATTCCAAGAATACGTGTGAAATCAAAATCTGTTGCAGGAACAAACTTGGGTTTGTCGTTGACAAGTATGCTAACACATGGGCATAGCACAGGAGGTTTTGGTCATTTCTCCCTACCATTTGTACACATGGGATCACAATTTACCATTACATCTCTTGCAAAGTGCTTGAGGGACCTTGAAGACCCACACCTTGATATGTATGGTGATTTGCTTTATGATAGTGGAAGTTCAAGAAACCCACTTTCAAATGCATTACTTCAAAACTCTATTTACTCAAAATGTAGAGTGTACAAGGATGATTTCCTATCTTTAAATGGAATCTCAAAAAATCAAAATCTTGATTTTAAACCTCGTCCTCCACATTTGTTGTTATAGTTGGACAATGTAGCTAGTGATAATAAGAATCATTATGTTTTCATGTTTCTATCATTATTAACTGCACTTGGTGTCTTCATCACTATTGAGGTTGGGTTCTTGCATGCGCGGCACACCCTTGAAGACATAGATGGAACCTATGGAAGAATGTCTTCAAAATTGAAAAGTGAGGATATATATTATTTACCTAAGACAACGGATACATATCACACAATAGAAGAAAAATAGGTGTTTCCACCTAAACTTATTGACAAAGTGTATGAATTCAAAATTTTTCTTAATGGGTACATCAAGGAGGGGAAAAATGCACTAGTTGGACATCTTAATGTCCATTACTTCCAATTTCTTGTACTCAATGATGTTCTCGTTATGAGGTATAAAGAATCCATCATATACATTGAGTGTTCAAAACCAGTTGAGTTGTGGAATATAGATGATGAAGGTTGACATATATTTCCCACAGGGAAGCCATCTTTCTTACGTCCCAAAGACAATGATGTTTATTTAAAAGAAATAAAGGAAGGAATAACATCATACATAAAAATGTGGAAAGACACTATTGGCAATGAGAATTCACCAATTGTTACAGAGGAATGGAATAAAAAACTAGAGTATTGGAAAAGAGTTCTTGATGCAATAAATGGAATATACAATGACCATACACCCTTGGATGAAAGTGATTCTTCTTCTGACAATTTTTGACCCAAGAAGAGGCAAAATGTTAACGTTGATGGTAATGCACTCCATGCAATATCAAGTATTATGGATGGGGATTTTGATAATGTGACAGATGAACCAATATATGTTGGACCCAAGTGCAACAAGCCAAAGCCAACATTCAATCCTATAATTGATGTTGAGAAAGGAAAGATGTTTCTTGTTAGATCAGGAAATGAGGATGAAGGAGAGATGATTTGGATGGAAAAAGCCACCCCAGATATCTTTCAAGATGATGACAACGAGACCCTTCATGTAAATATTGATTGGTGGTAGCGTAGCTCGAGGAAATACAAGGGAAAATTTTTAGAACAATATTGGGTACCAAATCCTGATGACACGGAATTTGTATCTATTCCAATTAATACCATACTTTGGGCATGGATACCAAAGAAATAAGATTGCAAGAAGACCAAGATAAATAAATGTGGTGTACAAGTTGTACTTTATTTGCTTGAATGGATATAAGGATATTAGGTGGTTATGATTCATCAATGTAATTTTGCTTTCTGAATGACTTTTAGTATACATGAAGAAACATTTTTAAATGTTTGTAGTATAATAAATACTCTTCAAGCTACTTTTTGAGGAATTTTATATTATTTACTGCATATATGAATATTTCACTTCAAGTTCAATGTTAATTCATGTGATGATACTTTATGCGAATTAGATAACACCTTTCAAATTTTAACTTTCCAATTTGTCTTTTAAATCAACACAACATCTCACTATATAAAATGTGCATAATTATATTCATTAATGCATGTACAAAACCCTTACCTTATTTATTATTAGGTTTTGCTCATTCTCTTGAATACCACTTTGAGCTTTTCATTTTGTTCCCCTGATGATTGGTGGAGTGTCCAATTGAAACGTAGGGATGTTTCAATACACAATTTAATTTCATAAACTATCTTTGCCATTATGATTAACTGTGGAAATCTTTATCCTCAAGCTGTACTTGATCTGCTTGAGAAAATATAAGGAGATTAGGTGGAGATGATTCATGAATGTAATTTTTCTTTTTGAATGACTAATTAATATACATGAAGAAAAAGTTGTCAATGTTTGTAGTATATCAACTATTCTCTTCAAGCTACCTTTTGAGGAATTTTATATTATTTTCTACATATATGAAAATTTTGGTTCAACTTCAATGTTAATTCATGTGATGATAATTTATGCGAATGCACCTTAAAACATCTTATAGACTTGCTTTGTGAATAAACGTAAGGCACTTGCAATAAGGTTTGAAGTGAGTTTTCCATATTATTCATTATTATAGTTGATATAAATTTAATTGTACTACTATGTTGCATTCAAGTTCATAATTATATTTTCTCGTGTAGACTTTAAAGTGGTGCCCACTTTGTACTAGTATATTAACTTATACTCAATAAATACAGTACTAACATTTTGAGTGTGCAGGTTTTATCAGTTGTCACCATTCTGATTGATTTTTTGGATTAAACTGTGTGAACGTTTTTCAGACCAACATTTTGAGTGGACACTCCACCCATGCTTGTTACGAGAACCATGAAAAACTCATTGTGGGATGAAAAAATTTCACATAACTTAATCCATAAAATAAATCATTAAGTAGTAACATCATGTTAGCTTTAATTCATGTTAGACATTATCATCAAATACATTCCATCATAAACACAATTTAATCCATGTGAGATTTAATGTTGATCGCAATGCACTGCATGTAATATAAGTATTATGGATGGAGATTTTGATAATGTGACGGATGAACTGGTATATGTTGGACCCAAGTGCAACAAGCTAAAGCCAAGATTCAATCCTACGAGTTGAGAAAAGAAAGATGTTGCTAGTTAGATCATGAATTGAGGATGAAGGAGAGATGATTTGGATGGAAAAAACAACCTCATATATCTTCCAGAATGATGAAAATGAGACTCTTCATGTAAAGGTTGATTGGTGGAATCCTAGTTCAGGGAAATACAAGGGAAAATTTTAGAACAATATTGGGTACCAAACCTTGATGGCACATGACTTGGATATATTCCAGTTAATACCATAGTTTGGGCATGGATGCAAAAGAAAGAAGATTGCAGGAAGACCACGATAAATAAATGTGGTGTACAAGTTGTAATTGATTTACTTGACTAAATATAAGGAGATTAGGTGGAGATGATTCATGAATGTAATTTTCTCTTTGAACGATTTATTAATAGACACAAAGAAACACTTTTCAATGTTTGTTGTATATCAAATATTCTCTTCAAGCCTTTTTTTGAGGAATTTTATATTATTTACTAATATGGAAATTTTGGTTCAACTTCTATGTTAATTCATATGGTGGTACTTTATGTGAATTAGACAACACCATTCAATTTTTAACTTTTCAATTTATTTTTTACATAAACTCAACATGTCACTATATCAAATGTGCATAATCATATTCAATAATGAACCTTAAAACATATTCTACACTTCCTCTGTGAATAAATGTAAGAGACTTGCAATAAGGTTTGAAATGACTTTTCCCTATTATTTGTTATTATAATTGATATAAATTTAATTGGTCTACTCTGTTGCATTCTAATTAATATTATATTTTCTTCTATAGAATTTAAAGTGGTGCGAACTTTGTGCTAGTGCAATATCTTATACTCAACAAAGACAAAGTAGTAACATTTTCAAAGTGCAGGCTTTCATAGTTTGTCATCATTGTGAATGATTTTTTGGATTAGGTTGTGAGTGAGTTTTTCAAACCAACATTTCAAGTGGGCACTCCATGCATGATCGTCGAGGGAACAATGTAAAATCCATTATGGTTTGAAAAGCTTTCACATAGCTTAATCCCGAAATCAATAGCCAAGTATTAACATTTAATGTCAATAGTGCTTAAGTTAATAATAGTCACAACAAAATATTAATATGTTGTTAAATAACTTTATATTATGTAAGGAATTTCTTACACAACCTATTAATAATTCACTAGTCAAATATTGGTGACTTTTGTTTTAATACGTAAATATAAATATTAATGATAATCAAAGTATATCATTAAATACACCACCACCACCACCAACAATAATAATAAATTATGTCTCTATTCTAATTCATAATTTATTTTAATCATTACTAAGATAAAACCTATTTTACTCTAAGTCATAAAATATTTTCTTTTGTCCACTATCAAATGGTGCCAACTTCCAAAAATAAAACATCATACTCAAAAAAGACTTAGACTTACTATGGTAACTCAACCTAGGCACATTACTTAACATAATTTTAATTAAATAAAATTCCAAGATAATAATAGCAATAAACATTGATTATTAATGTCATTAAATAACTCGAATAATAATATGTAAAAAAATCTTCTTCAATCTGTTTTTCATGATATAATCATTGATCAACTTAACTTTTATTAGAAAATAAAAATAACAGTAATATAAATAAATTATATTTCTATTCTAATGTATAGTTGATTTTGATCGTTAAAATAATAAATTTAACTAGTAACACTTAATATATAATAGTTTTTCTTGTCACTTGCAACATACAACATGATACTCAACACATACAATATTACTTGCTATGTCGAATTTTATAGTAACAAACACATTTGTATTATGCCATTAAATAGTTTTTAAACGGGCCATTCTAAAATTGTGCCAACCTTCTACTAGTAAAGGATCTCAGCACCAACAATGTACTAGTATCCAGATCAAATTATAATTTAATCACTTAATCATAGTAACATATACAACATTAATTTCATTACATAAACTTAATCAACTTACCCTTTAATACAAAGTATAGATAATATTAATAGAAAGTCTAAGAATTTCATCATTTTGAAAGAATCAAAGTCTAATATTTTCATCATTTTGATTTGTCATAGAGGATTAGAAAGGTGTAATCTATGTGTTAACATAGTCCCTCTCCCCTCATGTTTTAAAGGGTGCTAGCTCAATGGAAGAGCACCTGCATTACAAGTAGGACGATGGTGGTTCGATTCCTCCGTGCCCTTACATAAATTAATAGATGATATAAAATCTTAATGATAATATAAATATTGTAAGATATCTATATTTTCGATATAAATATGCTCTTTTCAATTAAACACATTGTTCAAAACTTCATAAATAAATAATGAACATTTGCAATAATTAGTTTAGTTGGTTTCCCCCCTTTCCTCTTGTATATGAAAAAACAAATTGTACTGCACTAATGCTATTCTAGTTCATAGTTGACTTTGATTGTTAAAATAATTAATTTTAGTAAATAAGGGAGGCTTTAATAACATCAATATCATTAAATAAATTTATAGTTAAGAAATTTCTCACGTTAATCTATTATTCATAAAGTAAACATTCATCAACTTAGTTTTTAATACACTACCACTACCAAAAACAACAATAATAAATTGTGTTGCTATTTTAATTCGTAATTTATTTTAATCATTACAAGGGTAAAAATTAGACTTTAAAGTCATAAAATATTTGCTCGTTTTGATTATAAGTAGTGCCAACTTCCAAAAGTAAAACAACATACTCAACAAAGAAAAAAATAATTACTATGACAATATTTATAATTGTTGTAGTAAGAAATACAATGTTGGTATTATGTCATAAAATAATTTAATACAAACTATAAATAATATTAATAGAAATTATGTAAGGATTCAAAAGCCATGACTTTCCTCATTTTGAAAGAACTCAATCTAGCGGAAGTTCTAAATTCTAGATCCACTAAATAATTACAAATTTAATGAAATATGTGTTAATATATGTTCTTCATCTTTGTAATCCTTTAGACCAGTAGGCATGGGCACTATAGGATCAATCATTGAATATCTGAAAGTGTCACTTACACTATTTGTAACTATAAACAAGCTTTTGTGGCATAGCATGCAACATTGATTCATTTACATTATGTACACTCCCTCATCTATATTCCGTGTAAATAACTTGTAGGTCCGTTTACAACAATATATGTCATGTTGGAGTGATGGTATTAGCTTTATGAGGCACTATAAATTCCAAGGATGGATAGAGCATGAACATGGTTATTGTTTTTCCCAGAAGTATTGTTTCCTTGTATATCTCACCAACCTACTTTGATACTTCATTCTCTATTTATTTTATGGCTAATGCCTTGTCTTCTTTTGATGGATCAATCCTTTTCCTTTTAGAATGAGGAGATTACTCTTCTTGATCACGTTCCTTATCTTCGGCCCCTATTTGTTGTCATGTTGTTTTCCCAGGCTCAGTTGAATCTAATGCATCCTTTAAAATATTCTCAACCTCTTCCCAAATATGTTTATTAGAAATGCTTACCAGGTCAGGCCTGGGAGTTGGTTCATATGTTGAACTTCTATTCTATGACCTTTGATTTGATATCACTCCATAGGGGTCATAGGCCATTGCTTTATCCTTCTCTAAGCTTAGTTGTTCTAAGAATCCCTCTATGTAATATACGTCATTGAGAGATATAATATCGAAGGGGACAACATCTTTGGGGATATGAAAAGACAAATGTTATTTAACACTTCCACAATGCAACTCATTTAATAGAAGTCCCTTCTTGGTATATTCCATTTCCATGATTCTTATTCTCAAAAAGGTGGGAAATGTGTAGGGTTTTCCTTCAAAACCATATACCCTTACAACTATATGATATGCAAAGATGAACTGATCACCAACTCTAGTTTTTTTAGAGAATTGCAACAGTTCTTTACCTTCTCTAGGCATTCTTGGTAAATCTATCCCATGAATGACAACATATGCAATTCTCATGATTTTTTTAGTGAATTCTTAAAGTTAGAATTACTGGCTATCCTAACAAATATGGGATTACATTCATAAATAGGGAGATTCATTTCCAACTGATCAGTCATATTTAAACCTATACCTTCAAAATGTTTGAAATTTTGATGTAGGAAAAGGAAGAATAAGCATGAAGGGAATCTGGATATCTCTTAAGCAGTAAACTCTGTTAACTATTGATTTAGTATTTGAGCTATAAAATAAGGAGTATTCCAGTTAGGATTTTCCCTTTCCACTGGTTGTAATTGTGATAGAAAATCTAATATAGATTCATCCACCTATTCCTCACTTTTATACTCTAATATGGTGCACATCAGGGAAATTATTTTTCTGGATTCAGGCTTGAAGAAAATGGTTTTGAATGGAGGTTTTGGGTTTTAGGAAATCATAATAGACTCCATATAATAACTTAAGATCGTGGTTTTGTCAGTTGGTATCAGGGTTTGGTATTTCATGACTAAATCTCTTTCTCCAAATGATGTCACAATTTCTTCTTCCAAAAGGGAAAACATCTTTATAATACTTTCAATATCAATGATGCAAATGACTCTGGTCCTATCGTCAGACATAATTGTTCTTTGAATTAGTGAATAGTAGGATGAGCACCATACTATAAACTATGGGAAATATACTACCAAAGGGAAAGATGAGTGTATTAGGTTAGTGCATGAAGTTGGGAGACCTGTCATATCCCCTAATTCCTAAACATTATTTGTAATGATAAATTATAGACTGTACATTTTGAAACATTATTTGTAGAGATAAATTCTAAACTGTATGTTTTGATGAGTTTGGTTAATTATTGAGTCTATCCAAACTGTCCCTAGAGGACAGTTGTAACTGCTACATTTATCCTTTAATGAAAATGTGAATGAAACAGACAATCCACATTAAAGAGAATACTATGCATACAAGAGTGGGAGACATAGAGCAGTGAACCTCAGGGAATTACACCAGGCATCAGAAGGCCTTAATGGCACCGGACAGAACATGGAGAAATCAGGGCGGAGTGGTTGATGGGGATTCAATGGTGAATGGACCATAGCTACGGAATGAGATCGCGTAGACCCTGGAGAATCAGGGGATGCAGTGGTTGATGAATATTCCTTGGGGAATGGACTGTAGCTGCAAAGGAAGAACTAGGAAACCAAACTATAAGTAAGCATATGCGAGGAGGCAGGATGCTGCTGAGTATGCTGGGAAAGAATGAATCTTACTGTGTGATCACTTTTGTTAGTGTTGGGAAAGAGTTGAGAGAAATAATTGTTGCGTGAGTACTCTATGTTACTATTAGGAAAGTGATTTCTTCCTGGAAACTAAACTGAGGTTAGCAGTATCCTCTCTTGGCATGCATATTTTAGCTCAAGGGTGATTGAGGACAAAGAAAATCTATTCCTAATCCATGGTTGGGCAGAACGTGGCTGTTCCCATTTCATTGTCGCTCACTTTGCAACCAAGTTCCATTACTAGGTTTTGTTTCTGCAAATCTAGTGAGCTCGGGGTATGTTTGTATATGTGTAAATATGTGTTTAAATGATAAATAACAACTTTATATTTATTGTTGGTAATGATGCTTATGAACGAGTAAATTCATATGCTATTTTTCATGATTGTGCCTTGCATTTTGTAAAATGGTAACTCATATCATGGTGTATTATTGTTTTGTACAAAGTTACCTATATGCTGTGAGAATTCGTGTGATTGATGAACTCTGGGCATGTCTTTGTGTGTATGAATGTGTTTTCAATGTTGTAGAATTTATAAAGGAAGCTTTAAGTTTGTTGATGAAAGCATTGCTCATGATCTGGTGTATGATCATATGACTATGTTTGCATTGGTTATGTAGTGCACTAATGGTATGATACCTTTCTCTATTAAATCAAGATGTGACGGCAAGGACTCCCTAGTAGAGTAATACACATACTCTGATTGATGTTTTGCAGTTTGGTTTTATCATTATCCAAAGATAATTATTCATTTTCTGTTATGAATGACTGACTACATTGGTTATAGGATTCATTAAAGTTTCTCCCCACCAACTGCTTCAATCTACTGTAACTTGCATTAGTGGTATGGCCCCTATAAGTGAATACTCATGTTCTATTAGGAATGGTTATGAATGCAATGGATGCGTAGATCACTGAGGATGTAATGCACCTGCTCTATTTTAATTCACTATAAATTGTATGCTGATATAGTTTCCTAGAGAAGGGTTACTCTTGCTTGGTTAAAGATTGTGATTGTATATAGATACAGGGGTCCTAAGCTTATAGAAGCCATGCTCTTTTATAAAAGTATGAGATTCTCCTCTTGGTCACATGAATTTTCTAACTGTTGTTAATTCTGCTCTATGGTGAGCTACTTGGATGCGTTATTGATCTACTGTCATTAACGAGTAGTACGGGACCTTGAGGGGAATCCCAAGTGTTTCTCAGGGTTAAACCCTTCCTAACCTAGAGAAACCATTGTATAAGATCTGTGTTCCTTAAATGAAGGAAAAACTATGAAGGAAAGTGTGGAAACTAACCACTAAACTTGCTTAAGAATTCCTAAGCTTGAATTCAACCTAAATAATGAACTCGACCTAAGCATGTAAGGCCACCAAAGGTGAACACTCCCTGGGTTTCCCTTAAGGAAATAGACAGTAGAATAATGTAAAAATTATAAGGAAAGAAGTTTATTAAGTTTATGTGTGTTCTGAAAGCCGCAATCTGCATTGCAGAAGCAGAGTTGCAGAGGGGTTAAAAATGTGAAGAAAAATGTGCCTTTTGCAATCCGCAATTCACTTTGTGGAAGCGGAATTGTGGAAGGGTAAAATTTTGGAACAGATTATTGGTTTTGCTCAATCCACAATCTGCATTGCGGAATACAGAATGCAGAAAGGAAAATGTAAATCGATGAAATATTAGAGTTTCTACAATCTGCAATCTCCATTGCGGAATGGAGAAATCATAAAGTTAAACTGAAGATATTTAAGGGTTTATGCAATCCGCAATATGCATTGCGATGAAGAATGTGGAAAGGGAAAAATTGTGGAATTATGGGGTTTCCACTATCTGCAATTTGCATTGCGGAATGCAAAAAGCAGAAAGAGAAGGAAATATATAAGGAAATATGGGATTTCTGCAATCCGCAATGTGCATTGCAGAAAGTAAAAAGGAAAATATAAGGAAAACATGAGATTACGTAATCTGTAATCCACATTGCGGAAGCGGAGTTGCAGAAGGGAGTTTAGTTGTGGAAAGGACCTTTTAATTGTAGAAATGGATTTTAATTGCGGAAAGGACCTTTTAGTTGGGGAAGGGATGTTGCAAGCACAATTAAACTTAAGAATGAATGTTATAGGAAGATTCATGGCCCATGTCTTTTGTGAAGGAATTTTTTTTTATATGCATGCTTAGCTGGTTATATGGGTATGTGACATATGGTATCAGAGCTACAGTTTTCAAGCCTTTCTCCTTTTCAGAACATATAGTTCCACTGAATTATGGAAAGTTTTGTTCTAATCATAACAATTTATGTTGGAATGTTTTGTGCACAAAGAAAATTGTTTTGTAATAGGATACAACTATGGCCTCACAAAGTGATAATGTGGTTCGACCTGAAGAAGGTACACCAGCACCACAATCATTGCAACCAAAACAGGAACACTCTGAAGTCAATCAAGTACTGGAAACAATGAGGAGCTTGATCGTAGAAATACAGAGCTTCAAGGAAGATAATGAGCAGCTGAAGAAGGCTCGAGAGAAGTAGTAGGAGATAAATGAAATATTGCTGCAGAGTTTGCAAGAGAAAAACAATGGGGAAAAACCCCAAACAGAGATTGGAAGAGACCCAAAAGTTCCAAAAAGTGCCAAAAAAAATATAGTTCCTCCAATGAAACTCAAAAGTATGAGAAGAGAGCTAAGTCATTCAGGAAAAGGAAGATTGATCATTTGGAAGGGGAATATAAAAAGATCAAGCAAACCAGCTTCGACGGGGAATCCAATATCGGAGAGGAAGCAGAGGCTTGGCTACTAAACATTAAGAAGTACTTCCAAATTCATAATTACTCTAGCAACATGAAGTTGATAATGGCCATATACAACCTAAAGGGAAAGGCCAACATTTGGTAGGAAGATCTGAATATTTCCTAGGGAATAAAAGAGAAGAACCTGGAGTGATCAAAGTTCAAGAAGTTCTTAAAGAAGCAATAATTATTAGAAAGCTACTATGAAAGAAAGACCAAGGAATTATACGATTTAAGGTCGTCCAAATGAATATAAAGGACCTCATTAACAAATTTCTGGATCTCTTGCGGTTTGTGCCGTATATTAAAGAGGAAAAGGTAATAAATACAAAGGTTCTTGAGTTGCTTTCCACAGTATTATAACGACAGGATTGAATTTGACAATCCCAAAACCATGGTTGAAGCCTTAAGAAATGGAAGGTTTTGTTTTGAATAGTACAAATAGAGGAATGAACTTTGCAAGGTATGGAAGGGTAAAGAACATGAAAATTTCAACCAACGGAAAAAGGGCTTCTAGCCCCCACCATAGAACATGCCAAGGAATCCACAAGGAATTCCTACATAAAAAATGAACAACTTCCACATAAGAACTATAAATCTATGAATCTTGGACCCAAGGGGACTGTTGGAGGCCCTAAAGAACCCCTAAAGCCCCTAAAGAACCCCTAAAGTGTTGGGAATGTGGAGATCCCCACTTGCGAAGGAACTTCCCATGCCTTAATGGAACTAATGAGGCTGTTCAAAACCTACAGGAAGCTTCCACTATGGGGGAAGTTGGGAAAACTTACCACCAGATTAATGCATCCCTAGAGAATCGACAAGCAAATTATCAATATGCAATTATGGATATTAAAGGTACTATCTCTAACCGAAGTCTTTCTATACTAATTTATACAGGGGCTACATTGAGTTACATCACTCCCAAAGTTATGGAGGACTACCAACTTGCCAAGGTAAGGCATGAAAAACCCTGGCCAGTCCAATTGGCCACTTGAGCAAGGAGAAAGGTAACTGAGTTTATTGTTGATTATGAAGTTAAAACAATGGATCATGTGATTAGGATTAATATGAATGTTTTTCCTTTAGGGTCATATGATATGTTTATTGGCATGGAATGGTTAGCAAAGCATAAATTAATATTGAATTGTTATGATAAAACCTTCACTTATGTGGCCGAGGATCAAATTGTTAGGAAGGTAAGAGGTGTCATTAACCTTATTTCCTTAATACAAATCTCTTCCATGTAATTAAAAAGGTGTATTATAAAGGGCTATAAGTTGTATGTAGTGAGGGTCATTGACCTGCTCCTTAATAAAGGTCAAACATAGGTAAAAGTCCACCTAGTCTTAAGTAATTTTATGGATATATTTCCAGAAGATATACGAGGAATACCCCCTCAATGAGAAATAGATTTCTCCATTGAGATCATGCCTGGGTCTGCACTGGTATCTAAGATACCTTATCGTATGAGCATCCCTGAGTTAACTGAATTGAAAATTCAATTACAAGAACTACTAGACAAGGGTTACATCAGGCACAGTGTGTCTCCTTGGGGAGCACTATTTTTATTTGTTAAGAAAATGGATGGGAATCTAAGACTTTGCATAGATTACATACAACTGAATATAGTAACCATCAAGAAAGGGTATCCTCTGCCTCGAATTAATAATCTTTTTGATCAAGTAGGGGGAGAAAAAATATTCTCCAAGTTAGATATACGGTCTTGTTATCACCAGATTAAGATTCAAGAAGAAGATGTGAGTAAAATGGCCTTCAGAACCCGATATGGGCACTATGAATTTGTAGTAATTCCTTTTGGATTAACTAATGCCCCTGCTACATTGATGTGCACAATGAATAGTATTTTCAACAAATACCTAGATCAATTTGTGTTGATATTTCTTGATGACATCCTGATCTACTCAAATATGGAGGAAGAACATCAACAGAACTTGGAAATTATGCTACAGAACTTGAGAAAGCATCAACTGTATGCTAATTTCTAGAAGTGTGAATTATTTAAGAAAGAAATTCAATACCTAGGTCATGGCATTTTAGAGGATGGGATCACGGTAGATCCACAAAATATTAAATCTATTTCAAAAGGCATGTACCTAAGGATGTCAGTGACATTTTGTCCTTCATGGGACTCACCAGTTACTACCGACGATTCATCCAAGGATTCTCAAGGATATCCTACCCCATTACTTCCTTGCAAAAGAAGGGAGTAAAGTTTATGTGGTCCCCAAAGTGTTAAGAGAGCTTTGAAAATCTAAAAATATTGTTAACCATGACCCTAATCTTGAAGGTGGATGACTCCTATAAAGACTACACAGTCTATACAAATGCTAGTAAGGAAGGATTAGGGGGAGTCTTATCTCAACAAGGGCATGTGGTATGTTATGAATCTCAAAATTTGAAAGAGCATGAACAAAATTATTTGGTGCATGATCTAGAATTGGCAGCAGTAGTGCATGCCTTAACAATGTGGTGCCACTACCTGTTAGGAAAAAGTTCCTTTTGTTGACAGACAACACCTATGTAAATAATATGTTTACTCAGCCAAAGCTAAATGCAAGACAGGAAAGACAGACGGGCTTCTTAAGTGAATTCGGTTTTGAAGTAAAGCACATCAAGGGTAAGGAAAATAGGGTTCCTGATGCACTAAGTCAACGAACTCACAAAATATATGAGATCAATGTGAGCCAACCAGAAAGTGATCTAATGAGAAAAATAAAAGCATCCATCATCCATGATGCTGAATATGAAAATTTACTGAATAAATTGCTGAAAGACTAAGTAAAATTGAATGGGACAGAATTCAAAGTATACCATAAAGGGTTAATTTACTTTAAAAGAAGAATAAACATGCCTAACATTGCATATTTAAAATTGTTTGTTCTAAATGAAATGCACAGACCTCCTTATGCAGGGAACCTTGGTTACCAAAAGACGATGACAACCCTCCGAAAGCAACTCTTTTGGACAAATTTAAAGGTAGATTTAGTTGATTATCTATCGAAATTTTTGGAATGTTAGCAGGTGAATGCTAAACATCAACATCCAACAAGCTTGTTACAACCTTTGCCAAAATTTGAATGGAAATGGGAGGTAATATATTTGGATGTTATCACAGGTTTTCCTTTAACTCATAAACAAGTTGATTCAATTATGGTTGTAGGAGACAAGTTAAGCAAGTCTGCTCATTTTATTCCTGTGAAGTCCACTTACAAGGATGTCAATGTTGTAGAAATATTACTGAAAGAAATATCTCGACTGCATGGAGTACCAAATATGGTAATTTATGACCAGGATTTCAAGTTTACATCAAACTTTTGGAAATCATTGTTTGCAGGGTTGGAAACCAAGATAAATTTTATCACTAGATACCACCTTGAAACAGATGGACAAATAGAATGAAGAGACCAGGTCATCGAAGACATGTTGAGGATGTATGTCATGGAGAGGCCCACTAGGTGGGGAGACTATTTTCATCTGGTAGAGTTTGCATACAATGAAAATTATCAGGCCTTAGCCAATATGATCCCATTTGAAATCCTATATGGAAGAAAATGTACTACCCCTGTTAATTGGGATAGCCCTATGGATCATTTTCTAGTAGGACAGAAAATGCTGCAAGACATGGAACAAAGTGTTGAAGAAGTACAAAAGAACTTGAAGGTGGCTCATGATCACCAAAAGAGTTATGTTGACTTAAAGTTATGTTGACTTAAAGAGACAACATAAGGAATTTTTGGTCAGAGATCATGGTTACCTCTGATTCAAGCCCAAAAATAGCTCCCTTAGATTGGAAATTTGTACCAAATTAGCATCCTGGTTCTGTAGAAATTTTTAGATCCTGGAAAGGATTGGACCCGTGGAATACAAACTTGCTCTCCCAGTGCACTTGAGAATTGATAATGTTTTTCATATTTCATTATTGAAGAAATATATACATGATTCCACTCAGATCATTGACTGGAATGTGGTGCAGGAAGAACCAGAAGGATAATTTCAAATGGAACCTTTGCGCATTTTGGACAAGAAAGAAACAATACTTCAGAACCAGGTCGTCACTCGGGTTAAGGTGCAATGGAAGCACTTTAGCCCAGAGGAGGAAAATTGGGAACTATAGGAACATATGCGAAAAAAGCACCCAGGTTTTTTTCCAAAAGATATGGAGGAATACTAAGAACACTGAGGATAGTGTTGCAATAAGGAGGTGTGGATGTAATATCCCCTGATTCCTAAAAATTATTTGTAATGATAAATTCTAGATTGTACATTTTGAAACATTATTTATAGAGATAAATTCCAGACTGTATGTTTTGATGAGTTTGGATGATTGTGGATTCTGTCCAAACTGTCCCCGGAGGACAGTTGTGTTGAGGCCTCGAAATTTGCAGGCAACAACAGAAAGGGATTCTCCCCAGTCAACGTTACCAACTAGCCCATGACTGTTTGGTATGGGGAATCTGTCCAGTTTGCGGTCTAGCTACCGTAGGTCAAAGTAACAAAACAAAGGTTTTACCGGTTGCGGCACGGTCCACCGTGTATATTTTTGTATTTTTTGACTTAAGTATGATATGCATATGCCTAATTAACTATGTAGGGCAATAAGGATGCAAGGAGTATTCACAATGTGATGTGCATGTTCTTACCTCTCGTCTTAGGCTCACAAGCATCTAAATCACATGTGCAGAATAAAACTAACTACCTATCTATCTATCTATCTATCTATCTATCTATCCTCGGGGAGAAAACTTTAACTTATTTGTGAGTAAGGTGAATTGTGCATGTATCATAAAGATAAATTACAGATAGCTAATTGTTAACACATGAATAATTACATATATTTCAACAATCAGTTAGCTAATTGTTTTATGAACAGCATACATTACTCATGGTGGTAATTCCACAAAATAAACCAGAAATCATTTAAACAAGAACATAGGTTCTGAGAGTTAGAACGATCTCACGGTTAATGGACAAAAAGCTGGAAAAACAAAATAGTTCATCTTTCAGCCATCCATAGCATAACATTTGAAAATGCCACCCATCTTCCTCCAACAAGAAAACAATACTTCTTTATTGCAAAGAGAAATAGTTCTTCTTACAATATAGCTTTTCATGTCTAACTGGGAAAAATCCCCCTTTTTCCCCTCTTACTCTATTACATTTATACAAAACGGTGAGACGGTTGGGATGCCCAAAGTAACCTTTGGGCTTCCCAACTCTTCGTTTCCCAATGCTTGACTTTTCTCAAAGGTTTTTTACAAAATGTTACATATTACAAAAATTGACCACTCCTTTACGAGGAGGGTCCCACTTGGGCATCTAGAAATTTATTCCATGCCGAAGCTTCAGCTGCAATGCCCTCAAATGCACAAGGCTCTAAAAACTGAATATTAATCTCAAACTTAGCAGCCTGGTTCTTTATAGCCTCAATCCTGGCTGCACTCAATTGAAGCTGATCCTCCAGAAGTTGTATGCTGATAGCTGAATGATCTACTTTGCTTCTCAAGATCTGATCATTCAGTGCTTTAATCTGTTGTACTTTGGCTTCCTCCTCCTAGTATCTCTTCTGCAACAGCTCTACAAAGGCCTTGTGATCCAGGAAAGCTTCAAGCCTCTGCTCGGCCTCTATCTGGCACCGGTTGTAGGTAATGAGAAGCCTTCTGAAAAACTCGGTGCATGCTCCTTTCGTCTTCTTAACTAATTTTTTGAAATCCTCCGTGGTATTTATAGCAAATTCCAGCAAGTCATAATCCCGCTTGAGGGCCTATGTATCCTTTGATGGCAGTTCTGTTGGAGTTTCTTCCTTGTTTTCCAGCGTTTCCATTCTTGCAGTCAGGACTTCAAGGATGTCCTGAGATCGATCTACAAAGTAAGGGGAGGTCTCCAGTATTTCCTCCAATCTACTATCTACCTGCAGCACTTTGCACCTTTCTCCTTCTATAGCAGTATGTAGCTACAGCATCTTAGCCTTCTGGGCCAAGATATGCTCTTTGAACGATTGGAGGCTAAACTGCTGCTCCCTTGCTTCCTCTAGAGCAGTTGTCAGAGAAAAAATCTTCTCTTGATGTTTCTATTTCTATTCTTGGGAGTGCATCTCACTGGCCTGCAAGATAATCTTTTGCTGCTCTTCTAGCTCTTCTACTTTTCCCAGTAGTTGTTCCTTTTCACTCCTTAGCTCTTGACATTCTTTCTGCACTTTCTCCAAAGCCTCCTGTGTGGTTTCCATAGCTTGTTTCTCTGCCTGGAGGAGCTGTAACTCAGCCTTAGAAGACTTCATTTTCATCTGCATGTCTTCATACTTCCGCTTCAGCCTATTGCCCTCCTCTCTCTCTTTCCTCAAGTTGTCTTTCAATTGAGCAGAGGATTTCTTAGATAGTTCCAATTCTGTCATGATCCTACCCACATTATCCTCCGAATCTTGAATCAGTGATGCTCCAGCTCTAATGGTGAATCTTGGATCCTAGTCTATTCCCAACATAACAGTTGTCTCCGTTATCATTTTACCAGGCATGCCTTCTGTTTCAATTTTATTTTATATTCTTTTCATTATTTTCTTTGTTGCCCTATCATAATAAATAGTGTTGAAATCAAGGATTTCTTCACCCACCTTCTGTACAAAGGGGACCAACTTGAGAGTGGGGACCATGGGTGTGCTGGAAATAGGTACTTGTGGGTCCTGAACCTTGGGGTTCTCCACATCCTGGGTCTACCCTGCAGCTGTTTCAGAATTTGACTGCTCTGTCTGTGTCAGCTTTAGCCTTTTAGCTTCTTGCTTTCGAACTTCCTCATCCATCTTCCTTTTCTTTTCTTCTTCTTCTTTCTTAGCTGCTTCTTCTTCTTTCTCAGCTGCTTCCTGAGCAGCCTTCCTTTTTTCTTCTTTTTCTGTGTGTGGCCACCCTGCAGCTTCTTGTGCCAACCTCTGGGCTTCCTAATTTCTTCTCTTTGCTTCTTCCTCAGCCTTTGCTTGTTTGTCTCCCTTCCCACCTTTGGTGGTGATCTTCTTCTTGAACCTTCTTCTCAAGGCTGTCATGTTTACTGCATTTCAAAAGATGGATTCTTCCTGATCCCAATGGTGGTCATACTCAAAATGCACATTGTTTGTTTTGCAGTGTTCAGCTAATTTACCATGAGTATTATTCCTACGGAAGGGCATCTCTCCAAAATGGAACTTTTCCAGCTCTTCTACAAATTCATCAGCCTTTTTTACTCTGGTAAACTTGTAGCTTCCTAACCTGAAGGGCAACGGAGGATAGGCGGTCTTCTTGTGCTCAAACAGAAAGCTGCCTATTCCATCCATGAACACTTGTCTGACTGCCTCCTTGTGAATAATGTAATCAGTTGCGTATTTGTGCAGTAGGGAAGGTGCTCTCGAACCTCCAAACATCCTAAAGTACAGGCCATTTTCAGTCAAATAGTAGTCTGCATACTCCTCTATTATTTGCAGTGCCTCCTCTGACATACAATCACACTCCTTCAGGAAAATGAGTGTGTATAAGGGCATGATAAAGTGTTCACATACTTCTCGATAATGGCTATGATATTTGTGTGCCCACAATGGTTTATAGGCAGCATAGACAGACATTCTTTCCCTATCCCAGATGCACCTGAGTCCAGGGAAAGGCTGATTACACAATATGCAATCGATGAGTATGGAACTCATATAGAACTCAGACCTCTTTTGGGCCACTCCTCCCAAAGCTGAGGCCAAGCAAGCTGAAAGACTATTTGAGACAAGGCTAGCCCAGTTGAAAATTGTCCCCTGGGTTGCAACATGAAAAATGATGGGTGGGTTGCAACATGAAAAATGATGGGTATCCACTCTAACTTGAAGAACCTACCATGTGCTCTTCCAAAAATCTTGTTCAGCATTAAAGCTATGAACCTATAGGGGGGCCTTAAGGTTGTTGTATCGTAATCACCCGTCGGTCTGTATCTGTAATGTTTTCCCTACAACAAAATTTTTTAAGAGTCTCTACCAGGTCCATTCTAATGTTGTTCAGCCAATCATCAGATAAAAATACTTGGGCTTCTGGCAGGTGGTAAGCCAATGCTACATATCTAGGTCTATATGCAGCATAGCCCTGTCTTTCAACATTTTCCAGAATCATTGTTGTGACATCTTCCTGAGGCAGAATCCAACCGATTACTTCAGAGCACAGGAACAACTCCGGTCTGGTGGCGATCTTCATCAGTGAAGATCTTTCTATGTTGGCATATATGGACTCTTCTTCTAAACCCATGTCAGGAACCTCTCTCGTGTGATCAGTCTATATATTTCCGTCGACTGGTATTCAGGTTCAATACCAATAATGCACTTAGTGTCTTCGTATATGTATTCAGTTTTAGTGACAACTTCTACTTCGGGCTCTTCCTCGACCACCGGGGTCTTCTTCTTTTGCCTCTTTGACATTGT